>OY294070.1:45876075-45978575 GCA_958510875.1 Endomychus coccineus
TATGCACCTATCATTGGCAATGTATGAACATCGGTTTTTGTCGCGTATCGAGTCGCGTACTGGATAACGTTAACGACGGTTCGTCGAAAACCTATCACGACAAGGTGACGCCGTATTTTACGAACGTGCTACCTAAAGCTACGCTTCCCATAGCACCGATCGTACGATCCATAAGTCGTAAAGATTTGACGAAGAACAAGGAAAAGATTATTTCGTTGATGAGTTCGTGTTTCGGCCAGACGACAAAAACGGACGAAGCGGAAGCGATGGCCAAGGGGCTATTGGCGATGATCACTTGCACCGAATCGCCGATATTCACGATAATACGCAATCAATGGATAGCGAATCAGATGGCGTGGGTACGAGGATTAAATCCCAAAACTATGTATCAATTGATAGATCAATCGGAAGGCAGCGATAAACATACCGTTTCGTTCGTAACGGTAGATCAATTGACGATATTCGATACACCGCTGTTATTGATATTGCCCACGTCTGCGGTCGTGCTGGAAGATAAAACTCAATCGTTTTCCGATCCCGCCAACGTGACGATGATTCAATTGACGAATAAAAAAGTCAACGTCGGAGTTTTCGCGATTTGCGGGCCCATAATATACGCCCCAGTTATCGGAGGCCAACAAAATAGCAGTGGTGGTGGTGGTGGTGGTGGTGGTGGTGTTGCCACTAACGAAATACCCACGATTCCACGTCAACATTTGATGACTTACGCTAAATTGGGGGGTGTTAGTCACGATACGCGATCGGTCGTTCTACCGATGGTGCTAAGTAATTTAGGAACGGCGATGATCGATCTGACGAACACCAGTCTCATATCGAACGAGGATCTGAAAAAATGTACACCCAAATTCCAGTTAGTTAGACCCGATCCCGAACCGTTACCGTTACCGTTACCAGATAATACGCAGTTGCAGTCCACATTGCCGAAAAAACCCCTACCGGGTGACTGGATTTTATAAAAGTAATGGGTGGTAAGACATGGACGAAATAATCTTATTACCATCTCCATCTCACGCTCGTTCACCCTCGAACGTTCACCGTTCGACATCGATGGCGTCCACGACGACAGAGAATAAAAACAAATCGGTATTACGCCACGCTCGTTCCGTAAAATTTTTTAACGATAAAAAAAACGGCATGTACAAAAAACAACGTCACAGCAAGACCGGTCGAATTCATTCGACTTTATCGACTCGTCCTTCACACGATACGGCCGATCACGAGAATTCCGCCGTCGCCACAAACGACAAGTCGACAAACGTGTTTTCGTCGAACACGCACCACGGTGAGCGCGCTTTTCTCGCTTGTGTCACGTTCGTAATATCGGATGTCAGTTTGGTATTGACCGATCAATTCAAAAGGATATTCCCGTCGACGATGGATCTGTTGCTGCGTTTGAAGCGCGACAATTTCGTTGAATATTTCCACGATAATCACGTCGTTTTATATGCCAGCAACGAAACAGAAATTTCCCTAGCACGTAACCGTTTACCATCGTCGTCGTCGTCGTCGTTGTCGTCGATCTTCGAGTTTGACCAATACGTGACCGCCACAAAGTACGATTGCATCAACGATCGACCGATTTTAACCCTACGCAAACATCTATTCCGTAACGGCCGGTCGTCGTTACTGGCCGGTCCGATGGTTTTGATCGCAAAATCGACCGATAACAATAATAACGTCAATCAATACGATATCGTGAAAGATATACGACGTTACTACGAATATGACACGAATCACACGCACGTCGTAGATGTCGATCGTGAAAGTTTGCTACGCGACATAGCCGTCCAACTGTCCACGCTGATGAAATTTGACAGACAATAAAATAAATATTACACACTAACGAATATGTACTTTTTGTTCTCTACACCCAACGAAAAACCTTTCTGCGTTTCAACTAACGATAACATCGAGTCGAACAATTATAAACGAACAAGTTATTCAGTCTATTTTTAGATGTACGTGTAGACGTGACAATAACACATATAAACGTATCACGTTACGTGAAGTCACCTGACGATATTCTTGTCAATTTTCAGTATAAAAGGCAGCTGCTGGCACATAGCAGTCAGTATTCGATCAGTATCAACCGACTTTGAAACATCGAATCGTGTATTCCGCGTCATCATGAATATTTCCAACCGTACAGTGATTGAGCGTTTTTTAAATATAATCCAAGAATTAAAATTGAAGGAGTCCGAGCATATCGATACATCTGAGGCGACGAGGATGACGGAGAAAGAGAAACGTAGCGAGGCACGATCGGAAGGGTGCATCCAAAAAAACAGCGATCTCGTCGACGAAGCTGTGTTATGCGAAACGAAAAAAATAGAGGGCGATATCGGTACGTGGTCGTCGGACTCGTACACAAAGAAGGAAGAAGACGTTCGAGCGTGGCAAGACGCGTTGTATGGAGAAAATGGAAATCATGATATGGAACAATTGTTCAAGTCGTGTAAGAAAGGCAGCTATACGGTTTTTGTCGACGCCATCTACTTTTTCGATACAGAATATCAGAACCAGGGCGAAAATACGATATATTTGGCGGTGGCGATGACGCGTGACGGATACACCACGCATCTGAACGGGGCGCCGTACAATTTGTGCAGCAGGAAGAATATCTCAGAGTTGGAAGAATTGGGTAATCTGAAAACCGTCAAAGAAAATCAATATATTCGCACGATCATGAATAAGCGTTCGGGTATGTGGGAGGATAAGACGAAGGAGGTATCGCCAGCTGTGATTGTCGACAACATCTACCGGTCGTTCTTATCGCGTCGCTATACGTCTGAACCTATCATCGTGAGCTGGCGCGATTCAAACGATACGGATTTTTTCGACGGACACATTCACACCAACAATAGCGACAGACTTACGGTGGACGTGGGTGGTGAATTTGCGAAAATCGAATGGTGTGCCATGATGGGATTCAAACGCGGTAAATTCGTTCGGTACGAATTGTATCGTTTACCTGGAAAACGTATGATATGGTCGCACACGGTCGAAATTACCAATCAGTATTTCGTCGACAAGACTCACTTCACGTTCAACGATTACCACCGCGTATTAGGCTGTAGGGATAATCATGGGAAGTATGACGTTGAACAGTGCTGTGCTAACAACAGTAAAAAATTGAAATGTATATTGAACAGTGTACTATATTCGTTTGTTCGCAAGGAATAAAAAAAAATATATTTTCAACATGTTTTATTTTATTTCGCTCCCTGCTAATGTAAGTAATGGCTCCCAAAGACAAGCACGGTCGTAGTTACGAATCGGCCAACGATCGTGTATTGAATCGCGTTAACCTAGACGATGCGTATTCCTATTCCATAATGAACGTACTACGATCGTACGTAGATCAATCGGACCAGAAGCAAGCGCTTCTTTGTCGTCACGTACCGGCAGAATTGAAAGTTTCCCTGATAAAAGCTATCGAAAAGGGATCGTCGAGCGACGTGACGAATTTATGTCTACTTTGCAAGGACATCGATAAATTTTCTAGAGAGCAAATGTTCTATCAAGGGATCGTAATGCAATTTGTTGATCACGTAAAACCGACGGACTGTTCTCCCTTCTGGCAATCTATCATAAGCAAATTTCAGAATCGTTTGTCTACCATTCAAGATCGAGACGTGACGATGTTTATCGCGAAATCGCATTATATACGATCGTTGTCCGCGTCGGGCGTGTCTGTGGGCGACGATAAGATCACGACATATCTGGATAATATTCTGAACGTGGTCAACGGGACGTACAAACCAGATTTTCACAATTCCATCTTCAAACATAGCGTAAAGAATATTTTTCAGAACGTAATCGTGTCCTTTGCCGATTTCGTGGTGACAAATATCGATTTATACATCGGTGACCAACGGCAAGCGTCACCTTCGGACACCGTTGATAATACGACGGACGAAGATAATATTATCGTATCTCAATTTTTGAGCAAGCGAGTCGAAACGATCGATTGGAGAAATAAATTAAACGATATTCGTACGAACAATCCGATTAACGTGACGAACGCTACGCGAAATTACGAGAACGATGATTACGACGACGGTGTGCGGTTTCCTTCCTCGCCACCATCGTTATCTTCGTCGTCGTCTACGTCGTCGTCGTCGTCATCATCGACTAACAAAACGGTAATAATTCATAGAGAACGTGATTTGATGTCACCGATACCGTCACCTTTGTTATCGCAGTCGTCGTCGTCATCGTCGTCGTCGTCATCGTCGACTAACGAAACGGTGATAATCCATAAAGAACATTGTAAATTGTCACCGATACCATCGCGTTCGTTGTCTTCGGCATCATCATCATCATCATTATCAACGTCGTCTTTCACGTATCATAGAAGTGCCGGAGAATTCATCGTCGACGCTGATGTCATACAACGAGACAATGATGATGATGATGATGATCGTGCCGATGAAGATAACGATAGTTGTAAAGACAACGATAGCAGCGACGACGACGATGACGACGATAACTTGTTCGTTACGTTACCGTCGATCGTAATCACACAGAACGATACGAAGAACGATCCGTATTTATTGTCTAGTTCATTTGTCACGACTGGGGACGATGAAATAGTCGAAGAACGCGACGGTCACGACGAGTCGTTCATGCTATCGTCGTGTCAACCGCCAACACCCATATCCAAGTTGAACGATTTGTTCGATATCGAAATATCGGTCGACGTGACGCCGCAAATAGACGACAGTGAACGCGCATCGACAGAAAATGAAGTATTGTCGAATAACGATAGCGAAAACAACAAAGACAACAACAACGACGATGACGAAAAAACCGATTCGGAAACGGCGACTGCGGTGGTAGTGGTGGCGACGGCGGTGGTGGTGGAGGAGATCGCCGTAGACAATAGTTGTTGATCGATATCTCCGTCTGACAACGAACATCGACACGGTTCGGTGTGCTCGTGATATCTACGATGACGAACAACCGATCGTACGGAAACGTTATTTTCCGCTCGCTAGATTCGGAATCTAGACGGTTCGTCCGTGAAAATGCCCAGAACGACGATGATATGGTATTACCGTTGTGTACGTTCGTGACACAATTGAAAGCGAACGGACGGTCACAACCTCGATCAAAAATATTAAACGAACGCCAATTGAAAACTATACGAGAATGTTATCATCTTACGATTCCGGAGCCGGGCACACCGTTCGGTATATTGTTGTGCAAGACGTTCCTAGAGCCCAGACAACAGGACAATTTCGACATTAAACGACCGAAATTGTTCAACGTCGAAGAAGGAACCAGTACGGATTTCTACTCGAACGATGCCTGGATGGATCCCGTCGAAAAATTCATGTCCATCGCGAAAACGGAAATGTTATTATCGATGAAGAAAAATGCCACAATTTACATGTCGTTCTTATTGCGAACGTCAACGATTCGCACCGTCGACGATTTCAAACGTAACATCGTCGAATACATCCTTCCGTATACCATGTGCGTACGTCTGATGAACGTCGAACCGTCGTCGGAAACTCCTCCGGCCGCTATCGCATCTAGACAGAATTTCTATTTCGTCGTATACGTTCTACCGAAAATGGAAACCAGTTTTCTACTTCGAATATATTCCATGCCAATTTTATCGTTACAAACGGAAGAGCAAACGGCGAACGACGATACGACTACAGACTACGAGCCCGACGTGACGACGTCTCGGCTGCGTCTAATTTTCACTAGCAACCGATCATATTTCAACGATAAACACGTGAACGTAATGAATTCGATGATATTTCTATATTGTTTCATTACCGACCGATACAAGCCCGACTTTGAAAATATCAGCGACGACATTACAAACTATATGGTAAAACTCGTTTCGATGATCAGTTACGAAATTGGAGGTTATTCGCTGAAACGTAACGGATTGGCAAAAAGCGGCGTCGGTCCGCTGGCATTCGTCATATCCGAAGCGGGTCTGATAGAAACGCCCAAGTTCACCGGAACGGCCGATTATCCGAAAAACGACGGGAATCCCGATGAAACGATACCGTCGTCGTCGTCGTCGTTATCGTCGCTAGACAAGAAAACGTTCCTGATCGAGAGTTATTTCGAAAGAATATTTGTCAATTTGCCTCTGAAAATGGGACTCTTGAACGATGAAATGCAATTATTTCGAAACTAATAAATGATAATAATAAAACTACAAGCTTTTCATTGATACGTTTATTCGCATACTCATAATAAAATAGATTTGAACTGCCGGAGAGTTTTGAATCTCGTTATCATCACATAAATGTGTTGTCCGTCGGCACCGGTACAGTCCAGGTAGCCGTCTTCTTCGATCGTCAGTCCCTGACTTTGATATGCATTTTCGATACAACTCAGATGTATCGGAAAACCCACGTGTTTGATCGGTGCTTTGCTGTATTGGATTCGTCTATCTACCGCTCCCGATCCGGGATACATGCGATAATAACGATCGATCGATTCGTCCAACATAACGATACTCGTCAATTCACCATCGTCCGACGAGTATTCGAGTTTTATCAATTTCAATACGCTACCACTCGGTATTTTCGTAGCTCCCATGAAATTTGTCAACAAAGTGTACGAGAATCCCACCGCTAAATGGGTGAAATGTTGTCGCACGGACGACTGATAACGAACGATATATTTGCTTAGTATATTTACGTCGAATCGCTTGGACAATTGTCGAAATAGCGAATCGATCAATTCCCGGGTTATATCGTAACATTGTCTGTTCGAAACGACAAGAATTCTAAACGGTACTTTGAAATTCTTAATGGGTACACAATCGTCCCGCGATACGTTGTCCTCGCATCGTTCGATCATCTTCACGTACGTATCTACCAGTTCCGTGATATCGATCGATCTGATAGTGTTAATTTTATTATCGTTCACGAAACGTTTTAGTAATTCCTTCCGACTGTCCGCGTCTTTATTTCTATCCATATCGACGATGAATCGTTGTAGCTCGGAATCTTCAGACGAACGCATCAACTTACTCAATTTATATTCAAACACTCGATTCGATCCCAACAATTGTTTTGCGAGAATCACATTAGATGGCGGTAAAGCGCTATAAGTCAATTGTTCACGGCATTTGGTCAGATCAACGTTGTCGCCATAGACCCGGCCATTCCTCGTTTGTACCTGAACGTCGTTCACGTACGTATATCTTGTATCGTTTCCACTCGTTCGACGTGCGCCCCGCGTAATCGTCTCCTGGCTACATGCACCCTCGTCGCTGTATGCGTATTCGTCGGTGTTCGTTTCGTCCAGATCGTAATTTGAGCTGCTCACCGTATCGAAATCGATCGGACCGCACTGATTTTCGTCACCGCACAGAATAACGATCGTATTGTGCGACGATTCGCACAATAATTTCAGTAGGACGAGGAAAACGGGTGGCGACATCATCGTGTATTCGTCAACGACACACACGTAGAATTCGTCGTTTTTCGGTCGAACCATTTTCACACGTTTCTTTCTGCACTGACGTTGTTCTTCTAATAGTAACTCGCAAAAATCTAGGTAGCGAGTATCCGGTGTGAATTTCATCTGATTAACGCTTCGTCCGATAGTTTTGGCCAGCGTTGACATTTGTACGCAGTGGTGCATCGAATCTGGCGACGTCTGATGAACCAAACCACCATTATATGCAGCGTGATATTTGCACGTATCCTTGTAGAAATTGCACAGTAGCAAATGTTTCAAAGTGACATAATGAAAAGTACCGTTCACGTGTTTTTGTACGTATTTCAATAATTGAGTCTTCCCCGTCCCACCTAATCCGTACAATCGAACCACCGTAACGCGATTCTGCTTGTTATACAAATAGAACGGCGAAAGGCGACAAGACGATGCACGACTATTGTACTGTATTTCTTCGTCTTCGCTGCCATCCGTATCGGATCGAACGTATTTCCCGTCGAACGTTTTCGGTCGTTTCGTTCTGGTGTCAAACAAGAAAATTCCTTCTCGTTTTACACAAGATGTTGGGAACGTCGAAGTAGAAACATTTTTTTTTTCGTCATCGTTACCATCATCACGTTCATATAATTCACCGATCGAAATTGTATTCAACAAATTCGCAAATCCTCGTTGTTCGTCGTTCAACGTACACCACGATTCACATTCTGCATTAACGTTCCCCGACAAACACGCCATCATTTCACAACCCGGCACTACTTCACGCGTATCATAATTTTTATCTAAAAACCATCGTGCGTCGTCTGCATAGTTCCAATGGCAAGAACATCGCGGACGATTTTCACCCACCGGCTCGTTTCGCCATAAATTTACAATTTCGTATTTTTTATTTTCATACGAGAAGACTTTCACAACTTTCGGTAGTCTCGACACGACGTTATCGCAGTCTCTTTCGATCGTATTGTTCTCGATCGATGATGATGATGATGATGATGATGTCGTCTTTAGCGTATTTTGATCATCGTCGCAGACAAAAGTGAACTTTTCAGCCATAACGAAGAATAAACGAATACATCGGTGACTGTACATTATAACGATATATATATACCACCACCACCACCACCACCTCCCTGTTCGGACGACGGTGATGTGCGAATTTACATATGATCGCGTTGCATGGTTTTGTCAAAGCGACACCTCAATTTCCTAAGAACGTTCGTTTCCCTCGCGTGATTAACATCTCTATCGACGATCTTGTCCACGTCGGGATCCTCTGCTGCCGCCAACCAACGATAATCGATATAAGCATCGGTAAGAGCCCACCATTCGTCGTTCAGACATCCTTCGTGTGGCGTACACAAAATGCTATGTATTAGATTCCCTTTGCCGAAAACGTTATAGCAAGGCGTGGATGCGGTCGTATACATCTTACACGCGTCGCCACATCTCATGCGACGAGGACGTTTCCGACTCGAGCCGTTTCGTTGATACGATATTCGTATACCGTCCGAATCGAGGGAGTTACAGAACAGCGCGTACATTAGTTTCTGGATAGCACTATAGAATTGGATCGATTCCGTATCGAATTCGATCGGTCTCAATAATTGCCATTTGTCCGAAGTTATTCTGTTTATCAGTACGTCCAACGAACTGTTTTTCGTCGGCCATATATACGGTTTATTCGGAGCGGTGAGAGATCCGCCGACGTTCGAATGTAACTTGTTGACAACTTTTTCCAACCAGAATCGTTTGAAATTGTACACGACGTTCCAATATTCGACCGTGTTACTCACTACGTACGATAAAATATGCGAATAATCTTGCAAAGCGTACGGCGTCGACTCGATCACACATCGATTGGTGTTCATGTAATACGAAGAAACTAGTATCGAATCTATAACTTGTTCGTCTGTACTTTCGAACAGAGGTATCCCCGTCGAAGGATCGACACTATATTTAGTCGCTTCGTATCGATGATAATACAAAATCGATGCATTTTCTTCTCCGTTACTCGTCTGAGATTTCACCGGGTACACGTTACAAACGCGACGACCGATATTTCTCCTATATTTCTTATCATACTTCTCGTTCCCCAATACACGGGTGTATCTGTTTCTATCGTTGTTGTCGTCCTCGTTGTCATCATTCGTATCGCTATTATCACCGTGATACGATTCGTACAAGTACGGGCAGACGTTTACTTTGGACATCAGTCTTATTGTGCAGATCGAAGAAATCCATCGGTGGAATTTGGATTCAACAAATTTCACTCCAGACAAAACTGTTTCTCGACGGTTCGTTAGAAGTGGAATTACATCGAAAAAATAAAACATTCGTTGATACACGGAAGGATATATTTCAAGAACCACGTTCAATACCACAAACGAATACGGCTGCATTGCATATATATATATATAGGTTCCCCAGTCACGAACGATTCAGTTTGTAATCGTAGTATACAGCATCGACATGGATTCCGTGAAGAATCTCATGGAAAATAATTCCTATAAATTATTTCTAAAAGAAAAAAGAAAATTCGAATGTTCGGGTTTGGTAGAAAAAGATCTGAACCCGAAACATGTGAGACAAATGAAAGACGTCGATTATTTGGTCCAGCGTATCCACGGTTACAGCAAAAAATTTGTACAAATGAATAATAAACATTATATACAGTGCGTGTGGAGTAACCCGAGACTGCGTACGGGCCCAGAGACGTGTATGTGTACCCACATTCTCATGATGTACATGCGGCTTTCAGAGAAGATCGACGAATTCCTCAGGCGACATGATGATGATGTGCGAGTGGCGATATAATGTATCGATTGATCATTAATAAAATAATTTATATTTATCAATACATTTTTTATTTTTTCACTGTATCGTTAACCCTCATTTTTCAAACGAGAGTTAGGCTCGAAAAGAGACACGACTGAATTAGTTCGTTCCGAGCGAAGAGTCACGCAGCAAAATATTGAATCGTGGAAGTTGATCGGTGAGTAATTTATCTGACAAAATTTTTTGACAAAAAATATTGTTGATAATTTCATTTCTCGAACGAGAGTAACGTACAGAAGGAGGAACGATTGATATGTCGACTATCGTCCTTTCTAGCGATAAATCGTTGAAGTCGTTCGATAAGACATCCAGCAGATGAATTTCGTTCACCAGACAACATCATACAAATTTATTTTTCGCACAATGGTTACGTTCAAAATGAGAAACGAGCAATACGTTGATTACGATTCGTTTGGAGAAATCCAGCCGAAAAATTTTGTTATGCACCATACCATTGAGATCAGTGTTTACGGGAGGGAGGAATTGAAAACATTTCATCTGTTTTACATTTTATTCATAAATATTACAATTCTTTGAAATCCGGAACCTCTTCACGAATTTTATCGCGCAATATCGATTTTTCGTGGTTCGATAATTTCTCACATGTTTTTGAGATCATAGTAGCCTTTTTCTGTTCAGCCAGTTCCACGTTTGCTAATATATCAATAATATTTTCAAATAGGCATTCAATACAACGATTTCGTGGAGGTGCGAAACCATCAAAATGTGTAAGCTGATGTGGTTGATTGTGATGATCTTCACATGGCAAAAACATATATATGTATTTTCTTACGTGCTCCGGTGTCTCTTCCCAACGCAATGACGGCAAATGTACGTGCTTCATCACATACGCCTGCGGCAAAAACATCAGATCTCTACGCTTCAATTCATTAGCCGGTTTGCTCATGGCCTCATTTATTTGTTCGTAGATGAATTCGATAGTTGTTGAATCATGCTCATTCGTACCAGTAATTGCTTTCACGAATCTGTGCAGGTGATGGTTATTCATGATGTTTCACCCTTTCAAACGCTGACTTGAATGGAATATCCTTCACATGTTGCCGAGATTTATACCCTCAATTTCATCTTTATACGACGAATCGAAGATTACCTCATTCGCTCTAGCGTAATCGTTTCAGAAATAGATTTAGCGACACAGGGAAAGGCTCATATGAGCCTCAAACTATTTTTTCGGTGACCCGCGAATTAGTACGATAATTTTTGATCGAAAATAGTATTCAGAGACATCTACCGAAATGTAATGCAATTTCATTGGAGTAACGTGAAGAGTGCCATCTTTCGAGATGTAATGCGATCCCGTTGGGATAACGTAAAGAGCGTTATCTTTCGAAGTGTAATACAATTCTGTCGTGACAATTTGATGAGCGCCACCTATCGTAATGTTATATCATTTCGTTGCGGTAAGTGGATAAACGCCATCTGGCGGAGATCCATCGAACTTTCACACAACACGTACAGTGTGAAACGAACCATAGATATACTATGTATTCTCAAGAAATTATCAAATCTGTAGATGGGGTGGGTTTAATTTTGTACAATCTAACCTCAATCGACTTCGCTCTCAGAACTCTGAATTGAATCTGATCAAAATTTTACCCCTTCTACCGTGATTTTCGTCAGAAATCAGTAGATTTTAGGATTTTTGTGACGTCAATTGGCTCTAGTCCAATGAGAATCGAGTATTCACTCAGCTGACCCTAAATTAACTATATAATCAGCAAGCTTCTCGCCCGCGATCCTAAACCTCCTTGACCAGAGTAAGAACAACGTAGTAGTAAGAAGGAGCAGGCCGTCGCGGAGGTTATATATATAATATATATATATTATATATATAGGGGTGTAGGGGTGCTATGGGGGTACGTGGAGCCCCCTTGACTGTCTAGACTTGGCGCTAGCTTCTCGCGAGAGCTGGATGTTGCGTTCCACAATTTTCGTTGCCCCCGTGATACGTCACGTCTACGTCACGTGATAACGAGTCATAGCTGCAAATGTTTTTGCAGCTCGAAGAAATCCGCCGATAGATTTCGTTCCAACAAATTTTACTCGCGACGAAACTGTTTCTCGACAGAGCTAGTGCGCATGACGAGGAACTTGTAAGTTTGGAGATTCGTTCGACGAGAGATTCTAGGTGGACAAAGTTTGTTCATCAAAAAATATTTTACGATTCCATTTCTCGAACGAGATTCACGTTCCACGTTTTTACAGCTCGAAGAAATCCAACCGGTGAAATTTCGTTTCAACAAATTTCATTCGAGACAAAACTGTTTCTCGATGATGCTAGTACGCATGACGAGGAACTTATAAGTTTGGAGATTCGTTCGACGAGAAATTCTAGGCGGACAACGTTGGTTCATCAGAAAATATTTTACGATTTCATTTCTCGAACGAGATTCACGTTCAAAGATTTTACAGCTCGAAGAAATCCACCGGTGAGATTTCGTTTCATAAATTTCATTCGAGACAAAACTGTTTCTCGATGATGCTAGTACGCATGACGAGGAACATATAAGTTTGAAAATTTGTTCGACGAGAGATTCTAGCGGACAAAGTTTGTTCGTCAGAAAATATTTTACGATTTCATTTCGCGAACGAGAGTTTCGTTCAAAGTTTTTCTAGCTCGAAGAAATCCACCGGTGAGATTTCGTTTCAACAAATTTCACTCGAGACAAAACTGTTTCATTCCTCGAACGAGATATACGTTCAAATTTTCTGTAGCTCGAAGGAATCCACCGGTGCGATTTCGTTTCAACAAATTTCATTCGAGACAAAACTGTTTCTCGATAACGATAGAGTGCATGACGAGAGACATATTAGTTTTTCGAACGAGAATTACGTGCGAATCACACGCGCTAGTAACAGTAAGAAATGCCAGAAATATCCCGTCCGTGTTGTTCGCGTTGGTGTAATATATTCTCGATTATCTCGTCTGAGCGTTTGAAAGCGAATTCGATTAGATTTCGGTTGGTAAAGAATAGGAATTCAAACGCTAATTCGAACGTCGACGTTTCTTCGCTCATCGCGTACCGTGACAATATCTACGACGACGATGGAAATGATCTGTTAGAATTGATGATGACGAAAGGGAACGGTTCGCGGTATGCCAACGAATCGGCGTATAAAATGTTCTGGACTTGGTGGTTGTTACGATGTAAACATAATATCGGTGCCATGTATCCCGATGACGTCGATCGTCTGATGAAATTTTTCGAGAGCACGACAGAATGGTCGGATCGTGGAGTAGTTCGCGTAGACAAAGACGACGGAACGATCGTCGATGTGCCCGTTGAAATGTTGTCACTATTACAAGACGATAACCGTGACGCGGATACAACGACGTCGCTCGCATCATTAGGATCACCTATAAATATACATAACTGTGTATTCTATATGGTCAGAGTTTATTATTCATTGTGCTGTGCATATCGCATATGTTGGCTAATTATTCGTTCGACGAAAATAAAGTTACAGGCCGACGTACGACAAACCGTCATCGTCGAAATTAATTTGGTGATAGTCGCATCCATACCGACACCTCTATCGCTAATATTGTCTAACGACATGTCGAACACTAACACGCAAGACGAAACGATCTGTAATTCTCCAAGTGATACCGTCGTAGATTGTTCGATTGGAACGTTGAAATTGAACAGTATATTGAAAAAGTTCCCGAAAGTCGATTATAAGCGATATCTTCTGGACGGCGTATTACGACAATTGGACGTGAACGATGGGGAGCTGACGAGTCGTGGAATCGCACGGATTCATATGATAGTTTCGGACGATGCCAAGACGAAGTTTACAATTTCCCACGAAAATTACGAAACTCTGATTCGAGCGATCGATGTTCCACATAATTGTAGCGTCGTAATATCGTACGAACTAGTTCATCGATTGGTGTTCGTTTTCGATTGTATCGAGTGCAAGAAAAAATCACAGACTCGAGAGGCGCGGTGCGAATCCCAAAAACACGTGGAATTTATATGTGAGGTGGTGAGAAGAATGTTCGAGAAAATTTTACATATACGATACGTGGGAACGGTCGTTATAACCGTTGGGAAAACGCACGGCTTTCATATGATATTTCACGATGTGAACGTCGATCGGTGTATGTACCATCATTTGCTGTACGCATTAATACGCACGTTGAATCGAGTACGAGCCAAGACGAGTTCTTCGGAGGAATTAGATTTATTTTTGAACGAATCGTGTACCTCGTTCGTACTGCCGTACGGTCGAAATCACGCCGATACGTTTTTCCTGTACAACTTCGATACGTCCACGCTCACATCTGCAGATAAAAACGATATAACAGACGTGGATATTTTATCACCGATCCCAAAATACGTATACCCATTCTACAGTTTGAAATATACGAACGACGGAACGGACGCGACAAAATGTTCTCAATATCAACGTAATTCGTCGCAAGAAGAAATCGTGTGGTGTGGCTTCGACGGAGAATTTCGTTTCAAATTTCAAAAGAAATATTTTCTCGATAAAGAATGTATGGAAATACACAGCAATCGCAGAGAGATAGAATCGTATCGAGACGATATTCTATACACTATTACACCGAATCGAATGATCAATCGTAAGAAAACCTTTTGTCGCTGGTTGTTTGTCGAAAATTACGAAGAAGTGATGTCGTCGATGTCGTCCCATAATCTCGAATATTCCAACTCTAACGATAACGACGACGACGACGATCTCATCGCTTCGAATTCCACGAGTATATCGAACGAGATGTCCATCGACGAGAATACTACGACGGAAAGATGTCAGCGGAAACGACGACGACGACAACAACAAGTTGAGCAGCAGACCACCGTTTCACCGTGCGATGAAGATATCGTAGAAAAAGAAGAAGAAGAAGAAGAAATGTCACGTAAACACGACGTGGCTCTGCCTTATTTCGACGAGAAAACAGACTTGAAAAATGCCAATAAGGGCGTTAGAACGATTATTGGCGCTGCCGGTGTCGCTACATCGTCATCCGTCCCAACCGTAACCGTCACCGGTCCCGAACGTGTTGTAGAAAAACGAGGTAATATCGATATATTGGAGGGTCATTTCAAGTATACCGACGAGAAGGGATACGAAAATACGAATCGTGTGTTTAGCATGATCACCGATTTGAGTTACGTTCGTAATACGATCTACGAGTGTGATATCATCAGCGAAGATATGTGGCAAATATTGTTGATCGAATATTTCGATAGAACGTTGTCGGATCGTTACGTTATGGTACTTTTCGATTATATTATAGCGAACGCGAACAGCCATCGGTATTCCGGTCGTCGTAACGGGGACGACGGTTGCAGAAATGACGACGACGACGATGACGACGGCGACGGCGGTGGCGACGATGAAACCGACGAAAGCGAACGATACACCGAACAAGTTAAGTTGGAGAAAATGAAAATCCTCATTAACGAGTGCATCAAGTGGAACATGATTACGGGTGTATTGAGCGATATTTATGGAACTTACGTATCCATCATGACCGACATAAATCGACAAGAGCAATTAGACGAACCGTATGGTCGTAAAAAAGATAAAAGACAGAACAGATGAAGGGTGCGCGACCGAGCGAACGATCTCCCGACTTTCCAATTCGACATCGGTTACGATGAAACGAACAGCGGATTGGCGAAATTGAAACATACCAATTACAACGTGTTTTCGTTTTGTGCGTCCTTAATGTATCATCACGAAACATCCATACATCCGACACAGTTGCAAGCCTACCTATATTACTATAATTATATACCGGAAGATACGATGAACAAATTGATGTCAGAATTTAGCGACAGCACCGCTATGATATCGTTCGTGATCCAATTTGCCTGTGTCAAATTCACGGCGAGTTCTAGAGATCCGTTGTCGCTGTGGGCACCGGCCGAATTGTTCAAAACACATTTTCCTCGTTATTTGTACGTCGACAAGGACGGTGCTACGACGACATCGAATAATTCGGGCGGCGATGCTAACGACACCTTCGGAAATTTCAACAGTTTTAGCGGAAACAGGACCGAAGAACTGAATTCGAATGTGACCGATAGCAGTAGCAGAAAACGAAAATGTCCACCACAGAACGATAAGAAAAAGAACGCGAAAAAATCCAAAAAAATGACGACGGTCAATAGAGATCTGTTGACGATGTTCAAAAAATACTATTGGCGTCCGTTTACGTTGAACGGCATACCGTACATGTATAACGGCACAGAATTCGTTAACGTGCACACGGCATACAAAACTATTACCGACAAAATCGGTTGTAGTCAATCCGCTTTGCAAGATATCTTCAATGCCAAACCGTTCGACCAGAAACACGGTAGAAATTACTTGTATAGGACCAATCACGTATACGACGAAATAAAAACTCCGGCTTACTTTAACGTGGTGCTGAAACTCAGAGAGATCACTTGTGGCGGTTCGCAATCGTTGTTGATGCGAGAATATCCGATAAAAGAAGTGGGACGGGCGGACGTGTCGATCTACGATACCGTGGTGGACGGAATGCGTGCTCTGATAGACATGGAAGCGGACATCGATCGGTCGTCTTTGCGATTCGTCATGACGCAGCCGGTAGTACCGTTGGTTATCGAAGAGAACAACGACGTACGAGATTTTTTCGATTCGAAAACAGCCGGTCATATTTCGTTGAATATCAAAGATTACAGGATGTGTGTAGATCTGCTCGGTAAGAAACCGCACAAAGATATCGAAGTATTCCTAGACGGGATCTTCACCGAATCATCATCATCATCATCATCATCATTGTCATCGTCGAACTCCAGCCAGAACGAACATATAAGAAATTTCGCCAGAATCAATTGCATCGTACAAAGTATCGTCGTCAAAGCGATCAACGCTAAAATAGTGACTAGCGAAGAACTGGATGTTAGTCAAGTGGTGCACGCGATTTTCGATAGGCGATCATCGATACAATTGGGATGGACGACTTTCGAGAAACGATCGAGTCATCCCACTTACGTTCCACCGATACGAAGAAACGAATATCTTCTTTCTCGTCAAACCACATCCACTACGATTTTACCTCTGCTCAATAACGTCGAACGTAATTACTCCAATCAGATATATACCAAAGGTGACTTGTGTCGTGACATCGCAGCCATCCGGGGAATCGTAGACGTTCGCACCCGATTAAAATGGCTTACGAAGAAAAGACAATTTTCCGCGTCTACTACTACTACTACTACTACTGCTGCTGCTGCTGCTGCTAGCACTACCGTTGGTCACGATTCGTCTCGGTCGAAACATACGACAGCTACCGGGATAGATACGCTCGGCTCGGACTTTTGCCGGCGTATGTCTTCAGCGTTACGCGACAACGAAGAAAACGATAACGATAACGTAGATAGCAAAGAAGACTATTATATCGTGATTATGCCGTACGAAAAGGATCGTCGACTACTCTCCACCCGCAATATACCGACGACGATAATAATAATAATAATACCAATCAGAAGAAACTCTCGTCCAATAAACATATGATGCAATCCAAAGTGAAATCTTTAGCGATATTGTCAAGTTTACGTACGACTTTCGCCAAGATCATGAAAGAATTCGATTCGCGTACGATGACTAATATCGCCGAATGCGCGGTACGAAACAAAAAATCGTTACCGTTCCGATTAAAGTTGATATGTTTCATAGTGACGGTTCACATGTATAAACGTTTACCGAAATGGACGGTGTTCGATATTCCATCGTTCGCCGATTTGATACAGGCTGTGAATAGTGACGACGACAACGACGACGATAACGGGGACGAACGCGATAACGATAAAAGTGGAAACACCGGAGAGGAAGAGTCGTCGTCGTCGTTCATCTGGGGATTAGGTCGCCGTCGGCGTCGCTCGAACCGTCGATCCGTCCTACCGGCCAGTATACTGAGTTGGATAGAAAACGGGCGATACGACGTGATACGGTGGTTGTACGAGCAAGCGGAAATTCTTTTACCGTACGCTTTTTACGTGGGATCACGAAACGAACGCCGTGACGACATATTGAAACGTTACGTCCTATCGCATCCGAATCGATACAAACGAGCCAATTACTATTTACAACAAAATTCCGAAGAAGTGAAATACGACTATGTATTACTCACGTTAACGTACCTATTCTATTTATGTTCGTTCGATTTCGGTACGTTAGATTTAATGCTAAAGTTGATTCTAAGCATCGAATTTCCCGGACAATGGTCCAACTTGTGTACCATAGTTTGCGGTCATAGGCACGGAGGTAAAACTAAATTGCTCGACATATTGCGAGAGTACGGCCGTACTTCGGCTTCGGCAAAAGAACCGACGGACACGAACAAGGAAAACCAACCGGCCATGCTGATGTACGTGACGAACATGATGTTGGTTCAGGACGAGATTGCGACGTTCACGAGCGGCTTCAAGAAAGTCATATCGGAAAGTAAAATCGAGTATAGAAATAACGTGGGCAATGTGTTCGCGGCCATCTACGCCCTATCGAAGTTGTGGTACACGTGTAACGATCCACCATCGTGTCCGTACGATTCGGCCGTGGTCGAGCGTATTCTTCACATCAAAGTCGATTTTTGGCACGACAACATCACCGAACCCGAAGTTGCTCAGTTCCGATATTTCAACAGTAAAGAACGAGAAGCCATCTATAAATATTGTTTCCACAACAAATCCAAACTGGTGACCAATAGCGTTATCAACAACGAAGGATCCTTACCGTTCGTGTTCTTCAATCGAGAAACGAAAATTTACGTGTCATCAGGCTTACACGACGACGCCATAAAACAAGGTTTGCTAAGTATCAGTATGTTCTATTCTTGGTTTCGATACGTGGAGGACATCAACAAACCAGTGAATATTGACGTAAAAAAATTACCCAGTTTACCGGCGGCATGGCGGAAGCAATGGCTAATCCAAACGAATCCCTATTACAAATGGAAAGATACCGTTCAGATCGAAGCGCAAGATGGATGTTACGCTCGAGTACCGGCCGATTTGATAATAGATTCCTTAAATAGGTACGGACAACCTTTCGGTGCAGCTAAACAATTGACCGATGCATTTCACGAGGAATTCACTCGATATTATAGTGCCATCGACGATACATATAACGTTTCGGTCGATATGAATAAATTGATTTTATAATTTTTATTTTTCTGTTGTTTCTTTACCACCACCACCATCACCCCCAAAAAAAGACTATGTCACTTTGGTATTTATTTATTTCATCAAACGAATATTACACATTGTACGCGACAGTACAGGGTATTCGAAACTATTCGATATGGCGTGATCAACAACAGTCTATATTCACCTTCTTCCTCCGGCTGCGCCGATGAATTATTATTGCGTTTGACTCCAAACGTAAAATATCTGGTGTTGCTGGATGTGAACAATTGCACATATCCTATCGGTTTTCTTATGGCGCGTAGTAATGGACCAAGAAGAATCTTCTCATCTACCCAGCGACACATTTTGTGGGGCGTAGTTGACAGCGACGCAACGATAAATATTGGATTACCCCATAGAAAATCGTTGTGATTCTTGACGGTGTATGGAAAATAGTTCGATAGCAAATCAAAATTATGATAGAATTGGTTCGTTAGCCGGGCAAATAGGTCCAGCAGATAATAAAGCGTGAATTTTTCTACAGCGGCGTCCACCTTCAGCGATATCGTATTATACACGTGGAAAAGGTTATCGAAACGAGATAATACAAAAATAGCCACATGTTCGCCGTTTGGTGCTGAATATTTTGTTGCTATGGCTCGTCGTAGTACGCGCACTGTTTCCATGCTTCGCGAATTATTACTATCGCCGATTGCGAATTCGAGCGTGAGTTATTACTGCACGTTCGACGTTGCCCGAGATTATTTCGCGACAGCGGAAGAATCGTTTGTGATTGCTACCACGGTACGTTGTAATGTTTATATTGTAGTGGACGTGGTGGGAGGCGGCGAACTATATATTTGCCTAACGAATAAAATATCGTACACTTTATACGTGATATCGTGTGTCGACAATGAACACAACCACCACCAATTGGATGTTTTATCATCACGTCCTCCAATATTACATCGACGAAGCTGTATTTCTTTTCGCACGACTAGCTGACGTTCTATTTGGATAGAATATCGAAAAATGGGTCAGACATTACGTGTCCAATTGTGTTCCGAGGAGGCTCGTCTACCTGATCGAACCTCAAGTCGAGCGTCGGGAATGTGTCTGCGTAGCGTCGAAGACTGCATTATTCCAGCGACAGGTCAGAGGCTCGTCGATGTAGGTATACGTATACAACTACCGCGCGGTTACTGCGGCAGGTTAGCCCCCCGATCTGATCTTTCCGTAAATTGTCGTATCACAGTGGGGGCTGAAGTAATAGATGAGCATTATCGCGGACAAGTGTCCGTGTTGTTAATAAATCTTTCCAATAAACCTTATGTGGTTCGCACGAATGATGAAATCGCTGAATTGGTCTGCCAGAAAATTTGCCGTCCCAAGATCCGACAAGTGAGACGAACCACCACAAAAACTGCAAGATGTTTGTGTTTTTTGTAATATACAAATAAAAACATGTGAAATTTATTTGGAGAATTTTTTGTTTTTCATCGTACACGTTTTGTCAGTTTCCAATACTTTGGTGATATATTCCTTCATTTCGTATACGTCTTGTAACGCCAGTATATACTTATTTTCGATCCAACTTTTGATCGTATCATTAACGACCAACGAATCGGCCATTATAATTTCGACGCATTTGTTCACCAAATTGCCGTTATCTTTGTCCGAAATATTCTTGAGATGAAGTAACGAATGCGATTTCAACACGCTCAGGTGTCTATCGTAAAACGAAGACGACGGTGCTCCACAAAAACCCTCGAATAATAGCCACGGTATAAGGACGTCCGTCTGAATGTCCTCTACGAGCCTGGTGGTAGTGGTGTTGCTGCCGCCGCTGCTGCTGCTATCGCTACCGTTGTCGTCGTTGTCGTCGTTAATTTTTCTACTGATAACGGAATTCAAGTGATTTCTCACGAAAATCGACAGATCGTCCATATTCCGATACAGGCCCTTTTTGTCGTTCAGCAAGGTATTGGTGAACACCTCTTCGCTTACGAAATTGTCTCGGCCGATGAGCACGTTATATCGATCGCGATTGTGCAATATGTATTTTCGTAGTTGCTTCGCCAAATCGTGGAATATGTCGTCGTTCAAAACGCACGTGTAAATATTGCGAACGCTCGCGTCTTTGCCCTGTAACAGCCATTGTTTTATGAAACAACCCATTCGATTGCCTAACGCGTCCGCGGTGGTAATATCTTTCGTGACCGATGGTGTTCCTTCTTCGAACGATATAGAGTTGTTACTCAAGATGTAAATTTGTATGTAAAATACTAATAAATTTTGTAGAATGGAATATATCGGTTTGAAGAAGAGAATATCGTCTAAAAGTGTCCACAGGTGTTCCATGGTCGTCGCCAACACGTTATCGTTATTATAACTTTCGTGCGATATCAAATCGTAGAATTCGTCACATTTCAGCGAGCTGGGAGACGACGGCGCTGGCGTGTTAATTTTATTGGCATCGTTCTCGTCGTTCGCCTCACCAGCGCATATTTTTTGTAAAATCACACACGAGTATATGTAATTTAACGTGTTCTCGATACTGTCCACGTTATCTATTAAAATGGCGTTCGTTACTTTTCGTAAAGATTCGTTCGATTCAACTATGGTGGTTATTTTATTCCATAAATTGTGTATTTTGGGCCGGACGTGCTGCTTCATCGCACTCAACGTAAAATCATCTCGTGATGCACCATTACGATCTTTCGGTGTAGTAGTAGTCGTCGTCGTCGTCGTCGTCGTCGCCGCTTTATAACTATGTAGTTCGTATAATTTGATGACACCGACAGAAATGTCGATAATATCCAACAATTCCTTCCGCGTCATCGTTATTTTCACGGTGGTGTTACCTATATTATAAATTTGTCCGTTGTCCATGTGACAATAAAAAGGTTTCAATCGAAAACATACCGGCACGCCGCTCATTTCTGTGTCTTACTATTGGAACTCGACGGAACACCGGGAGCTGATAACGTCGCACCGTCGAGTACGCGTTGTCTGCGACGTGACACAAACTGCGCGCGATACCGTCAAACGTAACCGCGATTGCACACATCGTTCGAGATTTTGAGACGTTGGTGTGGACACCGGTGCCCACGCCAGCGTCGACACCGGTGCCTACGCCAGCGTCGACACCGGTGTCGACACCGGTGTCTACTCGGAACGATCGACGCGGGTGCATCGTTGTTCACCGCGTACCCGTGATGCACCCTCGAAATGCACGAATTCCGAGGATATGTACCGGTTTCGCGGGTGCCACACGTGGTACGCTGTACCCCGTGTGGCACCCTCGAAATTATGACACCGGTGTGCTTCTTATCTCGTCGACATCGGACGGATTTCGAGGGTGCAGCGACACGTTCGTGTGCGCTTACGGAACGTGACGAGTCAGTCGGAAGTCGACCGATGCGCTGCAACTTGTAAGACCGCGGCGCGATCATGACATCCAACGGCAAGGACGACGACGACGACCAGTGGCTATACGCTTATGTGTATAACGCTCCGTACCCGGACGATTATGCTACACCACCGTTCCCTTTAGATACTCTACGTTTCGAATACGAATATGACGGATCGAGTAGAGCGGAAGGTTTACCCGGATTATGTAACGCCCTCACGCCGTTCCCAGTTATACCTTGTCGCATTTTCAATGATAAAGTACCGATACGCCATTGCGATCAAATAGGATATTTCAGTTTTAACGAATGGCCACGTGTGTATTTGGGAGCGTTCGCAACGCTCACATCTGCTCCACGCATCCATACGATGTTGGGGACGGCATTCGTGGCGTGTTCCACGAATTCCGAACGAATGCCGATAATTCCAAATATGGACGTGCTTCGATGATACGATTCGATATCGAAAACGGGGTGTTTGAAATTTCGTCTCGACGGTGTAGTAGAACCGATTTGGTTAGGCAATAACATCGCCAATTACGATAACGACGAACGACGACATCGTCATATAGATGTATACTTGGAACGGTTACCAGGTCGAGTTATGAAACATAATTGACCAATAAACGATCGCACGTGGTGCTATATAAACGGATGCGTCACGGTGGGAGGCAGTCAGTCGACGTGAATATTTCACCAGCGAAACATCGACGATGTCTTCGGCAAGTTTGGCCAAGCTAAAAAAACACATGGAAATGGGTCCGATCATTTCTGATTTGACCATTACCGACGATACGTTGAATCAACTTCGGAATATAACTAAACGAGTGCTGGGTAAACAACAACAACAACAACAACAACAACAGCAGCAGCAGCAGCACGTTGACAGTTTCGATGTTGCGTCCACCGCCACCGCCAACGCCGTTCCAGAGTACAATCCCGACGATGCCATCTTCGTCAAGCCGCTAAACCCGGTGAAGAACAATTTGCATCCGACATATCGTCCAACAAGTAAGTCTATCGTCGCTGTAACCGCCATCACGAACGGGGAAACGAGTGAATATACCGATTCGTATAACGATACCACTACTGCTACTACTACTACTACTACTGCTACTGCTACTAAGCCAACTGGTACGACACCGGTGAAAAAATCGACGTCGAAAAGATCGAAAACGAAATCGACCGTGGAAACTGCAACGATAAAACCGCAACTTCTGGTCAAACTCCCGATAGCTCGTGAGAAAAAGAAACAAAATGGTAAATCTGATCAGAAGCGATGTCAAAAACGGAAAAGAGACACACATACGATCGAGGAAGATGACGATGATATTGGGAACGATACGGAAGGGTCCGAATTAGAGCGATCGATTGAAGCGCGGACGGTCGCCGTTACCACGAAGAAAGATGTACACGTGAATAGACTAGAGGCAGAAACAGCAGGCGAAGGCAAGATACAGGCGTCAGCCGTCGTCGAACCCGCAGCTAAAGCGAAAAAGGTTCGCAAGCAACCTACATCTCGGAATAAAATCAAATCGAACGGAGAAACTAGTAGCCACGATCAAAGTAGTAAGAGAATAACTAATGGCTCCCACGATAAGGAATCCATCTCAAGTGCGAACGAAGAAGTCATCCGCAATTTTCAAGAAAAAATCTCTCGTATCAAAACCGAACACTTCCAATCTGCCGAATTCGTCGGGCGTCACGATGTATTAATTAACGCGAGCTGGTTAATATTAAAACTGTGCTATTTCGAACAATTCGAAACTACCTTGCCGAGTTTCGATATAGTCACCGATTTGTTTTATATCACAAAAGAAACTTTTTTGAACAAGTTGATCGTTGTATACGAGAATAACGAAGATGCGTTCCACGCGGAGACCGGTCTGTATTTGACGGACGTTAGGCGAACGTTATTCGAAAGGAACATTTTATTCATAAATATACCCAGTTCGAATAGTATTTATAAATTTTTTGTAAACGAAATAATCCTCACGTATATTTGTTTCGTCAATTTGTGTGAAAATAAAGTGCCCACGATTTACAGGTGTCTGGGAAGCAAATCGTCGTCGTCGTCGTCCTCGTCCGAGCAGCAGAGATTTAACGACGTACCGTTCAAATCATTTCCTGTGAATGTACATTCTCATAAGTTGACTGATATATTGCGATTACTGAACGAATAAATACATTTATATTAAAGTTTTGTTAGCGTTTATTTTGTATGACTTTCCATTCGATCCGATCTCATCGAGTTTCGTGATCATGATGATGATAATAATGATAATAAGAGACCATGACGACGGAGCCAGACTGGAACGATCTCGTCGATGATATGAACGGTATCTTATTGAATGATAGCGACGATGGTGAGATGTCGCTCAGCGAAGTCGACATAAAATGTAAAGTTACCAATGTTGACGCTGCAAACGATGATGATGATGGTGATGATACGAAGTCGTCACGAGATTATCACGGTAAGAATAATTGCAAGAGTAATGACGATAACGACGACGTGAACGGTGCTGTTACATCGAAGGTGTCGCGTGACTTGTCATCGGACGACGACGACGACTACGACGACGAAGAAGAGTATCTGTTCTCTGACGATTCAGATTGCGATAAAGTTATTCGAAACGATACGCACCCGACGAGATCATACGGAAGAGAACTACGACGGCAACGACGACGGGAATATCGCGATAAAGTTGTTCGAAGCGATACGTACCCGACGAGATCCTACGAAAGAGAACCACGACGACAACAACAACAACAACAACGGGAATGTGGACGAAGGCGAATACGACGACAATCGCAACGATACTCGCGCCGTAATCGTCGTCATCGACGAACGCATATAAGCAGACACTCGATACAACGTACCAGTAGATATAGCGACGACGACGATAGGAACCGGTCAAGTGGTATCGTCGGCGGTGAAATGAATAACCGAAAGAATATGTTGTGGTTTATGGCAGAACGTTTGCTATCGGAATTCGTGAAGCCGTTTGCTTTAGATACGGAATTCGTGAACAAAATCGATAGAATAGCGTACATTAGTGCATCGATATGTGACGATAATATCGCAGTCGAATATAGAGGAAAATCTTACGTATTGGACAAATTAGAATTCGTCCAAAACGACATATTTGTACCGAGCGATTTCGTGTTAACGACGATGTATCCGGACGCTTCTATACCGGCGATCGTCAAAAGAAATATATTGAAAACTTTGGAAGTTAATCGATGTTACGAGTCAACTCATAACGTGGATCCTTTAATGATGATTCAGATGGTACACGAAGTATGTCTCCGTGAACATAACGTTCCGTTATTCGTTACGTGGCAAAGTCGATTCGATATGATGTTCCTACAAAAACACACGATCGACGACAATCGAGAGTTCAGATGTGCACATTGTGTCAACGTATGCAACAATTATACTCCCGTTCAGGCATCGACTCAAGCTTACTATTCGCTCTCGAGGGACAGACCGATTTTGACGTGCGGCCATCATCACGACGTAGCCGTATCGGGTATGGTAAAACCGTTATGGATCAACTTGTCCAGTCGACAACTGCAAGACGAACGATACGTGCTGGATTTTATGTTCCAAAATGAAATAATTCTGATGACCGTTGTGTTGGGTAGAAGCGATCACGTCAAATCTGACAGTCGGCGAGGTGGACCCCAATTGAATCTTTCAGAAGCACACTCGATGACACAGTGTTCAGAACCGCACGGGGATTTTCATTCTTCGACAGGCGACGTTCGATATACGTATTGTTTGTTCCAAAGATATTGGGAGTCGTTGAGAGTACGCTTACACGACGATCTCTCGCGTCACGATACACGTGCCTACGATATTTCTTGAATGTATTTTGAAAATAAATATCTTTCGACACTATTTGTACGTATTTGTTTTAACCCGTTTACAGTCCACGTGACCGTCATGAGATACGAATTTCACCCTTATGAACATTTCGAGTAACATAACGTGACATTTATCGCATCGATAATATAACACCAACTTGGGTTGTCACACGAGTGGAGTCGGGAAATATGGTACGATATGTTGATACGCGATATTTCTTGAATGTATTTCGAAAATAAATATCTTTCGATACTATTCGTATGTGTGTATTTGTTCGAATTGACTTTCCTTTCCAGTCGTCCCGTCGTAAGCGCGTTTATAAGATGCGATAGAGCGCAAGCGAAAAGATCATCGACACGACATACGATAACGGCAATGTCGAACACGAAAAACCACGAAAGTTTCGGTGACGGTGGCGGCAACAACAATAACAACAACAACAACAGAAATGCCGAACGGAAGCATAAGATCATGATGACGCTGTTCGAAGAAATGTCGAAAGTCGCACGTATAACGAACGACGCCATAGATTACGAACGCGAGAGTAAATACGAAAAAGCGATAATTCGATATGCCTCGGCTCAATCGGTGTTATATAACGCGTGCTGTCTGCTATCCGGTGTAACGTTACCACTGAATCGGGTGAAACAACGGCGGCGGCGACCGAATCCTTCAGAATCGACCGAGCACGAAAGAAATAGAAGTTTCATAGCTTTCGATCGTTCGTATATTATCGAATTGATTCTCAATAAAATCGTACAAATTTATGACCGCATTCAGAGATTGGACGGTGCGATTTCGTCTGGCAACGTAGAAACTATATCGGTGATGAACGCCACACATATGTCGTTAAATTTGCACGGGAATAACAACGGCGACGGCGGGTCGCAATACAACGATTACGATAGCGTCAAACATGTGATTCCCGAACTAACGCTAACCCGTACCGACGACTTCGATCATATAATCGGCCATTCGGATACGAAGCAGAAATTGAAAGAACTAGCGCATATGTTCTCGTTGAATAGCAACAGCAGAACGAAAGAAATTCTACGCAACAGAGATATAACCGGTAATAGTATGATCATTCTGTACGGCCCTCCGGGCACGGGAAAAACCTCGTTGGCCAGAGCGTTGGCCACGTTTTGTCGCGTACCCATATACGAGATGAAATTGTCGCAACTATTCAGTAAATACGTGGGCGACAGTGAAAAACTGTTGACGGCGATCTTCGAATGGGCCATCCGATCCGTAGCTCCGAAAATCATTTTTATCGACGAAATCGATTCGATATTCAGTAGGAGGGGTTCGGCCGGCGAAGAGCCCATCGATAAAAAGCTAAAATTAATTTTTATGATGGAAATGAACAAGTTCAGCAGCTCCGATGCCGAATCGAACGTACTGATGATATGTGCCACGAATATTTTTCAAGATATAGACGAAGCCATCACCCGGCGTTCGGTTGCGAATATTCTTGTGTCCAAGCCGGAAACTCCACAAGAATACCTCGAATTGGTGCATCGTTCGTTTCACTCGGCCAAATTGAACGTTAACGAGGATGTTATGCGACATATAGCGTCAGATATGCATCGAACGAACGCTTCGCAATCGAAAATTGGCGATTTGGTGAAGAAAATATTTTCCAATCTTACTTTTTCGTTGACCGATACCGTTCGCGTCGTTTCCGTCACCGATATGAATTATCCAGTATTTTCGATAATCGGTACGATCATAAGTGCAGATTCCCCGAAATATGTTATTGTCAACGACAACGACAATGATGATGATGATCGAGTTACGACGGTATCGCTCGATTCGGATATTTCGAACAATATCGTATTACCTATCGTAACGCGACAAATGATAGATTTTCACGTCACCTCCCAGTAATAAGAGCACGTGAACCAGAATATATGACGATGATGACACCGGACGATATAAACGCAACTAGTGATGAGATATCGTCCAATCTCAAGGAACTGTACGCGTTTATCGGAAATAAAAAAAATCTCGTAATCGTAGACGGGGAAAGTAATCCAAAAGGAAGTAACAACAAATCGATCGCGATCGTTGCGGGTATCGTCACGGGATTCATGGCCGTATTGAGTCAACGGTTCGTACGACGTCAACCCGACCGTCGTCCAGAACGATAAAAACGATCGGCAACGCGTTCCCCCCTCGTATCCGTGCGAATCTTTTCGTCGATTTGTTATACGAGTGAAGTTGGGGTCTGTTACGATAGACTGATACGCACTCCCCTCCCCCACCTCATCGAGCACATATATATATACACCGGTCGTATCCGACAACGATCGATAGTAGTTCCGGATTGTTCGAGGCGTTACATTCATACTGCATACTGTATACTGCGAAAATGTCACTACTTTCAGACTATTCGAATATCGATGTGGTGGATGAAAATCGTACGGTTCCACTTAGCGATTCAACGAATGTATGCCACGAATCGACTTCTCCCGAGAACGTACAATTCGTTACAAACGACCCACGGTATTTTGTAAATATATATTTTTTTCGAATCGTCGAATACTGATATGTTTCAGGTGCGACGAAACGTCTAAATTGACACCTATACGGAATCGATGCTCGAACGAAAATTTGCCGAACGAATTTTCCGAACTGAAACGTTCAATCCTTAGTCGTGACCATATCCGGTGTCCACCGATGTGTTATGGAACTTTTGAAGATGTGCGAGGGTTGATCGTTGCGGTATGTCGTTAACTATAAATTCGATTTCAGTTTCAGTAACGAATTTTCTTTCCCAGATGGCCAACCATCGTGACGAAACAGTCGATCAGTGTTCGTCCGATATCGTACAATAAATGAATCGTAATACGATAATTCGTTTTCTTTTTCTCCTACCCCTAGTAGATAAGATATCATTATGTCAGCAGAAGCTTTTCTGCATTGTATGTCAAACACGACAAATTCGATCAACAACGAATCTCAGGCCATCGATACTATCGAAAACTTTGACCAGATTGTCGATTTTAACTGCAAAACGAAAGAAATCCGATTGATCAAAGGCAGACATCCCTTGATAGGGCTGTGTGGCGGTTTATTCAGCGATTCCGTTATATTCTACGATACGATACCCATTAAATACAGTTTCGACAAATTGGATCTCTATAAACCTCGTATCGTCAAAAAATCACAATCGGAATTGAACGTAGAGGTTATAAAGGCGGATAAATTTAGATTCAATAAGCTAATCGACACTGGAAACAACGGTAATAATAGTGAATCTGGAGACGGGCAATCGACTAATCGAGAAGCCGAGAACGCTGCCAAATACAACCACTCGTATGGCGTGAAGACGTATCAGATTAAATGTTAATCTCTCCCTCTCTCCCTCTCTCTCTCTCTCTTTATTTTTTTCTGTTGAAAAATAAGAAATGGAACATATTTTCCCATATTTGAGATTGAGCGGTTTATTCGATTCGAAAATATCTCCGTCGGGTTTGGACGTGACGACAGATTTTATTTTTTATATCGCCTCTCAGAAGGAGCACACGCTGACCGACGACCAAAATAGAATATGGAAATTGAATATGCGGCGTGCGGACTGTGAATTGCCTCGCAATCGGCGACAGCAGCAGCAGTAGCAGCGCACTCCGATCATGTTGCACGATCGCCTTATCGCATATAAACTGAAGCCGTACGACGACGTGGCATTGATGGACATTTACGTATATTATATGATTTGTCAATATGTCGGTGCTCTATTGAATTTGGTCGACGTATTGAATCACGCGAGGAACGTGAAAAGTTTCATTCATCATCGCAGCGAAGACATGTTCGGTGAAATGGTAGATCACACGAACTACAAACGGTACACGTTGCAACTGATAAATTTATTTGTCGATAATACCGAATCGGTCCTTTGCATGGACAAATCGAAAATTCTGGCAAACACCTTGGCTATCGGTGACGTTCCCGGGACGGCTGCCGACGTTAATAACGACGATACGGATGACGACGACGACGACGACGACGATAATATAGACGTAGACGATACGGACGACGATAATTGCGAGGATGGCGACGTAAACGACAATATATGGGAAAGCGAGTTATAAGAAATAGAATGGCAGATGAAAATGGAGTTTCTTCATCGTCGTCGTCGTCGTCACAACCGTCGCCTGCGTTCTTACGACAAATGCATGGCACGATACGTGTAGGTGGTGACCGTGTCGTAATCGATTCCGATGCGAATTCATCGTCCATTTCCAAAATTACCACTCTGATCAAATTGGGTCGTCTAGCGTTCGGTAGATCGCCTACGTCGTGCACCTTCTACTACGACTCCGTGTTTCCCGTTTTTCTTTCGACCGATACTACCCAGGCTATCGTTCGAAATCTAGCGATTGACGTGATGAGCGCCGAAACTACTTACGGCGATGCGGTCGATGCGATAGAAGCGCATCTACAGACACGAGTGTTAGAGAACGAAGATAGAAGACTCCTCGAAATATATAGGAGTGCTCTCGTCGTTATCGGTGTGAAAGACGACAGGAGTCTGAGCGTTATTTTCGAACGTACGATCGACATGAAAACGATCGAAATTATGACCGTCGCGGCACGATCTCGAGACGATACGTTAATAGAATCGCCGACGTTACGGATGGCGAAATGGTGTTCTACGTTGCCCGTTCGTGCGGGTACGCTAATCTTGTTCGGTACGAACGGTATAATTTCGATGTTTCCCGAGCGAACGTTACGGTCGTTGATGACTTCGGAATTCCTCAATCTCGTAGGTAACCATATGATACCGGACGGTGGAAATATTCAAGATGTTCGATTTAGATTTCGAGTCGGAAAATTTTTGGTATATCTAACGTTGACGTTGATTCCCGCATCTTGTGTGTTCGACACAGATTTGTCTAGCAGATTCGTTAACGTCCAACGCGAACCGTACATGTTCAGCGCTTTCCACAAATACTACAGACTAGCCATGTCGATGTATATACCGGAAGAGATCGGTGTAGAGGAACTAGCGTACGTGAAAAATGCGCTGATCGATGATATGTTACACGCGTTGGATAGGAACGATAATTTCGTTCATATCTCGCATTTCACCGATCTGCCGTTGATACCGTACGGTGTGAGCGAGATGATCACCGGAAACAAGTACACTTTTCACGAAATTCTGTTCGATCCCGACATAATCGCCGACGTAGAGTGGACCAAAACTGCGGGGGGCGTATGGGACATGGCGACGATGCGGAATAAATTGAACGTTACGACCATGATGATACTATACAGACCTATAGCGTATTGTACGTTGAACGGTAACGGCAGGGAGCGAGCCGTATTCACGGATTACTGGTCGCCGGAAGATATACTACAATTTTACATATTTCCGGACGGTTACAAAACGTTCGCAAAGACCATCATGGAAGGCACTATGGCCGTAGGTTATCGAACTTCAGACGGGTTATTGACGAAAACCATCGAACCACGTGAGAACCGTCAAATGATAGCCCCGCTACTGCGCAATTACGCTCCCCTGTGTAACGTTTGGATGTCGGCGTACAAGATAAACGGAAGATACTATATAAAAACGTGGTCGAATACGGATCATCGAATGCTGAAAGAGAACGATTTGGGATCGAATTCGAACGTTCAACATATTCAAAACGATTTAAATTTATTGAATCGCCATATAACTTCCGTCGATGTGATTTTTCGTATCGAGAAAATCTACGACGGCAAAATAAATATGGTGGACGTGAGTACTAACAAACGGCCGGATGTAACGTTCACGTTGATATTGGATTTTCCGATGATATTCTACGATTACGAAGACAATCGACGCGTTCACGTCGCCGGCAACGAAGAAACGACGAACGATCGAATAAAACCCATAGCGGACAGGAAAACGTTAGAATCGATATTCACGCTGGGCGATAAGCGCAAATTGATTATGTGGCCCGAGAACGATAAGCGATTCCTGTTTATAACGAATGATTTGATAATAGCCGCTGCGATACTGGTCGGTGGAGATCGATGGACGACGAAAGAAGCGGTAATGTTGGCAAAGATGGATAACGACGCGTTCACCAATAAAAACTGGTTACACACCATACAGAATTATCTGTGCCGAGACATGATACGCGATTGTATGGTGGGTCGACGAGAAACTGACGACGATGACGACGACGACGACGACGACGACATACCACGTGTATCGCACGATGGACTATTATCACAACAATAATAAGAACGAGACATAATATATATATATATGATGAGTAGTGGTAATTCACGATATATTTCTGCCAACATGTCTTCATTGCCAGATTTTCAATCGACATCGTTCAACAACGGAGACAAGCACTCTTTCTGGACGATTATGTCACACAAACCGTGGAGTGTCGTACTGGGTATCGTCGTCGTATTATTGATTTCCTACGTAGTTATTATAGTATTGAGACGATATACGACCCTGTTGAATAACAAATTAGGCAATTTCCTCGCTTCGTGGATTCCAAAGTTAGACCATACGAATAAATAGATAGACACAGAAAATGCATATATGATACGCTCTCACACGCACACACACACACACACGCAATCATTCTGTCATAAACTTTCGATATCGTAATTTCTACGATTTCCTTTCACGATGATCGATGATCGATCGTCAGCGTGTCTGTAAATATATATGTCCACACCACGATCGTGACGTTACCGTTCACAAGTAAGATTACAACAGAAGAAATAGAGATAGTGGAGAATCTATTACGGCGATGGATCGATATTTCGGTAGAGATTGGCTGAGAAACGACGATAACAACGATACCGATGGTTTGATATACGATGACGAATTCGATAATATTCCGACGGAAACAACGACGGCGAGAAAAACAACAGCAACAGCAGCAGCAACAAACGCCACCGAGTGAAGTTGAAACGACCAGTCACGAAACAACTTATGGTGAATTCGAATCGTTCATCGAACAATTGAAAACTATAGATATGTGTAATTTATTCAAAAATAGACCGGATTCTTTCCATTTTGGTTATTATATTAATCGTATATTGGCTTTGCTGACGATCGACAAATATCGCGATCCTTCGCTGAAGCTTATCGTATCCGCTCTATTGCCAGACTGCGAACCGCGACAGGTCTCTGCTGCTGCTGCTGCTGCTGTTGCCGCCGACGAGGAATCGCAATTTCTCCAAAAGCTCGTACAATTCGTCATATTGATCGTCAACGAATGTCGCTTGACGGACGGTGCTCCCGAATTGATTCTATTGTATAATTTAATGCACAATCCGAAGAGTGTGATACGACGCGACGACGATAACGTCGCTGCCGACGTTCCCGTACTGATAAGTAAGCTCGATTCGACTCCGTATAAATTTCCGTCGCGAATTCGATATAAGATTTCTGTGACGGTTAGCGATTTGTTTCAGAAAGGATGTGCTCCCGAACAACTATTGAAACGTATTCGGAGTCCGTCGTATCAGTTTGCCAGTAAACGGTTCATATTCGAAAAATACGTTTCGCCTTATTTCGTTGACGCTTTGAAAGTTTCCGCTACGTCGATTCGAGGTCGTGAATCTGACGACCCGTTCGTCCGAAAATATTACGAATTTCTAAACGCGATCGGCAAATTAGATGCGCGACTGTCGTCATCATCGTCATCGTCGTCACGAATCAAGATAAACGAACAAAGACGGCAAATTTCGAACGACATTAAAACGGTTCAAAAATATCCCGTCATACGGAACGCTTTGATATCTAGATCTTTGACCGATTTGTGTAGAATCGCCTTATCGGTGGAGCGTTACGTGGCAAATAAGAGTTCGACGACGATGAATAACGAAAATTTCCATTATCCGTGTTTCGTTCGATTTTCCACGGCACTCGTCACCAACGTACGTAATAAGAAAGATGAGGCGATGCAGTAAACCGTTGAATGGATTGTTGTCGTGTGCGGTTCCTAAAACGACCAACGGTCGCATCCTCAACGTACTCTATACCGATTTACTATTAGATTTCCATAGCGTGAGAGAAGATTTCGGTTTGTTACTGGAAAAACTGAGCGAAGTCGATCCGATGACGTTGGACAACGACAATTATTTCGTCGTGTGCGACGATATGTTTTTCAACGTGTTGAATACGCTGACGGAACACTACGATTGCGTTCGAGTCGTCCCGATGTCGACCATCGAGCGTCAGATGAAGGGTGGCAATAAACGATTGGGGAAAACTACTTCTAAATCGCGTATAATGAAACGGAACGTCAAATTGAACGTGTCGGGACTGCAAACGTCTCCGTTCAAATTGTCGTCTATTCACAGGTTCCCCGATAACGACACCAAAAATTTGCGTTTATTGATAATCAACGTATACAATTTCAACGTGATACACAAATTGAAATCGGACAACGAACAGCTGGACGTCGTTCACGTAATATTAACGACTTTGATAGAGTTCAGTTTTATCAATATGCTCGAAAAAGACTTTTCCGTATTTCTGAAAACGAAAATACCGGGCGCGGATGCGAACGACACCTCTACCGCTACGCATCGACGCCGCCGTCGTCAACATCAGCATCATCGTAGCTGTTCGTACGTACCGATAAACGGCAACGACGATATCAAATGTGAAATCGCAACTGTTGCCAAAAAAACGCGTAACGACGGTGTCGATCGGCACGTAGGTGACACTATAAACATTTCCATCGCGGATATCACGAACGCGACCGACACACTTTTGCAAAAAATAAAGCCCGACGACGCCACCACGTACGTTTTCTCCGTCGATGCGGCACAAACTCTGACGTACTCCAGAGTCGCACAATACGAAACGTATCGAGCATTTAAAGTTTTCTATTTTACGTTCGTCGCGAAAGGTGTCAAATGGTCTATATCGCCGAACAATAAACACACCGAAGTATTGTATTTCTTGAGACAGTTCTTCAAAGACGAAGTTGCCATAATGACTAGATGGTGGGCCGATAACGAAGCGGTGTCCTCGTTGTGGCCGCAGTTTCGATCGTGGTGTCCGATTCTGTTCGATTCCTACGTTAACGAGTGGTTCTTCAAGTGTGACGTTAGCGATCTGTTGGGAATGGCGTTCAAGTTTCAAGTCGTTAATTCGTTGCCACCGACGTACATGAGATCGGTCCTAGCCGGAGGTCGCGTATGGGAGGTGAATACGCTGACGTATTTGTTAGTGGCTCGGTTATCGATCGGAAACACGATGGATTATCATCAACAATCGGACACGTATAAATGCGGTCTCAAAACCATAAACGATTATTATAAGTATATATTCGGTTTAGATCATGACACGTTGTTCTAAGTCGTCGATATTACCATATAGATATCTCGTCGTTCTGAGCGTAGTAACATGTATCTCGATGCAACACTTGACAGCTACCATGATATCGTCACAGTCATCGTTAGCGAAACCGTCCCTTCCTGTACGAAACTCTACATCTGACGAAACGACAACCGAAATCTACGATGACGATGAACATACGACATTCGTAGAATTGGACATGAACAAATCGTTGTCGGTCGGGATAATACCCAAGAAGAAGAAGAAGAAGACCTCGATGACAAATATCGAGAAGGAAAATGTGACGAGTGACGTGATAGCGGAGACGAAATCGATGCCGACAACGATGGGAAATTCGTCGGATGTGAACGTATCGATAACATCGAATCAACCTCAAAATCGTTCGAATATCGTCGTCGAACAATCGAATAATCGTAACGTCACGAATCGAGATTTTATGAACAACGAAGAAAGGGCTGCGATTCGTTCGATCGACAACGGTACTGCTTCGGTCTCGATTACTCCCGGTACTAATAATACTACCGCTCTCGTCGTCGTCGTCGTCACCGCTGCCACCACCGCCTCCACCGCCGCAGTCGCAAATATACCAGATACGATCAGAATACAGCGAAGCCACGATTCTTGTCGGAACGTATCCAGCCAAAAATGTTATACGTGGTCTACTTGTTACCAACACGATAGCATCTTGTGCAACGATAGTATAACGACGAAACAGATACCGCACGTTTTCGATTCGTACAAGTGGTATAAAAATAAAAATCGTTCGTTGTCGTTGTTCAACGTTTCCGTCATGCAGAACGTATATTTGCGACGTGATAATACTAGTTCGACGTGCGCCAAATACACGTGTCGATATTTTTTCATTAATTCGACTTGTCCGTCATCGTCATTGCCCTCGTCGACAGCACTCCCATCTTCTTCGTCGTCGTCGTCGTTTGTCGATAAATATTGTACGAGTAACGAGTCCGATTTGATCACGTTGACTGGACATTGTGACGTCGACGGGAGCAATCCGCATTGTGTCGGCATACGAACATTACATCTATATATAATATGGTCTGTGGGTGCTTTTATGATTATCGGTTCGACGCTAGCGTGTATACTTGGAACGTATGTATCGACACGAAGAATGAGACGGGTGTTGCGGAAGATGGACCGAGAAGAAGCCGAACTACGACAACCTTTCAGAGTGTATAACGTCGTTTCCTCCATCGATGAAGACGAAGAGGGCCAAGACGTTTGCGGTTGAACCTTTAGATTGTACAATATTGTATCATGTAAATAATTTACTATTTTTTTCCCGAAATAAAGTGTGTGCGTGTATGTGTACGTATGTCGTTTATTTCTTTTTCCTATACGTATTTTGTAAGATATCGATATCCAATATACCATAAATAATCGCATAATCGATAGATGATCGTCGATGCGAATTCCATATTAGTATTTCTCATATCGGTCCACATTTTGTGGGTTTTTCATAAGATATTGCTTACCGATTCGACCGATATACCCATGTTCGATATGTTGGCCCATTTCGTTTCTTCCACGAAATTGGAAAACGGCGTGTTCGCCGACGTATTCACCAATACGAACGATATCAGTACCGGTAGAGATGCTCGCTTGGTTATAGTGCACCCGTTCAATTGGTACATATTGAATATGAATTCGAATATATACGTATATTCTACGTCAGCCAACGATACGAACAAGTGTTCGGAAGGATACAATAATACATTTGTTAAATTGAAACATCCGTCGAGCGGTCACTCGCTTCAAAATTTACATACAGTTTGCTTGCCCGTTAGCGTTTCTGATCTGTTGATTCATTTCAAGCGTAAGGTGCGCACTAGAATGAAAATAAGACCACACGAACGGTACGACAATCGGAAAATCGTGACTGTCGTAGATGTTATAAATCAATTGCTTTCGTCGGGAGCGATCGTAAATTACATACCGTCCATCGCGAATAACACGAACGCCGTCACATAAGAATCTCTCGTTATCACGAAAACGAAACAAGATATAAGATAGGTACGGATCGCATCCATCGCTAAAACGTACAGTATTCACGAAAATATAAACGAAACAAAATTGACGGTCCTGGACCGAACGTGTTACAAATTCTCAAGTACGTTTCGATCGCAGTGGCATGTTTTATTTTAACTTTCCTAGCGTATTACGTTATGTTTGCGAGAGATAAAACGTCTCACGATCTCGATCAAAAACATTGGACGGACGAAAGTAGATGTGCTGCACCGGTTCTCCACCATAATCGACCTTTTTTGCATGTAAATCTCCATAAGGAAATCTAAGGTTCATTTTAGCGAAAACTATCCATTCCAAGGTCATCCACAATCGCGCATGCGCAGTCATAGAAGTATATGGCTCACCAATCGATGGTCTATAGTTTGGTAATCTATGGTGCACCCGACTATGCTCTATGGTACAACAATCGATGGACAGGTAGGCTATGGTTTGGTGATCTATGATTCCTCCAACTATGGTCTGGCAAATCTATGTTTTTTCCAATCTGCAGTCTGTGAACTAGTCATCTGTGTACTCGCATTCTACTGAAATGAATATTTTGTTATCCTACACCGGATTCGAACCCGAGAAATTAATTCCAAAGTTAGGTGGCTTAACCGCCCAGCTATGGAGGACTTGAATTAATCAATTTAAATGTAGTATATAACCTGAGTCACTTCTACTTCTACACCAGATTGGAACCCGAGAAATAAATTCCAAAGTCAACGCTTTAACCGCTCAGCTATGAAGGACTTGAGAATGAGTAATTTTAATGTAGTATATATAATCCGAGTCAACTGTACTGAAAAATGAATTTTGTCCTACACCAGATTCGAACCCGGGAAACAAATTCCAAAATCGGCTCCTTAACCGCTGAGCTATGGAGGACATGATAACAATCGTCTTTAATGTAGTAGATATAGCTCCGGTGCACCCTAGGTTTGTCACGTGGGTCTAGCCTAATGTCACCTGTTTCATCTTGATTATAGGTAAAGGTGAGCCTAACCTCATCCATAATAAGTTTAAATCGAAAGAATGTGATTTTTGTGTCACACAATTAGTTCGAAAGTTGAAAATAGTAATTCTGGACACGTGCTTCAATATTCAGAAATTTGAATCAGATACTTAGACATCTAAATATTATGAATGTAATAAAACGAAATCATCCAGTTTGACTATAGTCGATGAAGATAGAAGTGATGTTCCACCTCTACCTGTCCTATCTGAACCGTTGAATATTTCAATAAAAAATTCAGAGTGAAATTAGGCATTGAGATGTTACAATTATTTTGTATAGTGAGGTTCAACATATTTCTTTCAGCTATACAGGCACTAGGATAACGAATGCTATGTATAGAACATGTATTAATAATTTGAATTTTATGATAATTATATCGTTTTGTTGACCTTTACTTAACTCTCTATAGAAAGTGAGATTATTCTTAATCTAGGAATTTAATTAAATTAAACATGTGTACCATATCATAATTATTTGGAAGAATTAGGATTGAAAATGCAAAAGTACATTCGCTGATTCAGAATATTTAATAGAAAAATGTATACATTGACGTAGACGTAACTTGTTTTAGTCCACATGCATGTATATAGAGAATGATTTGGAATTGTTTATAGAAAAAATGTATACATTGATGTAACTTGTTTTGATCCACATGCATGTATATAGAGGATGATTTGGAATTGTTTATAGAAAAAATGAATGCATTGACGTAACTTGTTTCGATCTATATGCTGTATAAAATAAGAGGGAACTTCAATATCTTACATCAGTTCACAACACCAAATTTAGGTGAGTAATTCTTCATTATATTCTAATCAAATGTGCACACATATCATGAGTTTGTCAATTTCATTAGGTTATTTTTGTTTAGTGCAATCTACATTTATCAATTTGCTTATCATATAATTTTTTAAGTAATTCATATAATCCCCTAGTACCAGTATATGCTCCACCTTCTACTACTATGTCTACACCATATATTTTTCAAACTTGTAGGAGTTTAAATAAAACATGTGTGTGATATCATAATTATTTGAAAGAATTAGACTACACATTTTACATTTATTCAACCTGCATCATGAAGATTGATATTCAAGAAGAAATTGTATGATCATATAAATAATTTGAATTTTCTTAAGAACTGCGTTAACTCTAACCTTACTTCTTGAAACTTTCTCATCGAATATAATATTATATAAGTCTACATTTATTTCTGATAATGAGTGCATTATTCAATTATAATTTAAATTGAAGTGATTGCATTCATTTAGAATATGAAAATTTAAATCAACAAAGACCTACCTTTACTATTTTCACATCGGGGAAAAATCATACTCCACATTACGCAGATTAAAAACAAATTAATATGAGATGTTAGAATTATTTTGTATAGTGAGGTTCAACATATTTCTTTCAGCTATACAGGCACTAGGATAACGAATGCTATGTATAGAACATGTATTAATAATTTGAATTTTATGATAATTATATCGTTTTGTTGACCTTTACTTAACTCTCTATAGAAAGTGAGATTATTCTTAATCTAGGAATTTAATTAAATTGAACATGTGTGCCATATCATTCAAAATTGTAAGCATAATATCAGGACTGTATTAAGGAATATCTCGAACGGTGAGGGGAGGAAAGAATTAAAAATAAATGTATTGCAAAAGTACATTCGCTAATTCAGAATATTTAATAAAAAATGTATACATTAACGTAGATGTAACTTGTTTTCACATGCATGTATATAGAGGATGACTTGGAATTGTTTATAGAAAAATGTATGCATCCACATCTTTTTATTCATATGCTGTATAAAATAGGAGAGAACTCTAATATCTTACATCAGATCACAACCGCAAATTTTAGGTAAATAATTATTCGTTGATTAATCTTTATAATTTCTTATATCGAATACTATATATATATTCTAATCAAATGCGTACACATATCATGAATTTGTCAATTTCATTAGGTTATTTTATTAAGTGCAATCTACATTTATCAAGTATACATATCATGAATTTGTCAATTATATTAGGTTATTTTTTGTTTAGTGCAATCTACATTTATCAATTTGCTTATCATATAATTTTTTAAGTAATTCATATAATCCCCTAGTACCAGTATATGCTCCACCTTCTACTACTATGTCTACACCATATATTTTTTCAAACTTGTAGGAGTTTAAATAAAACATGTGTGTGATATCATAATTATTTGAAAGAATCAGACTACACATTTTACATCTTTATTCTCCTTAAAGATACATTTTTTGTTCTTATTAATTCTATACGACGTGTATCTAATTTAACTGAATACTAATATTTTGAATGACATCATTTTTCATACGCAACAAGTATCCTTGAAGAAATTCAAATTTAGGCTTACGATTTGTAGAGACATCATTTTTCATACGCAACAAGTATCCTTGGAGAAATTCAAATTTAGGTTTACGATTTGTAGAATAATTCTAGAGAAATTAAAATTGCTGATAATCGATAATAGTCATCATTTTTTTCATATGTTTTTTCACGTAACAAGTCTCCTTGAAGAAATATATCGAACATTCAGTAGATGTAGTCCACGAGTTTTGGAACGGAAGTTGTCTGGGTTGCATCCGGTGAATGTGCAGCTGACCCCCAGACCATAGCTATAGAGCTAACCGAAGTCATAGAAACCATAGAGGTATCGGTTATAGAGCTAACCTAAGTCAGAATCATAGAAACCATAGAACTATAGGTTATAGAGCTGCCCTAAGTAAAAACCATAGAATGTGGAAGTTATAGAATATAATAGATGGTGTGTAGATAGAACTAACCTAAGTCACAACCATAGAGCCATAGGTTATAGAACTAATCTAAGTCAAAATCATAGAGTGTAGAGGTTATAGAATATATGGTAAGTATATACAGGCTGTTTCTAAAAGGTGCTTTGTCATGGCGGGTGTATGAACTGTCATGACTGGTGTATGGAGTCTCATCATAGATCTGTGAACTATCGTTGATGGAATTGCTATGATGGATCTATGTAATGTCTGTTCATACCATCTCTGCAACGTTATATATGAATTTGTCAATCGGTTTATGACGTATGTAACCTATAAGGTTCATGTTTAAGATACAGACTGTTTGTAGGAGTTACGTCTGTCACGTGATTGTCTGAAAACGATTGAAACAATCGAAAAAACGGAAAAAGGTTGGAACATTTTTTTTCTTCGCTTGTTAATGAAAATGTTATTCACCTACCATATAGGTAGAGGGGTTATTCGAAAGTATTGGGATTCGAACTTGATTAGAAGAAGAGATAATGAAATCAAATTACTTTTGAATAACCTCTTTACTTACACAGCTGTGAACAACATTTCTTTCGTTATGGAATTTCATGTATATCAGACCGATTCACTAATATTTTCAAAAATTTGAAAACTATCTCCCCTTTTTCAATTATTTACTTTTGATATCAAATGCTTTTTAGAATTAAAAATAACACTGACTAACACAGAGAATCTCCCGATTCAGATATATCTTCAAGTGTTTTAGATCCGAAATCATCTGAAAAAGAAATGTGTGAAGAATAATAAGACAGTAAAAGTTCAAAAGTTTATTTATTTATAAATAATAGTTATAATAATAATAATAATGATAATAATAAAAATAAAATAAAAAAATAATAATAATAGTAATAATAGTAATGATAATTTTAATTCTAACATTTAAATTCTAATACATAGCGACATCCCCGCCGCTCTTGGATTCGCCTTATCTGAAAGCACTCAACATTATTATCGAATATTAAATAGATCATCCTTTTCATACTTCACTTATATGATCCTGAAAATCATTCTCTCCACCATTAACAACCACCCCTACTTTATGCATTCTAACTATGGGGTGTGGTGGTGGTGTTAGTTCTACGAGATTCCTCAGAACCCTACCACTCTTCCTCTCAGAGTTTGGATTGAACTCTTGTAACTGTTATCATACAATCATAATTATTGTGTGCAATAATGAAACAAGATGAAAACTCACCTCATCGAGAAGATAATCTAAGTCAGACTGCTTCCCATGAACCCGTATATGATACTTCCTAGGTGTAGATACCTCTGGTTCACTATATTTAAAATATGAATAGAGAGAATTAGTTCTTTGATTATTCTGATAGGAATTTGAATAACTTACGTTAAATCTATAGTCTCTTGGTGGGTCATCAATTTAGCCTCTTTGCATAATCTAATATGGAAAAGGAGAATTAGTGGGTTATTTTATTCAAAGAAATATATAACATACGATAAATCCAAAGGCCCATTAGGAGGTGTTGGTGATATGCCTCTTTTGCGTGATCTGATATAGATGAATAGAGAGAGAGAGAGAGAGAGAGAGAGAGAGAGAGAATTAGTGCTTAGTTGAATAATCAAAAATTAAAATAACATACGTTATATCTATAGCCGTTTGTGGAGGAGGCTGCTGATGCTGCTGCTCAGACATCGATTCAACACTTTTAGGTAATCTAATTTAAAAAAATAGAGAATTAGTATAAAAATAGACAAGCTAATCAGAAAAACATACGATAAATCTAGGACATTATCACAAGACGGCTGTGATGGATGAGGTGTTGGTGACGGTGTAGGTGTCTGTATCACCCCTCTAAAAGAGATAGAAAATTAGAGTTAAAATAATAATAATAATAATAAATCCAACGAATGGAAATAACATACGTTCGATCATCTTCAGGAGATGTTGGAGATGATGTACACCCTTCGAGACATCTAATATAGATAAATAAAATTAGCTATTGAATATTTCGATAGAATAAAATAACATACGCTAAAAGTAGACCTGGTATCAACAGCTGTTGATGGTGATGAGGTTGGGGTGATGGTGGCCTAACATCCCCACGCAGGTAATCTAAATAATCCATCTCAATCTCAATTTCAGACTCAGAGTATCCACTAAAACAACTCTACTTACAATATGTTTTAAAATAAAAATAGTTACTTACTTTTCTATGAGCCATTCTACGAAATTACCCTCATCAATATCACATCTCCTCGTTAGATAAAATATCCTTTCCATCACCCGACTCATTTTTACTTTACTCCACTAATGACTTATTGCGCACAAGAAAAAATAGTATATAGATGTATTCGAATTGTAATGGTTGCTTACATGTCGCAGCTATTTAAACATTTACAGTATTGACGTCAAACTCGATTTTTATTCAAAACATATATATATTTTTTGTTATTGCATCATCTTTCACATCTTAAGCCGGCTATACACCATCCGACAGGCCTGACAGTTCTAACTGAACAGTCTGCCTGAAGGTCTGTAGCAAGTTTAAAATATGTTCATCTATCCGGCTAGCCTGATGCAATTAAAGACAAGTCTGAATGTGTGTATGGCACGGTCACCTGTGGGACTATCTATCAGGCAGTTATAGTGTGAGTGCACCATGTCGCGCGAAATATAAAACAGGAATTTTTCATGATTTATCATAGTGAGCCGTATCTATGGAGTGTGAAATCGAAAAACTATCACGACCGTGATGAGAAAGATATGGCATATTCGAAATTGGTAGAAAAATTGGGGGGAAAATGATCCTTCTAGTCGAAGTCTAATGAGGATTTTTTCAATGAAGGATTCAATGAGGATTTTTTCAACCACTCTTTGTACCATACTGCACTTTAAGATTCTTTTTTACCTTTACCCAAAGCGGCTACCAAATTGAAAAGCGTTAACCCATCGTCATCAGTAGAGGCCGTAATAAATTGAGACTGAAGAATATTTCAGATTCCCTGAACGTTTGACAGGCCTGCCGGATTGTGTGTATCAGGCTTTACGTGTATTATAAATAAATGTAATGGAAAAGTACTTTCGCTGATTTGGATGTTGTTATTGCATCATCTTTCACATCTTACGTGTACTATAAATAAATGCAATGGAAAAGTACTTTCGCCGATTTGGGATTGTTCATAGAAAAATGCTCGCTGATTTGGATGTTGTTATTGCATCATCTTTCACATCTTACGTGTATTATAAATAAATGCAATGGAAAAGTACTTTCGCTGATTTGGAATTGCTTATAGAAAAATGCATGCATTGACGTAGCTTGTTTTGATCCGCATGCTGTATAAAATAAGCGGGAACTCCAATATCTTACATCAGTTCACAACAGCAAATGTACCTTGCTCAATAGTAGTATTTACGATAGATCAAGTAAATTTTCACATTTTATAGGTAAATTCAGTGTTAAAGCATTCGTTTAGGTAAGTAATTCTTCATTAATTGATTTTTATAATTTCTTATATCGAATGCTATATATATATATTCTAATCAAATGTGTACACATGTCATGAATTTGTTAATTTCATTAGGTTATTTTTGTTCAGTGCAATCTACATCCATCAATTTGTTTATTCGTTTGATAATACCTATGTTTTGCAGCTGTTTTTGTTAGAATTTCATTATACGCCTTTTTATCATTTAATGTATAATATTTTGGTTGTTTTTTAAAAAGTAATTCGTATAATCCTCTAGTACCAGTATATGTTTTGCCTTTTACTACTATGTCTGTACCATTTATTTTTAAACTTGAATTCCCAATTGAAAATTTCTCTGTCATAGGATTGTGACGGATTCCATACTTTTGATCAAAATCCCTCAAGTCACCCGTTATCATTTCCCTTATATATTCTCGTGGTAATGGTTCGTATTGTTCTAAATAGTCAATAAATGATTTTTCGGCTATATCATCATTTCTAGTTCTATTAATATTTACTTTATCATTGTAATCATCATCATCATCTTCTTCTAATTCTTTAATTATTGATTGTTTGAAACTGTCTGTTGGTAGTCGTTTAGAATCAAGTTCTGGTGTTGAAGAAAATATTCGCTTTGATGTACTAGGAGTATGTAAATTATTTACATCTGAATCAATATTTTTAATAGGAACATTAAGATAATCATCAGACTGTTCATTTTTTTGGTGAAAAATATTCACTTTCTTCACCACCACTAAAATCTGTATAAATATCACCAGTTTTCTTATCTAATTTATTTTCTATATTTTTCAAATGTTTAGTTATCGGTGAAAAAATTTTTTCCCTGAGAATTTCACCATGTTTCAATACATCCAATTTATTTTTTATCTCTTTACGCTTCTTTATTAGTTTTTGTTTTAAATGTCGTTGCGTAATATTCATATTAACGATGATGTTCTTCACTCTACGATATAATATTTCCAACTAAGTATGTTTGAATAAAGTAGATTGATATATATCAAATTAACGAAAAATTAAACAGTTTCCAACAGTTATTGAACAGCTTAAGAACAGCTTTTGAACAGCTTAAAACAGCTATTAAACAGCTTCAAACAGGTATTGAACAGCTTCAAACATCTATTAGATATTTTCTCATTGGTTTTTTCTTTTACAAAAATAGTTTATAGATGTAAGGATACTTGTTGCGTATGAAAAATGATGTCATTCAAAATATTAGTATTCAGTTAAATTAGATACACGTCGTATAGAATTAATAAGAACAAAAAATGTATCTTTAAGGAGAATAAAGATGTAAAATGTGTAGTCTGATTCTTTCAAATAATTATGATATCACACACATGTTTTATTTAAACTCCTACAAGTTTGAAAAAATATATGGTGTAGACATAGTAGTAGAAGGTGGAGCATATACTGGTACTAGGGGATTATATGAATTACTTAAAAAATTATATGATAAGCAAATTGATAAATGTAGATTGCACTAAACAAAAAATAACCTAATATAATTGACAAATTCATGATATGTATACTTGATAAATGTAGATTGCACTTAATAAAATAACCTAATGAAATTGACAAATTCATGATATGTGTACGCATTTGATTAGAATATATATATAGTATTCGATATAAGAAATTATAAAGATTAATCAACGAATAATTATTTACCTAAAATTTGCTGTTGTGATCTGATGTAAGATATTAGAGTTCTCTCCTATTTTATACAGCATATGAATAAAAAGATGTGGATGCATACATTTTTCTATAAACAATTCCAAGTCATCCTCTATATACATGCATGTGAAAACAAGTTACATCTACGTTAATGTATACATTTTTTATTAAATATTCTGAATTAGCGAATGTACTTTTGCAATACATTTATTTTTAATTCTTTCCTCCCCTCACCGTTCGAGATATTCCTTAATACAGTCCTGATATTATGCTTACAATTTTGAATGATATGGCACACATGTTCAATTTAATTAAATTCCTAGATTAAGAATAATCTCACTTTCTATAGAGAGTTAAGTAAAGGTCAACAAAACGATATAATTATCATAAAATTCAAATTATTAATACATGTTCTATACATAGCATTCGTTATCCTAGTGCCTGTATAGCTGAAAGAAATATGTTGAACCTCACTATACAAAATAATTCTAACATCTCATATTAATTTGTTTTTAATCTGCGTAATGTGGAGTATGATTTTTCCCCGATGTGAAAATAGTAAAGGTAGGTCTTTGTTGATTTAAATTTTCATATTCTAAATGAATGCAATCACTTCAATTTAAATTATAATTGAATAATGCACTCATTATCAGAAATAAATGTAGACTTATATAATATTATATTCGATGAGAAAGTTTCAAGAAGTAAGGTTAGAGTTAAAGCAGTTCTTAAGAAAATTCAAATTATTTATATGATCATACAATTTCTTCTTGAATATCAATCTTCATGATGCAGGTTGAATAAATGTAAAATGTGTAGTCTAATTCTTTCAAATAATTATGATATCACACACATGTTTTATTTAAACTACTACAAGTTTGAAAAATATATGGTGTAGAAATAGTAGTAGAAGGTGGAGCATATACTGGTACTAGGGGATTATATGAATTACTTAAAAAATTATATGATAAGCAAATTGATAAATGTAGATTGCACTAAACAAAAATAACCTAATGAAATTGACAAACTCATGATATGTGTGCACATTTGATTAGAATATAATGAAGAATTACTCACCTAAATTTGGTGTTGTGAACTGATGTAAGATATTGAAGTTCCCTCTTATTTTATACAGCATATAGATCGAAACAAGTTACGTCAATGCATTCATTTTTTCTATAAACAATTCCAAATCATCCTCTATATACATGCATGTGGATCAAAACAAGTTACATCAATGTATACATTTTTTCTATAAACAATTCCAAATCATTCTCTATATACATGCATGTGGACTAAAACAAGTTACGTCTACGTCAATGTATACATTTTTCTATTAAATATTCTGAATCAGCGAATGTACTTTTGCATTTTCAATCCTAATTCTTCCAAATAATTATGATATGGTACACATGTTTAATTTAATTAAATTCCTAGATTAAGAATAATCTCACTTTCTATAGAGAGTTAAGTAAAGGTCAACAAAACGATATAATTATCATAAAATTCAAATTATTAATACATATTCTATACATAGCATTCGTTATCCTAGTGCCTGTATAGCTGAAAGAAATATGTTGAACCTCACTATACAAAATAATTGTAACATCTCAATGCCTAATTTCACTCTGAATTTTTTATTGAAATATTCAACGGTTCAGATAGGACAGGTAGAGGTGGAACATCACTTCTATCTTCATCGACTATAGTCAAACTGGATGATTTCGTTTTATTACATTCATAATATTTAGATGTCTAAGTATCTGATTCAAATTTCTGAATATTGAAGCACGTGTCCAGAATTACTATTTTCAACTTTCGAACTAATTGTGTGACACAAAAATCACATTCTTTCGATTTAAACTTATTATGGATGAGGTTAGGCTCACCTTTACCTATAATCAAGATGAAACAGGTGACATTAGGCTAGACCCACGTGACAAACCTAGGGTGCACCGGAGCTATATCTACTACATTAAAGACGATTGTTATCATGTCCTCCATAGCTCAGCGGTTAAGGAGCCGATTTTGGAATTTGTTTCCCGGGTTCGAATCTGGTGTAGGACAAAATTCATTTTTCAGTACAGTTGACTCGGATTATATATACTACATTAAAATTACTCATTCTCAAGTCCTTCATAGCTGAGCGGTTAAAGCGTTGACTTTGGAATTTATTTCTCGGGTTCCAATCTGGTGTAGAAGTAGAAGTGACTCAGGTTATATACTACATTTAAATTGATTAATTCAAGTCCTCCATAGCTGGGCGGTTAAGCCACCTAACTTTGGAATTAATTTCTCGGGTTCGAATCCGGTGTAGGATAACAAAATATTCATTTCAGTAGAATGCGAGTACACAGATGACTAGTTCACAGACTGCAGATTGGAAAAAACATAGATTTGCCAGACCATAGTTGGAGGAATCATAGATCACCAAACCATAGCCTACCTGTCCATCGATTGTTGAACCATAGAGCATAGTCGGGTGCACCATAGATTACCAAACTATAGACCATCGATTGGTGAGCCATATACTTCTATGACTGCGCATGCGCGATTGTGGATGACCTTGGAATGGATAGTTTTCGCTAAAATGAACCTTAGATTTCCTTATGGAGATTTACATGCAAAAAAGGTCGATTATGGTGGAGAACTGTCATAGCACATCTACTACCATTTAGTTAAGTTTAGTTCAGTTCAAGTTTAGTTAAAACGTGTTTACATAATTATTTTGTTATCGATTACTAGTGGTTTGTAGGCCTCCTGGGGACGCTTTCCACTTTATTGAAAAAAAAAGCAACGTGCCATAAGTTCTACCTCTTGGGTGGTTGGGAAACGAACTAGATCTCCATAAAAACTTCTTGCTTATATGTGTTTGATTGAATAACCGTCTGTTGAAGCACGTGTCTGAATGTTGAAGCATGTGTCTGAACACGTGTCTGAATGTTGAAGCATGTGTCTGAACACGTGTCTGAATATTGAATCATGTGTCTGAACACGTGTCTGAATGTTGAAGCATGTGTCTGAATATTGAAGCATGTGTCTGAATATTGAAGCACGTGTCCAGAATTACTATTTTCAACTTTCAAACTAATTGTGTGACACAAAAATCACATTCTTTCGATTTAAACTTATTATGGATGAGGTTAGGCTCACCTTTACCTATAATCAAGATGAAACAGGTGACATTAGGCTAGACCCACGTGACAAACTTAGGGTGCACCGGAGCTATATCTACTACATTAAAGACGATTGTTATCATGTCCTCCATAGCTCAGCGGTTAAGGAGCCGATTTTGGAATTTGTTTCCCGGGTTCGAATCTGGTGTAGGACAAAATTCATTTTTCAGTACAGTTGACTCGGATTATATATACTACATTAAAATTACTCATTCTCAAGTCCTTCATAGCTGAGCGGTTAAAGCGTTGACTTTGGAATTTATTTCTCGGGTTCCAATCTGGTGTAGAACAAAAATTCATTTCAGTAGAAGTGACTCAGGTTATATACTACATTTAAATTGATTAATTCAAGTCCTCCATAGCTGGGCGGTTAAGCCACCTAACTTTGGAATTAATTTCTCGGGTTCGAATCCGGTGTAGGATAACAAAATATTCATTTCAGTAGAATGCGAGTACACAGATGACTAGTTCACAGACTGCAGATTGGAAAAAACATAGATTTGCCAGACCATAGTTGGAGGAATCATAGATCACCAAACCATAGCCTACCTGTCCATCGATTGTTGAACCATAGAGCATTGTCGGGTGCACCATAGATTACCAAACTATAGACCATCGATTGGTGAACCATATACTTCTATGACTGCGCATGCGCGATTGTGGATGACCTTGGAATGGATAGTTTTCGCTAAAATGAACCTTAGATTTCCTTATGGAGATTTACATGCAAAAAAGGTCGATTATGGTGGAGAACTGTCATAGCTCATCTACGACACGCTCGACTGATGCAACAGCAACAACGAGAACGAGACCGGCAACAACAAGAGCAGCAGCAGCAGCAGCAACAACAGCGACGAGAACAAGAGCAACGGCGGCGACAAATATCGATCGACGAACGACGAATCGATCGATCACATCGATATGATTCGGTTCCGGTTCCCGTATCGAACAGATCGTCATCGATGGATAATCCACAAAATATATCGGACCGTTACGATCCACGACGACGTCAAGAATCGCGTAACGGATTACGTTCGGCGACGTCAACAGCGTCGTTGCCGTCGTCGTTTCCGATATCGAACGGCGGCGTCGATAAACCGAACACCGTGTGGTCGAGCAAAAAATCGAAAAATACTCCGATGGGTAGCATAATATGGCACGACGGAATGAGTCGTATATTAGACTTGAACGTTCTATTAGATATGGTACCGATTATATCGATCCGTAAAAGCGCGGAGCATCTCGTCGATTATTACGTAGCACACTCTCGTCAGAATACCGATCAGAATATCGTTATCGAACGGTACCGCTACCCGTATAATCACGAATCGTTCAATACGAAATCGTGGACAGAACTCGTCCCAGATAAATCGACAAAAGGTATAAAATTGAAAACGCAAATTGGTACCAACAAATATTCCTACGTGGCGTCGACTCTAGAAATTACCGACTACGAACTATGGTCGGTCAAAGATCTATTAACGTGTGGCATCCTAATTACCGAGACTGCCGGCGACAACGACAACGTTATATACAGTACGATTAATGACGGTAACGCTATTAACGTGTTCGGTGGGTTACACAAGAAATCTAGCCAGCTTCAAACTCTGATTATGTATAATAATCTCAAGTGTAACGTGACGAGAAAAAAGAATATGTCGGTAGGAGTATCGGCGGCCGTCGTGAAGAATCGAAACGCGCTGTCCGATCTGTGGGCCGAAACGAAAAAGTTACTTTTCGGTAAGAACATCGACAACTTCGAATTCTTGACGGGCAGGCAGAACGCGATGGTTCGTATAGTGAAGAATAAATACGGTGTCGTTCAAAGGTCGAGCTCGCCAACGTTAAAGACCGACGTATTGATCCTTTTGCACGCCACCTACGCGATTCAACTGAACGATTCCGACGATGTCGATTATAACATGAAAACGTTCGAACAGGACTTCAGTCGTTCCGAATTGTCACAATATTTGACATTGTTGTATTGGGGCAACTCGAACGGAACTTTCCGGACCGATTATTTGGATGAATTTCCTGCATCCGTCGCTTTGGACACCAATCGGCATTCTCAGCGAAAGAAATTTGCGCTAATCGACGTTTACATGGCGGACGTGAACAGTGTCATAAAGTATGGCTATTCGATCGAAAGTTATCGAACAGATAATTTAGCTCTTTATCGCGGAGACAACTGTGACTGGTTGAAGACGATAAAGTTCTCCATCCTTCCGAACGACCGTATCGTACATAAGCGTACGAAACGATCCGCTTCTATCGAACCGGCCGACGACGAACCTATCTACGCAGAATTGGAGAATTTCAACGCTGTCCTCGAAGAAACGTCCAGCGTATCGACGATGCAGTCGGACGTCGACGATAGCTGTACCGAAGATTATAGCGACAACGACGACGACGACCGCGACGATAATACGAACACTACAAAATCGATATCCGATCTTCTCGACGCAGCGAATAACGACGACCGGGACAACGAGCCGTCGTCACGCGTCGAAAAAACATATACCGACGCGACGCCGCGTTACGATATAAACGAACACATAGAAGAGCTAGAACGGATGAACGTGACCGATTACAACGCGGAAATGAACGGTATGGCCCTATGAGATAAGACATGAACACTGGCACGAGAAATATCACCGATATCATGAACGGCATTGCTGGTGCCGCCGACACCACTTCTGGATGGGTCGGTCTTTTCGACAACATCACGTTGAGCGATGCCATATCGCTGGCCATGTGCTTCTCAGTAGCTTGTTCCCTATCCGGATTCGTCATTTACTCGCTCAAGCGTTTTCGCAAAATACAAAAGATACGATATCACGCGTTAATATTGAACGAACGTGAAAATAAGACCGTAGTATGACGTTCCAAGCGTTCGTATACAACGTCGATGCGAAAAATCTGACGATACGTTCCGTTATTCCGATAGACACGTTCGATAATGTGACGACTGTGTCATCGAACGGAGGTATAGTCGACGACTTTCACGCCGACGACGAAGTCGACTTATCCGTGAAAATTGGACATTTCGCATTGTACGATATCGACTCGACCGAAAGCAGTACGATCAGAGGGATGTTAATATTGGAAATTCTATCGAAACGATCTGCCTTCTACGACCGCGGGAGCATCGGTGATGGGAACGACGGTTGGAACTTTATGAGAAAAAACAAAAATACACCTTTACATCGTTTATTCAATGAAATTAATTCACAATATGTGATTACGTAATATAGCTTTGATTTTACCATTATTATCTGCCTCGAATTTGTCATATCTAATTTTATATTGTACTAGTTCTACGTGTCGCAATAAAAACAATAATTCTTCGATATCTTCTTCTTCTTCTTCTTCTTCTCCTTTTCCTTTTACGTTACTCGAAACGACGACGGGAGCAGTCGTGGTGGTACTATCGATAGCGGTACGATTGGTGGTAGTGGTAGTGTACTTCGGGTTGTCGGATACGTGCTGTTTTTTTCGTATGACGAATTCGATCAGGACGATGTTGGAGTCCATGCCGGTCGAATACCATCGCAGTTTATTAGCATCGAAATCGCGTATCGTTAGATCGCGGGCGAGGAAATCAAAGTTCTTTTCGTAGCTGGTTAACGTCGATTTGCACAAGTCGTAAATCAATTCGATCGTTTGATACAATTTCAATTTTACGTATAAACTTTTCGTTCCGTCGCCGAATATAACTATCGCCAATTTACCGTCCGTCCGTTCCGACGAACGAGCAATTTGTTCGTCGTGTCGCGTTGCGTTCCGTTTCGAATAGAAAAAATAATCGTCGAACAAGTGTAACGGATAATCGTAATGATAATAGGTGAAATGTTTATCGTCGTGCTTGTGAAATTTCGAGATCAATTCTAGCGAATATATCGGATCGATTTTGTGAAAAGTTCGTGCGATTCTCGTGATGGTGTCCGTTTCGGCGTACGGCTGACTCTTCGGGTTGGGATCGCTCGAATCGAACGCGAATCCGTGTAATTGATTTTTACCGTATAAAGATACGCCGTATATTTCCGTCACTACGATATGATCTTGGCTGATGTCGTTCATACCGCTCGTCGTGGCATCGTCGTCGTCGTCGTCGTCGGCGTCGTTCGAAAACATCTCCACTTGCACTATCAATCGTTGTAAGCAGTACGACGGCAAATCGAATTCTCGCAACGCCTTCACGGTACGCACGACGATTTTGTCATTTTCCCATACGCCGGTGCCACGTATACCGTTCCATTTGGGAGCTACGAAAACGTTGGTCATGTTCGAGCGTGCGTCGAATCGTACTTTCGACATGAACTTGCCGTATTCGTGTGTGAAATTTCGCGCGTAATCTTGCATCAGTTCACCGATACGCTTTTCATCGCCGATACAAATACGCTTGGCACCCACCACGATTTCACGTAGCAACGGTACGGGTATCAGAGCGAGTACGTCGTCGACGAACGCTCTTATCGTTGCGGACGACATCGACTTATCGTGACATAGCTTACTGTCGAATTCTTTCTCGAATTCCAAATAGTAAAACTCGTCCATGGGTCTTCGTCCTTGCTGCGTTCCACCGAAACTGTAACCTTTACCGATCGAAAAACGTACCCTTTTATCGGGGAAATTTCTCAGACATATTCGTGACTGACCGAAAATCGGTATGAACGAACCGTCGGTATCGTTCGAATTATCCAGCACGGTCCGTTTGAACTCTTCGTAAGTGAGACTTTCTTCGTAGCTACGTTTCCACGTACATTCCACCAATATCTCCGTTCGTTCGTCTAACGTGAACGGCACTATCGTCGACGATCTGGACATCGTTCGTTTCCTTTGGAACGAGAATTTATCGTTAAATGTTGCGGACGACGACGACGATACTAATCGTTTGATGTTCGCATCGTTGAGCATATCGTCGTGTAACGGATCGATTAATTTCTCTATATCTGCGTAGGGTATAGGTTGAACATCTTTAACGATGACACGATACATCCCTTGAAATCGATCGTAATCGTCGTCGCGATCCGTACGAATGCCATAATCGCTTTCTTCGACATATCTTTTGATCTCGTCCAATCGCGTCGTCGCCTTTCCGCTATATCTGATGTTGGTTTCGTAACACCACGTTTTGTCGTCGCCGTATTTATCCAGTACGAATTGATCGGTATCGTAGAAACTTTTAACGTCCATCAGTAACGTGACCGTAAGTTCTTTCTCTTCTTCGAGTTGCTGCATGTAGCCACTTTCTTCCCTCTCCGGTCCACGTCGAAATAATCGCTAACGGAACTACCGTGATAACGGTATGGTGGTGGTGGTGGTGGTTGTTGTCCCGTTGGCGGTGACGGTGTTGTATGAACGTAGGTTAGAGGGAGACTATACGGAAAACGGATAAGACGGTTCTTTGCGCCTTCTACGTTTGATATCGTTATTATCGTCGTTTTCGTTCGGCTTATCCGAACCGCTTCTTCGTCGTTTAGAACGTGAAGTTTCTTCGTCCATAGGTATTTGTGTATCGTTCGTTATTCTATCGACACAAATAAATTGATAAAATAATATAGGCCGTTTTTTTTCTACGAATATAACCGTACAACCGGGGAGATGATGACGACGATAATCGGCGTGACATCTAACGTTGGCCGTCAATATATTAGAAATCGAATTTTCGAATAACGCAAAAATAACTTCCAACTGGTGAAAATTTATCAACAATCTGGTTCCGAATTTGTACGGATGGCTATTATCGACGACGACGACGGCGTTTTCGGAGTTGAAACAACGCAATAAGCCGTACGATAACAATCGAATACTTCGCTCGCTGTTGACGTACGAAGGTTCCGGAAAACCTTCGACGACGACATCGATATAGTGTACGGGTCTGACGTTATTATGGAAATTACTCGTCGTATCGTAGAATAACTGTTCGTTAGTCAGGACGATGGAAGGCGGTGGTGTCGATGAAGAGCGACGACGTTCATTTCTCGACCCCAAAACGACCAGCGTGAAATGTGGTAGGTGACGGGTATGGTCATCGGCAAGGAGGTTACGTTGTTGTTGTTGATCGACACCGTCCAGTTCGATTCTGTTCAATCGTATCGATGTATAATTCGATCCGTTCATATCGACATCGTCCGTCGAAGGATGATCAGAAGAGGAAGAAGAAGAAGAAGAAGAAGAAACGGTATTATCGTAATACCACGTTTCGTACGCGTACCACTGTCGATCTATTAAAAAAATTATCTGATCGGTAACGATAAGTATCGTCGTCCAATCGATATTTTCGAACGTATCGTGGAATATTCGAGCCTTGATCACCACGTTCGATTTTTCCGTATACAGCGTAACGTGTTTTTCCAACGTGGATTCCATCTTACTGTAAGATGCTCGTATTAATCGTGATACTATGTTCTTTGTTGTTTTTAATCTTGTCGATCGTTACAAATAAATCTACGTTAGACGAGCGGCCTCCAGATTTTGACGTGATCGTCGCAGACCGGCAAACGAAATTATCGATCATCAATTATTGTCACTATCTACGACGACGACGACCGTCTTTAAAAGGCTCGTCAAAACTTTATTTCCCGTACATTCCAGTCGTTCTTCCCGATCACTCAGGCCCTGTTTCTCATTCTTCTCCTTCGTCTTCACCACCACCACCACCACCACCACCACCATCATTGAGAATACCTGTATATGAATTGAATTTTCTCGATAACGATAGCACCGTTCAAATCAGACCGTACAAATACGTTGACTTACCGTTGACGCGATCGCGTTCGTCGTTGTCTAGGTCGCTACGGGAAAAATTCAACGTAAAATATATGTTTCGATTCGATCGAGGTACGTTCGACGTCGTTAGATCGATCGGACAGGAGGAAAATTTCAAAGTATCGGCCACGCTCGAAAATATCCACGTAGAATGGCTAGATAAATCGATAACGATAAAATTGCCGCACCGATTCGACCCCACAGACAACGAACAATTATTCCCCGTGAACATATGCGAAGCGGGTGATGATATTCGCCGCACGCCCGCGTTTCCGATTCCTATCACCGGTTCGTTTTCCGACAACACGATATTGCAAATATTCTCGGACGACAGGGCGTTATCCGAGTCTCGTTCTTTGGCGGGGTTCGGTCTGATCGGGTGGAAATATAGATCGAATCAATACGGTCGTTGCGACGGCGACGACGCCGTGTTCACTTTACACGACTGCCCGGAGCGCACGATATACGGAGGAGCGGGTAGATGCTTATCGGTCGACGAGACCACTCAAACGTGCTTGCGTCATCCCGCGTTCACGATCGAACATCCGATCGATCGAGCGAAATATTTTCAGTGTACGAACGAGTTTCCATTTTACGAGGAGAAATCTTGCGGATTCGACGAAACATTTTCGGTCGAAAGTTTGAAATGCGAATCGAAAAACGTATGTCGCGACAGGTCCAACGGTAAACTCGCCATGCCTCGGTCGTTGCGAACGATCTATTCGGGCGAAACGTACGTCGAATGTATCGGCGGTCGGAGTTACGTGAGAGATTGCGCCGTTAAATACGTGAACGCTAAATTGACAGAACTCGGAGACGGATGTTGCGACCCCGAGTGTAACGGCAAAGCCTTCGGCGAGGGAGACACGGTCGTCGTGATCACCGTCCAAAACGTACGAGATCGCATAAATCTAGTAGAATACCCGGGCGATGTGATCGTTTGCAACGGAGGTTTGAGAACTCCGTTCGACCGACAAGGTCTGGTAGATCAACGACCCACGCTTGTGACGAGACGAGAGGTCGTGAATAAATCGCACATGGCCAAAATCTACGCTTCCGCTAGCACGAACATGGACGTTGTACGGCTCAAACGCTACGAACTGATCGCCGAGTACGAATTACCTTCTTTTATTTTCGCACGAGACGACGGTGGGAAGGTGTCGAAGAAAACGTTGCATACGTTTCGTGACGCGCCGGAATTATTCAAAACGGGTAAAATACGTGTAATATCGTCTTTCACCGCAGACAAATCCATGTACGCGTTCCTTCGTTTCTCTCTGTACCTGAATATCGAAGAGAACATCGCAACGTCCCTCACCGACGATCTGATATTGGAATCGCGCGGAGACTTTCTAGAAAACGTCGTTTCTCCTACGACGACCGCGACGAACGTAAGTAACGACGCGTTCCTAACCAATCATTTGTATCATACCGACCTGTTAACTTTACCGATCGTATCGCAACATCGTTCGATACCGTTCGTCGAAATGAACGAAGACGAATGTTTACGGACGTTTTATGAAAGTGACGATCATCCAAGTCGAATCGGAGGGTACGAATTGAAAAACGAACATCTAAACGATATCGGAGTAAAGACCGATACGTTCGTGGAATTCGCTTGTTCGTTGGTGGGATTTCGAACTGACGCCGGAAAAATGTGCGCGATAATGAAAGATGCGATATTCGCACCACAATAAAAAGACACGAGCGAGGAACCGCCGTCTCATAACAACGATGACTACCACGTACACGGGAGCTATAATACATATTTTCATTTCGCTATTCTTCTTTTTTTACAACATACCGTCGTTCGTCGATAACGTTTCGATTCTGTACGCATGGTATAGCAATACAGATGGCAGTGTAGAATTAGACGAGGGACGGGAGTGCGAAAAAAAATCGACGAGCGGTGTGCGAAAACTTTAGAGCGATGGCCAAATCCGACGGTCATTACGCGACCCCGAAAGTGCCGGCGGTGCCGGTCGAATGTGCGAGTCCAGCTTGCTCGATAGAAATCGATACGTCGAATCGAAATGACATTCGGTGTTCTGCAAACAGCGATATCACTCTTACCGGTTATATTCCTATGACGAGCATAACGCGTTTGAAGAAATTTTCCCTCGACGTTGATCACATATACGAACCTATGGACAATGTACTGTCAACGTCGGAAGGAACATCACATGGTGCTGTACAGTCTTCGTCGTCGTCGTCGTCCTATACGGCTTGCGATGCCGGACAATGTTCGACAATAATCGAAACCGACGGTGAGAATATTACAAAACCGACACGATCCCAGTATTATCGTCATCAGAGCGATGACGGTGCGTCTTCGTCTACGTCGCCGCAAAATTATTACCCAAGAACGGAATATTCGCCCGACGCGATCGATTTGACATCCGAAACAGATGCGTTTATCATCGATGGACCTACAGCGACAGCAGCAGCAGCAACAACAGTAACAACAGCAACAGCAGCAGTAGCAGCACCTTCTTCGTATCAATCCGACAATTATTATAAAATTTTATTATGGATCACGATGACGATCGGAATAGCTTCGCTGTTTTGTTCGTGGACTTCGGTGTATTTTATAATGAATCCATCGTCCCCGCCTTCCGAATTGTGCGTGAATTTTTCGTATCCGCTCGACTACAGATGGTCGTACATGAAATTGCTCGTATCGTCGGATTTTTTGGTAAATCTAACAGAAAGAATTGATCATATGAAGATTCTATCGGACAATCGCATAACGTTGAACGAAACGCGATTTCTGTTCTACTATACCATAATGACAAATGCGAATTATTATAATCGGGTCCCCTCCGTGTGTCTCGAGCGGTACATCGTATCTGGATTCGACGAACGATACGTTAGAATAACATCGCACGATAATTTGGGACGTTTCACGAGACTGTGTCGATTTATTGATGTTTTGGGTAAAATTTTAGCGATACATCACGACAACCAATCGCTGTATTATTTTTTAGATCAGAACGTCGAATTTTCCGAACTTGTCGATATAATTCAGTGTTACGTTAGAGCCTTGGAAAATTTGATACATCGAAAGGAGAATCGTCGTCGCTACTCTCAAGAAAGATCGGATTTCGAAAAAATTGCGTTTTACAACGTTATAATAATTACTTTAGAATTTTATCGTGAAATTTGTACTGTCTGATGTTTGTTTTATTTCAATTTTATCGTATCAATAAAATGAGTGACAAACAACTTGTTGTTTCCATATAGTCAGATTGGTAATAATTGCTCTGGGAATAAGACAAAAAACGATATCGTTTCTATTTCAGCAGATAGTTCTCGTCCGAGAAATCAAATTGTGGAATATTTTATGAGGAACAAACTTTGTCGTTCGAGATCCTCATCGAACGATTCGAGGAATTGTTAATCGCATAAGGGTGAAATTTGTATCTCATGACAGTCACGTTGGGAATGAATGTTATGGAAATAATACAGAACAACGATTACGTGACATACTAGTATATTTTACACAAAATCTACAAACACATCAAAATTTTAGTCATACATTGTAATTTAACGCTTTTACTTTCACATGGCTCGTATCGTTCGTGCCTATTCGTACATAGTGCGTCGTGGAAATCGTCAAACGTGAAATCACGAGTGGAATCAGTCGTAGCGATCGTACGACTCCAAATCATTGTACGAACCGGGAACTTGTATAACTCGTATCGGACCAAATTCTTCAAAGTCGTCCCCTTCAATGAATACCACTCAACCGTCGTCGTTACTCGATCGTTAGTAATCAGCAAGACCAACCCTCTATTGTCATACACGAATCGAAAATATCCATCGAAAAAGTCTTCATTTTTATCGTCACTCCAGCCCACGATAATCGCCGGTGGCTCCGGACAGTGACGACAAATAGTATCAATCACCGTGATCGGTGAAACATTCTTGCTGGTATCTTCCCATACCCCGGCCAAAACATGCTGTCGAATACGATCTAATTGATCATCCGACATTTCTCGCAAAAATACAAAATCGTTTGTAATTTGAAATTTTCTTTCGGTGTTCCAATTGTGTGGAACGCCGTGCAAAATTGTAGATAGATTTCCTCGCCGAATAGCGGCTGCGATATATATAACATTCGAATCGTGTTTCAAACATTCCATACCAATAAAGACAGCGTTTGCGATCAGAGACTTGCAACTTTTCTCGGTCAGAGCCCAACAGCTATCCTCGATGACCTTATCGCGGGTGTGCACGATGAAGAAATCACCATATCGAACAGTCATCGACGCATCTCGTGAATCAGAATATGTACTCGACCAATCTTCCACGTCCGAAACACCCAAAATGTCAATAACGGACGAACTATCCGATGATGTCACCTCGGCACATTCCTCGTCGTTTTCAGTAATAGCTACCGGAATAACGGACGAATCATCCTCAATTCGTTCTTCAATAATATATTCCGACGAGATCACCTCGACACCGTCGTCGTCACATATGATAGGTACAGTCAACACTCGTTCACTATTTTCGAATTGTTTTTTTCTGATTTTCCGATGTGCACATTTTTTCGAAGTAGTACGTTTGTGATCCGAACCGCCACACGTTTTACACGGCATATAGACTGAAAGTGACACACGAGCACCACCTATCGAACATTTTATACAGAATGAGGCAACTCGATGAGATACACTGTGACTAGTGTACGGATGAGTGCCACCTGTCGGATTGTTATAGAAATTACTTGTTATAACATACGGAGCGTCACCTGTTGAAATGTAATGCGATCCCGTTGAGGTAATGTAAAAAGCGCCATCTTTTGGAATATAATACAATTCCGATGTGATAACTTGATGAGCGCCACCTATCGAAATGTTATATCAATTTGTTACAGTAAGCAGATGAACGCCATCTGGCGGAGTTTTTTCAAACTTTCATCCAACACGTACAGTGTGAAACGTACCATAGACATACTATGTATTCTCAAGAAATTACTAAATCTGTAGATGGGGTGGGTTTAATTTTGCACAATCTAACCTCAATCGACTTCGCTCTCAGAACTCTGAATTGAATCTGATCAAAATTTTACCCCTTCTACCGTGATTTTCGTCAGAAATCAGTAGATTTTAGGATTTTTGTGACGTCAATTGGCTCTAGTCCAATGAGAATCGAGTATTCACTCAGCTGACCCCAAATTAACTATATAATCAGCAAGCTTCTCGCCCGCGATCCTAAACCTCCTTGACCAGAGTAAGAACAACGTAGTAGTAAGAAGGAGCAGGCCGTCGCGGAGGTTATATATATAATATATATATATTATATATATAGGGGTTGCAGGGGGTGCTATGGGGTACGTTGAGCCCCCTTGACTGTCTAGACTTGGCGCTAGCTTCTCGCGAGAGCTGGATGTTGCGTTCCACAATTTTCGTTGCCCCCGTGATACGTCACGCATACGTCACGTGAATATGAGTCATCACTGCTGTAAAAGTTTTTGCAGCTCGAAGAAATCTACCGGTGAGATTTCGTTTCAACAAATTTCATTCGAGACAAAACTGTTTCTTGACAGGGCTAATGCGCATGACGAGGAACTTATAAGTTTGGAGATCCGTTCGACGAGAGATTCTACGCGGACAAAGTTTGTTCATCAGAAAATATTTTACGATTTCATTTCTCGAACGAGATTCACGTTCAAAGATTTTGTAGCTCGAAGAAATTCACCGGTGAGATTTCGTTTCAACAAATTTCATTCGAGACAAAACTGTTTCTCGATGGAGCTAGTGCGCATGACGAGGAACTTGTGAGTTTGGAAATTTGTTCGACGAGAAATTCTACGCGGACAAAGTTTATTCATCAGAAAATATTTTACGATTTCATTTTTCGAACGAGATTCACGTTCCAAGATTTTGCAGCTCGGAGAAATCCACCGATGAGATTTCGTTTCAACAAATTTCATTCGAGGCAAAACTGTTTCATTCCTAGAACGAAAGTTGCGTTCAAACTTGTTGTAGCTCTAAGAAATTCACCGGTGGAATTTCGTTTCAACAACCAATCGTTCGACGAGAGATGCTAGGCGGACAAAGTTTGTTCATCAGAAAATATTTTACGATTTCATTTCTCGAACGAGATTCACGTTCAAAGATTTTGCAGCTCGAAGAAATCCATCGGTGAGATTTCGTTTCAACAAATTTCATTCGAGACAAAACTGTTTCTCGATGGAGCTAGTGCGCATGACGAGGAACTTGTGAGTTTGGAAATTTGTTCGACGAGAAATTCTACGCGGACAAAGTTTATTCCTCAGAAAATATTTTACGATTTCATTTTTCGAACGAGATTCACGTTCCAAGATTTTGCAGCTCGGAGAAATCCACCGATGAGATTTCGTTTCAACAAATTTCATTCGAGGCAAAACTGTTTCATTCCTAGAACGAAAGTTGCGTTCAAACTTTTTGTAGCTCTAAGAAATTCACCGGTGGAATTTCGTTTCAACAACCAATCGTTCGACGAGAGATTCTATGCGGACAAAGTTTGTTCATCAGAAAATATTTTACGATTTCATTTCTCGAACGAGATTCACATTCAAAGATTTTGCAGCTCGAAGAAATCCACCGGTGAGATTTCGTTTCAACAAATTTCATTCGAGACAAAACTGTTTCATTCCTCGAACGAAAGTTGCGTTCAAACTTTTTGTAGCTCGAAGAAATTCACCGGTGGAATTTCGTTTCAACAACCAATCGTTCGACGAGAGATTCTAGGCGGACAAAGTTTGTTCATCAGAAAATATTTTACGATTTCATTTCTCGAACGAGATTCACGTTCAAAGATTTTGCAGCTCGAAGAAATCCATCGGTGAGATTTCGTTTCAACAAATTTCATTCGAGACAAAACTGTTTCATTCCTCGAACGAAAGTTGCGTTCAAACTTTTTGTAGCTCGAAGAAATTCACCGGTGGAATTTCGTTTCAACAACCAATCGTTCGACGAGAGATTCTAGGCGGACAAAGTTTGTTCATCAGAAAATATTTTACGATTTCATTTCTCGAACGAGATTCACGTTCAAAGTTTTTACAGCTCGAAGAAATCCACCGGTGAGATTTCGTTTCAACAAATTTCATTCGAGACAAAACTGTTTCTCGATGACGCTAGTACGCATGACGAGGAACTTATAAGTTTGGAGATTCGTTCGACGAGAGATTCTGGGCGGACAAAGTTTGTTCATCAGAAAATATTTTACGATTTCATTTCTCGAACGAGATTCACGTTCAAAGATTTTGCAGCTCGAAGAAATCCACCGGTGAGATTTCGTTTCAACAAATTTCATTCGAGACAAAACTGTTTCTCGATGGAGCTAGTGCGCATGACGAGGAACTTGAAATTCGTTCGACGAGAAATTCTACGCGGACGAAGTTTATCCATCAGAAAATATTTTACGATTTCATTTTTCGAACGAGATTCGCGTTCAACGTTTTTACAGCTCGAAGAAATCCACCGGTGAGATTTCGTTTCAACAAATTTCACTCAAGACAAAATTGTTTCTCGATGGAGCTAGTGCGTATGACGCATGTGAGAGAAAGTTTCTCCGCAGCTCGAAGAAATCCGCCGTTGGAATTTCGTAACGAGAATTATGCCGGTTTGGATATTCGTTCGACGATAGATTCCGAGTTGACAAAGTTTGTTCATCTAAAATGTTTTGAAATTCCATTTTCCGAACGGGAGAATCGTAGAAAATGGTCGATGAACAATCCAGTCGATAAAATTTCTCTACAATAGAATGAATTTCATTTTCCGAGCACGACTTACGTTTTAAACGAAAGACGAAAAATTCACAATAAATATCACATTATATATTTTTCAAAAATAAAATAATTGAGCACATTTTTGAGCATACATCGTAATTTTTTGCTCCTAGTCTCGCAGGACTGTTGCTGGTCATGATGTCCGTGGCCGGTGGCACTCCCACATCCTAACACATCGTGGAAATTTTCAAACGAGAATTCACATTTCCCCGCGAAATGATAATCAGTGGTAGTGTGGTTATAAGTCAATATCAGAGCATCGGATGGATGGTGGAATAATTGATATTGAACGATATATTTGAACTTCGTACCCTTCAGTGTATACCACTCGACTTCTTTTGAACATTGCCGGTGATCCAACGTGAGAACTATCGTCGCCCTATCGTTATCCCACGTTTCATGTAAATATCCGTCGAAGAAATCCTTGCAGGCATTCTCGTACCAATTCACGATGATCGGTAATGGCTCGGGGTCGGTGAGAATATTTTGGACAATCAGATTCGGTGAAACAGTTTTCTCTTCTATTTCCCAGGTGCCACAACGTAAATTTTTTATCATACCAGTAAATTGATCGTTTGTCATGGCCCACAGTTCTCCCAGCTCTCTGAATTTTGTAATAATTCTCCCAGTTGTTGAATTATACGGTGCGCCATTCAAATGAGTAGTTTGGTCTCCGCGTGTGCCAGCAAATTCGAAATATATTTTTTCCGAACAATATTTATAATATTCGCAATCGATGAAAAAAATTCTGTCAATCAATGTAATGCATAGCCTCATTGTATCGATGTATACTTTTTCTTCCGGGTCGTTGTAGCATTCCTCAATGGCGGTTGCCGGTTCTTCTATTTCTTCCGTCAAACGATCCTCCTTGTTTTGCACGTATATTCCTAACAAACTGTTTAGGGTTGTTATTTCATTTCCGATGGTATTTACTGTAATCTCGTTCACGATCGGGGATTCAGAGTCGGTCGATAATTGTCCTTTATCGTCGATGTTGCGTTCGCTGTCGTGGGATTCATCACTTGGTTCTGCTCCATTTTCCGATGATGCTGCTTCGAACCATTCGTCGTTTTCGTAATCGTTGTCGTCGTTAACGCTTCTTGTATCAGATTTGATATTAACATCTTGTTGTGGACCTGGGAAATCTTCCTCCATCGATGAATATTCGTTGTCGTTTATTAATTTTGGAAATCGGTTGATATTGTTCGAAAATTGATTCAATTTTCCCAATATCCATAGGATGAACTTGGTTGCACGTTTCATGATGTTAGACTGACTGAATGTTCGCACGGAACGCGTTATTTTATACCTTTCGATTTGCTAATGTGCATTATATTTTCAAACGAATATTTTATTAAAATGTGAATACAACACTATATCGGTTTGTTATTTGGTTCCGTCGCCTATCGCGTTATCGATGTAGTCGTACATTGAGCAATAATGATCGACTTCGTTCTTGCATTTCATAATTTGTGAACCATGTTATATAAGCCTTGCGATGTCAACGGAAGAAACAGTATCGTCGCAACTTTCACGTGTTTCACATCGCTAGATTTCAATAGCTGTAATAATAATAATAATAACAATTGGTTCTGTTCGCGCCATAAGAAGTCGTTCAAAGTTATTGAGAAAATATTTTCAACGCTGTTGTTATATCTAATATATTATCCCCAGCAATGGCCGGAGATGGTTGTTACCAAAATGTAGGAGCGAAGATGGCCGAAGCTAATCGTTATCAGAATATCGGAGTGCCATCGATGCCGTCCGAATATGCCAATTTCGATGGCACACTAACGACGGGGAATCGAACGATTGCCGAGGTTGGTCCATATCAGAATGTCGGAGTGCTACCAGTGTCGCTTGCTGCTCGTTTAAACTCTACACCGAAAACAAATCGAATCGATACAAAGTCAGCAGGCGATGTCGTTACTGTCGCTAGTTATATGCTCATGAATAGCAGGTCGGCATTAGGAGAGATCCCTGGTAAGGACGAAAAAGATCATATATACGAAAGTATGGATGATATACCGCGAACGGGAGTATGTTCAAATACATCATCGCAAGAAAGAAAACATCTATTGTCCAGTATTAGCAGTGATTCGGAACATCGTTCGGTAACTATTGAAAATGACGATAATTTGGTCGAATCGTCGCAGGTACAGTGTCGTTGTAATCGAGATAATGACCTCCCGTCGTCGTCGTCGTTTTCTTTTTCTTCGTTGTGGGGATCGAAGCAATCATCACCGTCCGATAATTTCGAACTAACGAAAAATATTCCCAATACGGCAGTACCGAGATACGAAAGGGGTCCTTTCATAGTTGGAAAACCGGTAGTGGTGAACAGATCGTTATCGTGTCGTGGTCGGTCCAGTATATTACTGATGATCGTAATAATCGGACTTATTTCGGCACTGTGTTCGTGGGCTTCCATATACTTCATATTGAAGTCTTCTGATTCTTCGGGGTCGTGCAAAAATCTATCCCGCTTGCACGATTATGAGTGGTCCTATATCACATTGCTCGTGTCGTCGGCATTTGTAGTCAATTTGACTGAAAAAATTGGCGGCTATGTGGAAGTCTTACACGATGGCCGCATAAGATTGAACGAAACGCGATTTTTATTCTATTACACGGTAATGACCAATATGGATTATTACAATTACGTCTCGTCCGAATGTCTTGAACGATATGTATTATCTGAATTCGATGACCGCGATATGTCTAACGAAAAAATCGAAATTGAATATTCTAGAAGAATGTGTAAGTTTGTGGATAGTCTCAAGAAAGATATTCTTGTTCATCGCGATTATGAAAATATTCAATATTATTTCGATCAGCATGTAAAATTTTCCGATCTCGTCGACATCGTTCAGTGCTACGTTAGAGCTGTCGAAAATTTGGTCCATCGAAAATATGTGCGGCGACGTAGTTTGAGCGAACGACTTGGTTTCGAAAAAATTGCTTTATATAATGTTATTATCCTTACTGTAGATTTTTTCGACAATATATGTGATTTATAGCTGATTTGTTTTTTTTTCGTTGTCGTAAATGTTGTAACACATTCAGGGATTATAGTGTGATTTCTACGGATACCCGAGTTACAACATGCAAATAACATAAGATTATACACTTTAGCCAGCTACATACCCTAGCCGCGACTGGCGAGTTTCGCACCGTCTATTCTATAGAATAGACAGATTATACACATTAGCCGTGTCATATACATATTTATATATTTATGAAATTATAATATTTTATTTATTTTTTTGTACATCATGTAATCATGGACTTTTATATCTTGGTTTTTTACTTATATTTTCTTCATCAGTACTGTTTTCTTCGCTACAATCTCCATATTCTACATGTATAGAGTAAGAAGAAACATCTGGTTCAATCTGAACCTCTTCATTATCATAAATTATTTCTTCCAGATTATCATCAAGTAAAATATCATTATCATTTGATTCAACCCCATCAATTGTTTTTTCTAAATTGTTATCATGTAAATTATCATCATCATCTGATGAAACATCATCATAAATATTTTGAACATTGTTATTTTGAATACCATTATTTATAGTTGAATCAACATTTAAACAATCTGTACCCTTACAATTTTTACAAAATTTATTACATTTTAATCCTTATTTTCTACAAGTGCATCTGTTATTGTTACAATTCATTTTACAAGCGCAATGCATATTCTTCAAGAGATCATCTGGAACCAAAGGCTCATCTGAATAAATAGGGACCAAAATATTGTTATCGATTCTCCAACCATATTCACAAGGGTCGAGAGTATTTCCCAGCCACATCTGACATTGGAAATAAACTTTTTCAACATGCTTTCTGAAGGCACCGTCGGTTGGTGGCAATGCAGCGATTTCAAACTTTTTCATATTTTCAATATATGAAACTCTGAAATCATTTAATGTCATAGAAGGATCCGAATTATAGTCCCCATAAAGCTTGAATACAATAGATTTTGCCACATCATATAAAACAGCTTTATCGGCGTTGGGTTGATTGAATATTCTAGCTGAATTGGCAAGACAACGGTGTTTGTTTAGAATATCAAACACATTTGTTTTTCCAATTTTGTAAAAACTTGAAGTGGTATCACAGCCTCCGAATGAGTGCAGAAAAATCGATAAGTCTTTCAGAACTGGATACTTTAAAAATTCAGGGCTATAATATATATATTTTTTAAGTGGTCGCGAATATTTCAGTATATAAACGTTTGGTTTTTGTAGGTAAGATAACTGGGTTAATATAAGCAATAAATCAACATCTTCTCCAACGATATAGCAAATTTTGTTACTATCTGAATTTTCTAAAGCAGTTTGTACTATCAAAAGGTCAGCATCTTCGTATGCCTGCAGAGCATTGATGTTAGACATTTCTGAACGAGAATTTAATGCTTCCATTAAAAATTTAATCAACAGATCTTTGTTTTTATTATTACTTAAAAAATTTTCTTGTTTAAATATGGGACATGTATTTTCTTTTATTTCATCAATATCATTAGAATGATGTTTCGATGCTCTTCGGGAGCGCTCGTAACTTTTAAGTGTGGCAACTGTTGGATAACCATCAAAAATAACTGTGCATGGAGCATATGTATTGACGTATTCAACATACTTTTTACGTATTTGCAAATACGTTTCAGAAGTTGCCCATTTTACCTTATGTAGCAAAAAACCACCATCAATTACATAATGCTTATTTCTAGAATAAGGAATATTATCAGTAATAGGGGTATATAAATCATATAATTTGGATTTTGGGGTCTTACGAAAACCTATTCCATCAAAAAGAGCTGTTGGGACAGCAGCACACTCTGACCTAATGTACTTTTCAAAATGGGATTCACGCTGATTGGATTTAAGCAAACGAAGAAAAATTGATTCAAGATCGATAGACATCTCTTTACCACTTACCATGATTTTTGCATTCATATCTGCCAAAGTTACAACTTTTTGAATTTTTTTCTTATCGAATTTTGTAAATTTATTACCGAATATATTTTTTAAATTTTGTAAACCTTTTTCCAAAGCATTATGGCAGTTAACTATACTAGAACCCTTAAGACCTGAGCCAATCGAAACTATATCTGGGGTATATGGAAAAGGGTCCTCCTTTTCGAAAAAGTTAAGAATTTTGCCCATTACTTCAACATCTTCATTCATTTTACTTATTCTTCCATCTTTATGTTGTTCAGAACTGACGAAATTTACACCTGCAAAATCACAAAGAGCTGACGATACATCTATCAAAGAAATCAAACAACCTATCCATTTTCCCATGTTGGTATCTGTTAACCCCCTCTGTACTAGACCACCTTTGATTTTAATTGGTCTCATCAACGTTTGTTCAATTGTTTGATCTGTAAAGATCCCGGAGTAAAATTTGTCTGTACGACGAATAGTAAAATAACCTTTTTTTGTAAATAAATCGAATTCTTCTTTGTCCATAATATTTTCTAAATTCAACATTTCTTGCAAATATAAATGTCCGTATTCTGCATATTTATAATGGCCAGCTGCATGGAAGATTGGAAGCATTCTTTGAACGCAATCCAAATGTAACTGCCAATTACCCGACCTTTCTGCTTCTAAGAATTGTTTTATCAGAGAAGTCATTTTGAAAAACTGAATCCATAATTTTGCAGTTTTACCGCGATTAGCAACATTTTCGATATATTCATTGAATGCAGAATAGAATTTTTCAAATGCAATTGTGTCAAATTTTTTGTTTTTGTTTATTTTTTCAACATTGCTTGTCAACTCCTTGATCATAATGATGTCTGCCTCATCAAATAATTCATCCTTTTCCATTTCACTCAATAAAATTTTAGCCAAAACCGTGTGAACGAGTGAATAAGCCCTAATACCTCGAAAATATATATGACCTTCCAATATCCTATCAATGGAATTTTCAGCATAAACGGTTTTCAAAACTTCTCGTAAACCACTGCCATCCATAATTTTCCCAATACAACCCATATAACTCAATAACATATGGAAACCCCCTAGGCGAATAATAATATTATTAAAGTAACTATATTGAGATTTAATTTCTTGCGCTTTTGCATAAAGAGGTTGATCGAAAGTTAAAAATATATTATGTGGTTTTGAATTTATACGCTTTTTATGCGCTTCTAATAAAACAGTATAGACAGTGTTCAGGTCTGATGCGGAAGAATTGATAAATGGTAATGGCATAATACGTGATAATACATAACTTTCACCATAATAAAGTTCTTCCATAAAATTATTCCATCCTGTATACTTAAAAGAATTAATATGCTTTGCTGCTAACCAGGCGAGTTCAGATTTTCTCAAAACAATATTCATATTGATTTTATTTAAATTACAAACATTTTGTGCTGTTACTGTATCTAAAGTAATGACTGTTTCTAAATCTGACAAAGGACAAGTTTGCAAAGGAGTTGTACCATACTTCGCGAATAATGCAGCGGGTTGGTTTTCACAAATTTTCTCAATTCTATAATTTGTATCGATAGAATCTTCTGGACTTACAGTTAGAATATTTCCAGATGCATGAAATGTTCCATAGCCATATTCGGTTTTGGTATTCCAGTCTGCATTGTCAGAGATCATTTGAACATATCCAGAAATGGTTGGTTGATATGGGTTAAGGACAACAGAACTCTCAAACAATTGGGTATCTGAATACGAGTGACAAAATCCCATTTTCGCAAGAAGTTCGATTAGTTCTTTGGAACCAAATTTTTTATCAAGAGTTGCAGAAAGAGCAAGCAACACATTTGAAATAAAAGCTGTAGGGCGAGCTGCATGCATGATAGCATGAGCGATGGAAATGATTTTTGTTTCATAAGGTTTTAATTTCCCTTTTTTATCTTTTTGTATTAATGCATCCAAAAATCTCCTTAAGGTTTTTGGAATTACATGTTCAACATTATTGAAAAATTTATATGGGGGATCATAAGAATCTGTAACAAAATTTTGGTCCTTAATATCATTCAGAATGATTTTCGCCGCTTTCTCAACCATGTCCATTTTTTCTTTTTCGCTATCGTATTTTCTATTTTTTTCATTAAATTCAATACATATTTTATGTAAATTTCGGTATGTGATAATAACATCATCTTTATAGTAATGAAACAGAATTGTACTTCCATCGAAAACATTTAAAATTTTATTTTTTAGATACGTAGACCATGCCGGAGCCTCATCCGTGAATTTAGAACTTAGCTCATTAAAAGAAAATTGATATTCGTTTTCATTTTTTTCAAAATACTCTTGAACAAAGGACAAAAAAGAGTCAATTTTTGTATTTTTTTCAGGTACATCCTTAATGCCCTTATTAAACTTTCTATAGCATGAACGGCAGTATCTTGCTTTTGCAGCTACCAAATCAGGACATGATTCCAGACGCTCTTGTAAAATTACATACTCATCGTTACTTACTAATTTTATTTTTTCAAGAATAGAATCTTTAATTATTTCAGAAACTAGACTTACGTCAAAAAATTTTGGGTTTTTCTTTATCATATTATCAGAACAATTTTTACTACAGAATGAACATTGATTTTCAATTTTAAACTCGCCTGTTGAATCTGTTGTGAAACTTGTATTTTCTGCTCCATCAGTTGATTCTATGTTCAGGCTCGTATTTGGTGTTTCATCTCCTGAATCTGTTGTCATGCTTGTATTCGCTGTTTTATCCCAACTTTTTCGACTACTCTTGGAGACATATGACTTTTTACAGTTGTAATGAACTGTCAGCTCTGTCACTTCCCTTATAAAATCAGCTTTACCATCTTTCTTTCTGATGCTCGCCATTATCATGGACTCTCTTGCCTTATCTCCAACTGATACTCCTTTACCATCTAATAGTTTGTCACATAGTAGACAAAGTCCCTCCATGATTAATGATTCAATGGAATCTGAAAAATATTATTGAAAATTATATAGACGTATGTAAATAAATACATATTATTGAGTAAATGAGAAAAAATTTTATGATTTGACTACCTGTAGATTATTTGCTCAAAAAACGTCAAGAATGAGCAGACAATTTTTTGCCAGGAACGTAAGTAGGTCAAAATTGAGGATATGATGTCTCCCAAGGAAGTAGCTGATAAAAAATTATAATTATTAAAAATCGTATTTTTATTATGCAGAAATTATAATTATTAAAAAAAAGTTCATATATGCATACATATATACATATACAAATGTGTGTGTATATATGTATGCATAACTGTTTTTTAAATTTTTTGTTATATATAAAATACGACTTATACGTGTATTTTTTTGTTTAAGGCTTTGAAATGGGAAATTCGCGGAAAATTTTGGAATCAGAATAGTGCTTTCCTATGCAAAATGACATTCTGAACAACTTTTGTTTGAAACTTTTTTTGATGGAACGCTTCTGTTTCGAGAAAATTCGATTTTACTGAAAAATATATATATATGCATTTTATTTTCACGCGCTCGGGAAAACTGCGAAGAAAATCGGAAAATCAAATAATGCATTTTTATAGGAAATTTAATTCTGAACAACTTTACTCCTCTTCATTTTTTCGATAAAATACATACATTTGGATATATTCTCCATTTTGTGCAAAAAAAGGCAAAAAAACGTATATATATATCTATTCTGACGAATGCTAATATGCGCGCGCAGGCGCGTCAGTGACACATGTTTTCAGATACCAAAACCTAAACTTTGGTACAAAAATTGACCTGTACCCAAAAATTTCGATTATTTGCTCAAAAATCTCCTATAATGACTGGACTATATACATTAAACAGTTATTATAATCTTCAAAAGTTATTTGTCGTAATGATGCTGATGTTATACCCTTTGCTTTTTTTGTAATTCCAAAATTTGAATCAAATTGTTCAATAAAATTTTGACTGTACTTATTTTCAACTAATTTTGCAATTTTCTTAAGTTTTTCATTTTTGTCAGAATTTAGTTTGAAACAATACAGTTTGGAACACAACCCAATGAATTCAGTCATGAGAATACCATTGTTTTCATCCTTCACTAGTCCTATTACCTTTTTATTACAAAGAGGAATATTATAAACATTGTTAGGTTGATAGTCTGACGTATCAAACATATGAATATCATTCTTGATACATTCGTAAATATCATCAACATAAAATTGATATATTAAACTATCAGTATCAGTGTACAATAATTTAACATTGTTTTGAAATTTTTCTCTGATGTAATTATAATGAAAATCATATAAAATAGTTTCTGAAATATCCAAAATTGCCATACCTGCGTATATGGGCTTATTAAAATACACTTTTAATCTTCATTTCAATTAATATCATGTTTTCACAAAAAATTGTAACGTTATCGCAATTTGGTTGGGAAATGTAATAATTTGCCCCATACCTCCCTTTCCATCTAGTTACCAATTTCACATCTTTATATTTTCTCACATTTTCTATAGTTTTTCCAAAATGAGCATTATTCATTAATTTATAAAAATTCTTTTCAAAATCATTCGAACTTTGTTTCCTCAAATTGGTATTGAGATCTATACATTTCTTTAACCATTGAGATTGTCTAAATTTCAAGCAACGATGAACTTTCTGCAGTTTCAATCCCAATTTGAGAACTTGCTGTAAAGTTAGTAGATGTATCGGGCGCGTTCGGGCTCAGGATATCCGGTATCCACTTCCGGTCTAGCTGTCCATCCAGTGTGAGGTTATCCTTATCAGTTCAGGTCAGGTGATAAGGAAAGCATGTGTGAGATAAGGATATGTTGTTTGTAAAGAGTATACAGGGTGCGTGCAAAAAGTGTGTCCCATGTACATGGTCATGTGACTATTACGGGACAGCTGTCATGGTGGACCAAAGGTATAGACTGATTCGTGGAGGTGTCACCAGCACCACGTGACAGCTGTCGTGTTGGGCCCAAGGTACAGAATGCTTCGTGGAGATGTCGCTATCACGTGACAGCTGTCATCGAAGGTACAGACTGCTTCGTGGAGGTGGCGCCACCAGTTCGACTCGTCCGACTCACCCGTTTCGTTCTAGTTTGTATTGTTGATGTTAATATCGGAGGGAGCAGCTTAGCTCAAGATGAAGTGTGTGGTGGTCGACATTCAGAGCTTTCAAATATCCCACCATACAATGATAGTTAAGGAACTTGCTTGAAAAAAAGTTAGAAAAACATTTTCTATTCAAGCCACCCACACCGCTAAGTGAACTCTCAGAAAACCAAATGAAGGAAATAATGTTTTGTGAAAAGTACCACGGAATTCCATACAACTCAGGATATCAGGACCATATTCTGGTGGAAGAAATTTTCAAGGAAAATATTGATCCAGATAGCATCATATACGTTAGTGGTGCGAGTAAAGCCAAATTCATAGTGAAAATTCTCAAAAAATTGGGGTTAGATCGTCAGGTGAAAGTGTTGAATTTGAAATACAGCTGCCCGAAATTTGTTCGGGGAAACTGTAGATATATCTGCCTTCATCACACTACTGGCGATAATTCTGTGTTGCAGTGTAAACAGCTGGAAATTGTTTGAATATGTTACAAAGGAAGATGCCCATCTAGATATATTACGAGGGTTTCAAAAAATGGGTAGGTGTGTAGGAGGCTCTCCACCACTAACACCAAACTGATTAGTATTAATATGCCCTCAGAAGAATACGCACGTAAACTGCGTGAATTCCATGTGAAATTAGTAGCACTGAATAAAGACATGAAATTTTACGAAGATAAAAAGTTAACTATAAGCCAACTAGGTAATTTGAGTATAAGTGGAGGGGATGGTTGTGTTGAAATCAAATTTCATAATCCTAACCACAATATTGAATGGAGTCCTATATACAAACGTACCACCTCGAGTGAATCGGATTTATAATGTCCCAACAAGGATGCCTTCGTTGAGAAGGAATGTAATCGAACTGAATGGCAACCCCTGGACCACCAACTAGTTAATGAAAATCAATTGGAGGTATTCTCATACGTTATTCCTAAAACGATGTTACCAACATTCAACTATAAACTCAAGTTATTATTCCATGATGGAAGTGAGGGAGACGTGGTGAATTGGCAGCAAACTGAAGCCTTAACACCTGCGGCGGCAGCAATCAATTGCCTAAGCAATGTATCTGAAGCTCAACCACCACCACAGAAAGAAAATGAAATCTATGCTATGCAATGTTTCAATCTTAGTGCATATCAATTTTACTACTGAAAATCCTCATTAAAAATGTAAAGAAACGTATTAATAATAAATAAGGAAAGTATTGCTGTTGTTTGATTTTGAATAGGAGATTGGGAATCAGTTAGACACATACATTTAACTTTTAACTCTATTTTTGAAATATAAAACTTAAAATATAAATATATAAACACTTAAAAATCTAAGAACATATTATATTAAATTAACTGTAGTAAAAATACGATGACGCGACTCCGGCTCATTTCAACGATCTATGAAAAGAAAGAAAATAAGTTTAGTTGATAAATAATGAATACAATAATAATAATAATAATGTGTGTGTGTGTGTGTGTCTGCTGCACACAGTAGAGTCAATCTTAGGATATTATCAATTTCTTCATATTCCACATCGCCCGATGTATATTCCAAACCATGAAAAAAATGTTCCAAATACCAAGCGGATTTTCGGTCCTTCTCACTTAACATCGTTAGCGGTGTGGGTAGCTTAAACAACGAATAATGTCGTTTGAACCCAATTTGTATAGACATTTCTTTGGGATGAAACACATCATCGATGATGAATCCCTGAATGTCAACCAATGCTACCCTCATGATGGCTCGTACTAAACTGATCGCTCATAGTCGTTAGGCAGTATGTTTTAGATTAGACTCTTCACTATTTCCGAGAGTGGGGAGTACTCCATCAAACAATCGTGAATGATGATACAATATGCTTTCGTATTGGCTGGAAATCCCTTATCTGCCTCGATTTCCAATCGCACATCAACAGTTGCAGATTTCACTGCTTCCTCCTGTTTCGAACAATCGATTATGTAGAGGGCGCGCTTTTTGAAACTGGTGTAATCTAACATTGGTTGTTTCACAGCAGTCGACGAGGAATTTCTATAGCTAGAGTAGAACTCTGTATAGTTATGGTGAGCGAGCGCGAAATCATCCTTGGCAAAGTCCAAGTTCATTCGCTCGTTGGGGTAATATTCGCCGTTTAGAGATAAGCGAATACTTGTTATATCCAGATGGTCAAATATTGTGGGGTTAGCCTTCACATTGTTTCGTTTGTCCGTTTGAAAGAATACTATGACATAGCGAGGTTTTTCAACCGCCGCACTAGTCTTGACAGCCCAAATTTCTCGTCGGGCCTCGCTTGTTATGGCAGGAAGCTCATGGCATTCCCACTTCCGGAATGGAATTAGGATGGGCGAATCACTCTTGATTGCTCGCAAGAGCTTTTCTCTAATTATATCGTTGGGATAGATATAGTTCACTTTCAATTCCATGCTATCGATCAGGAATTTAACGGTGGTCGTGGCGGTTTCAATGTTAACGCAATCGTTATCGTTTCGAGCACCAGTCGAATAGTCTGCCTGCCAAATGTGATCATCGGATAATCGTTGAAAATGTTGAATATATGCTTCAGCGGAATCAATAGACTGAATGATTTAGTTTCGTGCAGAACTACGCTCTCAAGGGGGTACAACCAACTAGCGGTAGCCATATGCGTAGAAGCTGTAGGGGTGTAGCAGGTAAATGCTCGAACAGCGCTGACTATACCAGGATCTCGAACTGTTTCGATGTCCCTACCACTCTCAACGTATGAGCAAGAGTCGAAAAGGAAGGCTCCATAATTCGGCAACAATATAACATTACCTCCACCCTTCAGTTCGATTTTTCCCTTGATCACCAATAGAGTATCCTTCATGGAAAAAAACGCGTCCACTTGATTTATTCCAAACTCCACGATGTCGCTGTTATTGAAGGCTTTAACGAACGGTGTAATCGAACTATATTCGGCTTTCCGAATCGACTCGTCGAATTTCGTCTGCTGGTATAAATCGAAAATTGATAAGATAACATTGTTATCTCCGCCATCAGCATCTACACAACCAAACTTTCGCTTACTAGGCATTTTTATTTAAGGCGAAACCCTAAAGATTGTAGAACTAATCGGTTGGCTTTGGTGAGGGTTAGCTCTCGCACTTTCGGTGTTTTGTTGAAGACTGATGGATATGAAGCGTGTGAGGTTCTTTTATTACCCACAGCAACAACTAATCCCATATTCTGTTCTCAGACTTCTTGTAAATGTAGATGTAAAACACTTTCTTCACCTCGAAAATTTATCGGGTTCGAATGTTGATCTAGGGCGAGTACGGTGATGTTGGTAATTTCACCGATATCTGACACTGGTAAATATAGAGGATTCTTCGGACGTTCCACAATTCTATAGCCAGGATCGTCTGTGATGGGGAAGTCGTAGATCGTATGCGCAGGTCTGTCTCGGTAGAAGGCTCCTACGGTAATGTTTTGATTCGAACCGGATGTTGCTTACTTTTATAATGTTGACTGGTAAATCGGACATGTGCACCACGCCCTTTTTCAAGACTTTACGCGAAAACCCCAATATTTTGCCTAGGCTATCTTCCTTAACAAACGAAATGTCGTGGTTCTTATGGAATATCTCACACTTTAATGTATTGTTATTGAGCTTCAGCGAGAAGACATCTTCTTTCACGTTCAATCTTTTCCGAATTAATTTTTCAATGTCGGATAGTTCGTAGTTGCCCGAAGGTATTTCGATTGTTTTCAAAGTCTTTCCATCGTCCCCCAAATAGTAAAATTTCTCGTTCTCGATATTCGGTATAGAGTTATAAGAAGTGAATCCCAACAAAGCCAAATAGTATTGCTTATCAGGCTTCAACTATCGAATTCTGCGGTGTGAACGAGAATATATGGTTGGTGCTTGTTAGGGTGAATAACTGCGACATGATACTGATAAGAATTTATTGTAACATTTCTATTTATATTTTAACATTAATAGATGGAATAAGTATGATCGCATAAAGTATGGATCGTCTCTGCACACTTCTTCAATCAACACCTGCTTCTCATGATGCGTTATTCCCTCGGTCTTCATGACCTTCGATATCTGTTCAGATAAACATTGCGAACATAGTTTGCGAGGAGGCGTCAGACAATCGCAATCTTCGTCGATATGTTCCGTACACACCATATGACGGTAAAGGGTGTTGAACATATATTTCGGAACTTCATTCTGATTGAGAGACACCAAATCCAAATGTTTTAGAATGTATTCCATCGGGAGAAATAATAAGTCTCTTTTGCTTAGTTCGCTTAATGGTTTTTCCATTGCTTTTATTAGATTATCATATACGTATCGGATGATTGCCTGCATTCCGGGCCTTTGAATATCAACAGAAAGTTGTTGCATAATCTTTCCAATGAATTTATCGTAGGATTCAGACATGACTGCTCGCTCCAGATGTTTACGTAGAACTGAGGAATTTCAAACATAAATGTCCACAAATCACCTGATCATACTTTTGATAAGCGTCGATATTATAGAAAATTTTAACCACCACCACCACCCAAATATCGAACTAGTTCCTTTGGTGGTTTTAAATTTCCAAAAGAGTCAAAGTATTCCACTTGGTTATTTATTTTTCTAAAGGCCACCCAATGAGTACCGTTGTTTTTGATCGAATCCAAATTCAAAATGGCACATTCTTGCCTCCAGGGGCGTTTCCTAGGTAAATTGTCTCGCATAAAGACACCACGAAAATGAGGTATTTTCATTTTTTTCGCGAAACGCACCAAATCCACATCGTACAACGGTCTATTGGGTAGCTCTATTGGAAGTTTTTTTGTTGTTTCTTCAAAAACAACCCAAATCCACCTTTCGCATTCTTCCGCAAGTATAATCCTTTACCTAACGATTCCATAGCTGCATGATGACGCTGATCCTCTTCAAGCTTCTTTTTCGCGTTTCTAGCATTGACTACTGTATTAGCGATGGCACTTGCACCACCCGCCATAGACCCTAGGACCCCCAGCGCCCCCAAAATAGGTAGTAATAACGGGAGGAATCCTCCAGATTTCGGCAGTGGTATGATGCGTGGTACTTTAACACGCTTCTTACCTCCGACTCGCTTAATAGCTATTCGTTCAGCTTTCAATGCATTCATAGCAGACTTAAGCAACGACGCAGACGGTTCCATAGACTTGGAAATATTTCCCACGATATCTTTCCGAAAGCAACATCCTCCACGACGACCAGCACGTTTCTTAAGACCCATTCCTAGTTTACGTTCAACTTTCATTCCCCCAGTAACCAATAGACTATCCAGTCTTTCGCCGGCCTTAGCGTCCTTAGATTTAACACGCTGCCAAGCTGCGTCCTCTAATATTTTATCGGCCTTATGACGATCTTCTAGAGATTTGTGCTGGGAATAAGCTATGTCGTGTTCGCGACAGGCCGAATCCAACGGATTAACACCTTTATCGCCACGCGCAAGTCGCTTCTGTAGCTTAGTACCAGGCCCGCAGAATTGATACGATGGAATATGTACTTCGAACGGGAGACTGTTTATGAGCGAATTCAGCAAACCTTCACCCTGATAGATCAACATTGATACTGAGCTCGCGATCTCTGAACGTTTCTATTTATATATACAATCATCAGATTTAAACTACCTCACAATATGCAGACCGTTCAACAAGAGCAGACACTGCCCATCGAAAATTTAGACCTAGGGTCGGCGACTACTAATCGCATAGGTAAACATGGTAAACTGTTACCCGACTCTTTTCGCGCTATAATTTGTCGACCTAGTGGGTGTGGTAAAACGAACGTGATGTTATCGCTATTATTCAATACGAATGGGGCAAAGTTCAAAAACGTCTACGTATACTCAAAGTCGTTGTATCAGCCCAAGTATCAACTGTTGCAGGAAGTTTTAGATCGAGTTAAAGGTGTCGGCTATTTTCCCTATAAGGACAACGAGGAAATAATAAGCCCGAACGAGGCTAAAGCTAATTCTATATTCCTTTTTGATGACTTCGCGTGCGAGGGCCAGCAAAAAATTCGGGAATACTATTCCATGTGTAGACATAAGAATATCGATGCGGCATATCTATGCCAAACGTACTCGAAAATACCGAAACAATTGATTCGCGACAATTGTAATTTGATCGTTCTTTTTAAGCAGGATGAGATCAATTTGAAGCATGTATTTGATGAGCACGTATCGCCCGACGTCGTTTTCAATCAGTTCAAGAAGATGTGCGCCATGTGCTGGACGGATAATTTCGGAACTTTGGTCATTGCAAAGGATTTCGACTTGAACGACGGTAGATACCGCAAAGGTTTCGACGTATATATAAAAACGTGAATTGTTAATTTTAGTCCAAATACAAGATAGGCCCCGAACAGTTAGCACGTAAGCGAAAAATCTTCGAATTGAGTAAGTCTATAAGGAAGAAATATTTTGCCTTGAAACTAGGTAAATCTGAAGAAGACGAATCAATAGAAAAACTGTTCAAACCTATCGCCACACCATTGAAAGCGATCGTTAAAAAAATTAAACATCCTTCTGCGCAGTTAATGAAAAAAGAAATAAAATTAGAACCTAAAGATAACGATGAAGAAGAAGAAGAGGGGGAGGGGGGAGAGGAGGATGACGCGTTCGATGATGCTATGACTGAGATTGAACCTCCACTTGCACAATATCCTCCACAAGTTCGTAAATACGTTCAAGAGCATTGGGAAAACAACAAGAAAATCGATAAAGTATATGGACCTGTTTATGATGCGAGCTCTGCCGGTTGGATTCTCGGTTTTAAAAAGATAATATTCGGGGAGAATATCGAAACTGCAGGATATAGCGCAAAGGGAACACCTGGATTGTACGATCTCATATTCTACAAAACACCCACAAAATTCACGAATAACGATCGAGCAGCATACAAAGAAATTTTGAGGTTAACAAATGCACATAAAAATGTTAATGGTCGTTTGAAGGGTACCAGTGCGAGAAAGTACATGTCCATAATTAAACCTCTGTTTCGACCAACCTCTGTGTCATCGTCGGAGACGACTTCGACAGCAGCAGCAGCAAGCGGTAGCGGTTTACATTTAACAAACAACAAGAAGCCTATGGAATATATTTTTTGGGATTATCCAAACGAGCTGGTGGACCGACTAAAACTGATGGCATCACAACAAGCTGGAAATACTTCACACGATAATGAAATTGTTGCTATAATAAATGAACTAAGAGAGGCAAACATCATATATTAGTATTGGATACTTCAACCCAACACTATTTATATAATGAGTCTTGATAAGTTCGGTAGGCGATCAGCGTTGTCGGGTGATAGCATCGTCGACGTTTTCAAACGCAGATCGATGTTTATGAACATTTTAAGGCATACGCCCGAAGGTGATGTGGATATGGAAAATTTGGAAATTTGTAATGTGAAAATACCTATCTCGGATAATGATGTTGCAAACAAAGCATATGTAGATAACACTATCACTAGAGTGAATGCGAATTTAAGTGAAGTTCTGGTAAAGTATGCAGCCATTCATATACACGTCAATAACATCATGAATTCCTCAATTCCAACTTTAACACGATTAATAGATACAAAAATCAAAGTGATGTCAACTCTACAAATATAAAACAGAGTATACATAATGAGGGGGGTTACCTTCACATAGAAAATAGAAAATTCACAGACTCTCTGATTGCTTCTACAACACAAAATAGAATTAAAATTGAAAAACTTGTAGATGGTATGATAGCATCATTCAAAACTAATAACGCAAATGAGACAAATCTTAAAAAATTAGTGAAGACTATAAAACACTCGTTAGTAACGATCAAGATAACAGTTCGAAATATAACGACCTATTCGATAGTATACAGACCATCAATAGTAAACTGATAACTATAGAATTGGACTATAAAACGCTTAGTAGTAGTATTGAGCAGACATCTAGATCGAATTATGCCACCGTAAACCAAAGTATACAGGACATTAAAAGCGAAATATCGAAAATTGAACAATTAGACATAGGGATCAGACTGGTTGGCGTAGAAAAAAGACTATCCGCATTTCAACAGATACCTCCATATCATCCTTATAAAAAAGCTACTACCACCTCCCCACCACCACAAAATTTATTAGCTCCGACAACACCGATCGACCCAAAAAAATTATGAAGGGTAAAGCGCAGGTGGTTGATGAGCTTCATAAGCCTGTTCGAAAGAATTTTAAACGTCGCAGAACAATCATAAAAGGGTTGGATGACTTGTGGCAAATGGATCTTGCCGAGATGGGTAATTATGCGCGCGAAAATCGTGGATTTAAATACATTTTGGTGGTGATCGATTGCTTCTCGAAATTTCTATGGACACGTCCGCTGAAAACGAAATCAGCCGAAGAGGTACGGATAGCGGTCAGTTCTATATTGCTAGAAGGGTCACATCGTACACCTAGGAACCTGCAAAGCGATCAGGGAAAAGAATTCTTCAACAGACACTTTGACGAGCTAATGAAAAAACATAAAATCAACCATTATAATACGTATTCTGTGAAGAAAGCCGCCATTGCTGAACGCGTCATTCGAACGTTGAAAGAAGCGATCTATAAGCAATTCAGTCTGAGTGGGGAATACAAATGGGTGGATATACTCGAAGAAATCACAGAAAAATATAATCATCGTAAACATAGAACTATAAAAATGGCTCCGTTTAAGGTTACGTAACAGAATGAAAATCGCTTATTGAAGCAATCTTACTCGCACATTAAGTTGGCCCTACCCCACAAATACCACGTAGGGGATATCGTGCGAATAAGTAAAGCTAAACATATTTTTGAGAAGGGATTTACGCCCAATTGGAGTGCGGAATTATTTAAAATCATCAAAGTTAAAATTACCAACCCGGTCACATATCTACTAGAAGATATGACCAACACACCAATCAGCGGCTGTTTCTACGAGGAAGAATTACAGAAAACCAAACAGCCAGATGTTTATTTGATCGAGAAGGTGCTTCGAAAAAAGGGTGATAAAATGTATGTAAAATGGTATGGTATAAAAGAGAAAAGTTGGATTGAAATTTCTGATGTTGTATAATGTACTGCTGCTGCGCATGTCTTCCTAATAAAATATTCGACTGGTGGTTCAGCCCAGTGGAAGTCAAATAATCAAATCAGTCAGCGTATAAATGTCTTCGCAATTATACAGCAGTTTTGTTCATAATGTACTTACTACCGTGTACGATGCAAAACAATTTATAAGTGTAGTATGTCCTCCAAATTTGATGGAAACCATTGAAGAATTACAATTACCATCTAAAAATTGGATAATCACAGGAGAATTTGTAACGTTCGTTATTGGGGCTGTGAAGGAATGCGGTTATGTGGATATTTTCTATTTTGGGGGAGATTTCAATCCACCCGAAAACGATTGGGAGATAATTGATATGAATGTTGAAGGCTACTTTATATATGAAAATAGATGGAAGAAATTTATATTACATCAAATTCCTGGTATAACCCCAAAACCGGGGTCCTATATACTTGATTGTTTCAAAGTGCTACATGAAATTGATGTCGATTTTTATCGGATCGCGCTTCTGCCTTACCGCTGTGAAATAATGGATCTACGAGGGATTCGTAGAGGAACTTCTAATAAAACTTTCTTCTTCCACTCATACATAGTCGATGGGGAACGCAACCAACACCACAAATTTTCTCCTTCTCCCCCCACACTTCAAGTTTTATGCTTCGATGTTCTCATCCAAACTTCCAATCAAATCAAAGAAATATGCTGCTAATGACCTGCGCATGTGCAAGTAAATATTTGGTGTGTGGGGGTTAGGTTCTGGTGAATCGAACAATCCAGAACAGTTTTAATAAGATGTTGCCCCAGGCTAGTGTTGGTGAAGATAGCAGTAGCAGCAGCAGCAACTGTTCTGAGTTGGATCATATTTTAGAAGAGTTCGAGATGAAGGCAAAAGATGAACCATTCCTATTGATAAATACAACGTACCCGTTGGTGGGGGCAAGTTATGAAATCAAATGTGGATTGAGTCCTGTACGGACCTTCTCACCTACAATCTCACTCGTTCAATACGTTCAAAATTGCAAACTCAGCTTTAGCCTGCTAGAATGGATCGATTTAATTGATATTCTTCGAGTGAAAATCACCGAGTTCTTCGCAAGTTTACAATCTGATTTCGATGCTGCACCCATATTATCTGATGAATTCTGCCAAATAGTCCAAATTGTGTACTTCAATAATGTTAAATTACTTCAAGTTACAAAGCATAATATCCATGTGTGGTTGTGCGAGGAAGATGTTCGAGAAATTATTCGAATCAACGATGAAGTGCTATTGCATCGAGTGTCTCTTCTCGAACATTTTGGATTTTCCAAATACTATCATAATGTTATTGATATGATTAAAAGTATGAGACCAGCAGCAGCAGCAGCAGCCCGATGAAATGGCCCTCTTGTATTGTTTCATCGGTATTTCGCTCGACTGTTTTTTAACCAATACACTTAGAGAAATGTTATTTTCCTATAAGAATAAAGTTCTGTATGATTTAGAACAATAAAAGAATTGATGCTATTATTTTTTGGTTTTATTAAAACACCCAAACTTCCTCATAAAATATTTTATTAGGAAAAAAAAATACATATATCCAAAATACATATATAATATAATAAAAATAATAATAATTACTTACAAAAATCTTAACCTATAATTTAAAAACAAAATACATATATCTTAATATAATTCTAACCTAAAGAATAGTGACCATAAGGTAGGGTGGTGCTTGTTTTATCCCCCAATATTACCCTTTTATTATCAAAGGGGCTCAAACAGATTTTATTTTGGTCAATGGTGTACAGTTTTAAGTCAAAAGAGCGGATAGATCTCTGAACGCGGTATATTTCTATGTTCTCTTCTAAACATCTAACATAGTCTTCGAATGTTATTGTATTTCGTAAGACATACTCGCGCACCCCCTTGGCTTTCTTTGTGACGTCACTAGCGTCATGATTTTGGACAGTGAAGCTGTACATTTTTGCCCGCAAACCAACGAACTTATCCATGAGGAGCTCTTTGTTCTCGTCCTTCATTAAGCCTACTACTTTCTTATTGACCCGAGGAATCTTAAAGAGGTTGTCTGGGGCATAATCACTTGTGTCAAATTTTCCAATATTCTTATTTATAATTGTCTCATAAATGTCATCGTTTGTTATAATGTGGTAAATCAAACTGTCAGTGTCGGTGTAACATAATCGCATCAATCCTGGATCTTTATATAATTTCAACATGAAGCCATAATGAAAATCGTAAACGCAGGTTTTGGAAATGTCCAAATTAGACATCCCCACATAAATGGGTTTGTTGAATAAAACTTCTAATTTATTTTGTTCTATGGCCACCAAATTCACCTCAAATATCTTACTGCTATTGAAATTTGGTTGGGAAATATAATAGGGAGCCCCATAGGGCCCGTACCATTTATTAACTAATCTAACTAGTCTATGCTTTCGTACGTTCTCCATAGATTTACCGAAAATTGCGTTGATCAGCAGCTTGAAGAGAGCTATCTCAAACGCATTCTTAGAAGCTGCCCTCAATCTAGTGTTGAGATCTATATATGCTTTAAGCCACGGAGCTTGCTTAAATTCCAAAATCCTATGGACTTTTTTCAGCACCATCCCCAGCGCCAAACATTGTTTTAAATTTCGATAGTGAATGATGTATTTAGATTTATTATGGAGAGTTGTTAGTAATTTGGGCAATTTACTGCCTGGTGGTGCTGTGTGAGTGGGACAAAGAGGGAGATCTTTATGCAGGTCATGTAGTTCAGGTGGGTAATCTAAATCGACTTCCAATATATAGCCAATTGGACTTTCGTCTGAGACGTTTCGAACGTTTACATCATCGAGGTTTTCAACCCACTTGAACCCATCATAGGGTAAATATTGAATCATAGCCCATCCATATAGATTGCACACATCGAAATACATTAAATAACTATTTTCTTTTTCGGGGTCGTGCTTATTCATGTATTTATTGTTGGCCTTTGCGAATCGATTACTGCATTGGCTCACACCTCCACGAATTCCCTTCTCCACAAATAAGACCATATCGATGTCTTTTAAATATTGCAAAGACACATTTGTATATTTTAACATACAGTCCCACGTGAAGGAGGGAACCGTGAAATAGTGGGCTGGATCTAAAGCAAAAAGATCCATACATTTGCTGCGGAAATTCTCAAATACATCGGCCAATAATAAAACATCTGTTTTCAAATATAAATCCGAATAGTCACCTAAATTTCTACAATTAAAACTATTTAAAATTGTTTGAGCATGCTTATAATCATCCTCACTTATCGATTCGTCGCGTATTTTATTAAAAAAATTTTCTATAGGAGAAAGATTTTCCTCGTTCAATTTACCCCAATCATCCAAGTGCTCATAGGGAAATACTCCCTTACGAGTTAATAATTTGAATTTTTCATCGGATAAGTGCTCAAACTCGCTTTTCAAAATATTCAAGTCACCCACATTCAAATATGAGACTAATTTGTCCAAGCTAGAATTCAAAAACCGACAGGAATCGATGAAACGAAATATAACCACGGAATTTTTGGTACTTCTAGTGAAACTTGTGTACTTCTCTTTATTGATGGGGAGTACTTGAATATTCTGCTTGGACGATTTGGCAATATGTCGAATCAGCAAAAACGTATCGTACCCGCTGAGGTTATGAGCCACAACAGGTACTACGAATCGATATTTGTAATTCAAATTACAGTCCTGATGGGCTAATCCTCTATATTTCCCTGTAAAATGACAGTGGTCCTTCACACGAACATCTCCCTCTTCGAACTGTTTCTCACAAATATGGCATTTCGTTTCCTTCATAATATCAAGTAAACTAATACCATTCAAGTCCATAGGTACAATAGATTTAAGTTTTAGATCGATAAATTCTCCAATTTTATCTAGCTGATCGATCAACCATTTGGCTGGATCTGATCCTCTATAACTATCAAATCGTGACAGGGAATTGTTGAATTGACATTTTAAATAATACCCAACACTATACGCCTCGTGTAGCTGGGTTTTGTTCGTATATGAACTTACATTAGATTGAGAGCAGTTCTGAATAGGTAATAGGAGAGCTTCAAAGTCAAAATAAATAATAAATGGTATGGGTAGTTTGTTTGAGTGATTCATAAATTTCAAATAATCATCCTGAGGGAATGTAATTTTACACATGTTCATTTTACCACAATCCTCAATATGATTTTTATACTTATTCTCACTCCAGAAATTATTTAAACATCTATCACACAAATGAGTTTTGTGGTGCGAGCTAATTTGAGAATTTACGAGTCTTGATAAATTTTTGATTAGGCAATAGTGAAATTTAACGGTGGGGTCAATGAAATTTGGAGATTTCGCAGGTTCTACATCCCGATAATATTTATCCTGAATTAATAGTAAATTAAAATGCATATCTAATTTATTTTTGGTTAAATATGCAGGGAGAACCTTCAATTTTCACCCTCACCCTGCTCATTACCTCCACATAATTCCAAAACGAATACATGAATTGAAATATCGTTATTCTTCTCAAAAGTTGGAATTTGTGATATGGGGAGGGGAAATGTTAGATTTTGTAAATTTAAAACATTACTAAAATGAGGGTATGAAGAAACACGATCTGAATGGGTAGCTGTCGGGTGTAGTCCCGCTGTTACTGCCCATGCAAAACAATATTCGTCGTAATTTTTAACATTAATAATAGCCTGCTTTCGAAGTATCTCTTTTGGGAGAACTATATAAGAGGACCCAGAATTGATGACTTCATGTTTATTAATATTTATGCCCAAACTGATAACCTCTCTAAGGCTCCACCCCGAACCTCGTTCTAAAAAATCATCCAGCTTCACTTGGAGCTTATCAATAACATTCTCCTTGAACCACTCCAATAAATTTGTAAAAGAATCTATCGGAGCAGATTTGGTGTGAAAATATTTATACTCTGTTTGGATAAGCTCGTCGATCGCATTAAGCCTCATATATTCCCCACAAAATGTCGTGTTTACCTTAATAAAATTGTAAGTATGTAAAATTTTGGAGATTCTAGGGTGAAACAGATGAAAAGCATCATATAAAAAATGTAATGGGTCTAAATGAGAAATGTTTGTTATAAAGCCAGTTCGAATCCGTTGGGAAAATGCGCATTTACCATCCTCCCAACGAATTCGCTCACTACGGTTCTTATTAGTTGTAGGGGGTTTATTTCGGATCTCTAATAAAATTTTGAATCTTTTCAAATGGCCGATATTACATTGCAATTGATTCTTACACGACAAGTTCATAGTATCTTTAGTAATATGTCTAGAAAAAGTCCTAATGTACTTAGTACAGAAACCTATCCACTTTGTTATTTCCTGAGGGGATAATTTCGATGTTAATAAATCCCTTTGAGCCTCGTTGATAATATTCACAATCTGCCCACTGATTTTAGCTATTGAAACCATTTTTTAACCCTTTCACTGCGGGACGTGGATTTGCAGTCAGTGCTCTGTGTGCGGCATTGGGCAGCCTTTGCGGGTTCGTCCGCTTCCCGTAGTTGAACCATAAACACGTTTCGTGGATATGTACGCTACCCGCAGTTGCAACAAGTCAATCAAAATTGATTGGGCAGCTAACGCACCACTAGTGTGTGCCTAGGATTGCTTGAAAATGAAAAAGAAACCCAAATAATCTTCTTTATTCATCACATTATAAAAATAAAAACAGTAGTAAATTTGTATGACAAAAAACCAAACGTCAGTTTCTTATAAAATATATCAAATATTCTTGACAAAAGATATTTTCAAACAAACATAAATTTTACATCAATACTTTTTTTTGGTATGATATTTTTCGAAACATGTCAAAATGCAAAGTGGCACATTGCACTGGGCACATCTGAATGAAGTCTCTTTTCTAATTTTGTGTCTTCGGCATACCACACATCTCTTGGCAACGACTTTGTTGTTTTGATTCTTCTCTACATGGCTGGGAAAATGCCTTGCCACCAGCCTCATTGGCACAGCTTCCCCTACGGTTTTGCTGCTACTGGCTCTAGGCCTAACCATTTGATACTTGTCAACCAGTTCTTTTACTAATTTCATCTGAAACTTCAACAACGGCATATGGTCACCCGTTTTCACTTTATATATAACGTGAGCATTCAAGACGCTGAGGTCTAGGAGGTGGAGAAATACTTTCTTGTACCACTTTATGGTTTTTCGTACGGACTCTGTAGAACTAAGCAACATGTCTGTTTTGTCAATGGCTCCCATGTTTTCATTATAATTTAAAATACACGATGGCTTTTGTTTATCCTCGCCTTGTAATGTCTTACCACAAATTATCATTTCGTCAGTATGCATTGTCGATAGCATCCTAACTTCACGCTTATCTTGCCATTTTGTTGCTAATATATTTTTTGTTGAGTAACATACGTATTCACCCCTTTTCAATTTTTCTTGTAATGGTGGCATGTGCTTTCGATTCATCTTTACGGTTCCGCAAGCATTTGTTTTCTTCTCGTGCAGTATTGAGAATAATGATGGACTGGTGTACCAGTTATCAACATATAGGGAATGTCCACTGTTGAGGTATTTTTCTAATAATGTCAGCACGATACTTCCTGAAATTCCAACTTCGGGAAATTGAGTTAGACCCTGTATATATTATAAAGTCAAGTATGTAACTTGTCTCACAATCGCACAGAATAAACAATTTGATACCAAAACGGTGACGTTTTGATGGTATGTACTGTTTGAATGATATTCGTCCTTTGAATAGCATCAAACTTTCGTCAATACATACATTTTGAAATGGTTCAAATGAATTTGTGAAGCATTGTCTGAGATGATCAAGTATCAACCTGATTTTGGATAACTTATCATTTTGGTTGGGATTATCATTGTCCCCAAAATGCAACATTTTTAGCAGAAGTAGGTACCGGTCACGTGGCATAATTTGTCCAAATGCAGGTGTGAGAAGGAAGGAGTCAGTGCTCCAATAGTCATTGATTCTTTGTTTTTTTGTAAGTGGCATAAGTAACGTGACAGCTATAAAGTCCAGCTTCTAGCACGTGATGAGGCAGAAAATCGTGTTTTAGTGGATAGATGTTGGTAATAATTATTCGTTTCACTCACTATATTGTCAATAAACTCATTTGAAAAAAATACTTCAAAGCATTCCAAAGCGGAAGGGGAATCTCCAAGATTTGCTTTACATCCAGCATTGTCGTCAGAAAATGTATGAATTTCCGGTATAAACTCACCTTGTTGAATCTTCTTCCAAGTGAATTGTTCATCAGGCACAAGTAGTTTTTTCTTTCTTGCCCGTTTAGGTGGTGGTGGAACAGATTTTTCCTCATCACTTTCAGTAGCACTATTATTTTCATCTTCAGAAGAGTCTGCGCTTTCTGATTCATAATCGTAATTTTCGTCATTATTTTCATTTTCGTCCAAGTCGGAAAGTTCAGATCCACTGTCGTTATATGAACGATTATTTGCAATCGGATGTTCTGCTTCTATATTTTCAAAGTCACTATTGTCACTCTTCATGAGAATGTCATATAACTCATCGTCAGTATAGAGTTTTGGTTTGTAAGGCATGTTTATATTATGTATAATTCAACAAACTAAACGAAATGTACGTGAAAACGTGAAAACGTGTTCGCAAACGTAAACAACTGCATGAACATGAACGCGTATCATCGTGTATGTAGGAGACAAAACGCGAAGGCGTGGGGACTGCAGGTGCTTGCACGAAAGTTGGCGCATGTGCCAAGCATATTCTATTGCGGAATCGCTCGCTTGCCGCAGTCTGGTACCTGAAGTCAGCCAGTGAAAATATACGTCAGTCGCACCACGGGACCACAAATAATTTGCGTCATATTACGTCAGCCGCAGCGAAAGGGTTAAACAATAAACAAGCAGCCTACCTTATGATATATATATAACAGCAGTACCCAGGAGGGATGTTGGGGTTTGATTGGTGGTGCTGGAAGCCTCTCTCTCAACTCCTTGGGGAGGTCAATTCTACAAATTCAATTTTGGCGCAGGATTTTCCTGCTCCAATCGCTTCTTCCCCTCGATATATTAATGCAGTGTTCTGCCCTTTATTAATATCTTCGATGAGTGGGAGAAGCGCTGTTGAGCCTTTTTGGTAGGAAAACCGATAGCTCTCCTTCCAACTCTGCCAAAATAGCCTCCCCAAACTTTGTATTTACAATTTTTAAATTTAAAATTGTATGTGGCACATCTAATTTCAAGTCGGCAATTTTCGTGTGTGTTGCCCTCTGCAAGAGAGAGATACGGTTCAATTTTGCAAAATCCATTTTTAATTTTATTTTTAAAAAATCTAAAACAAATCGTTGAAAGTTAGAAGTGTGTGAAGAATTATTTTTGTGTGTTGAATTTACCCAATCAAATTGAATAAAAGAAAATTAATAAATACCCCAAATTATTATTAATATTTACCCAACAAATTGTATAAAAGAAGATCAATAAATACTTTCAAAAGTTAAAGTTCAGCCCGCACAGTTTTAATAAAAGCAAAATAAATATCTCCTACATAGAAATTAACTCTACATATGAGAATAATATTCAAGTCAATAAATAAACTCACCTTGATTTAAGCACTCACAAAACACGTCTAGTTCGTTCTGAAGCTGATCGAATAATGATTTGATAATGGCATGAGGTATGCGCACATCGAGTTTTATAGGAACTTCTTATCACTTTCCTGTTATGTTCACACGGTATGCAGGATGTCTCGTCCGTCTGTTATATCATGATAATAAGTTTGCTGTAACCACAAGCAGGAAGTCTCGTCCGTCTGTTATATTCATATTGATAAGATCCACAACCACAAGCAGGATGTTACATTCTATTTTGAAATCGGATGATTGCAGAAACTTCCTTGAAATATTTATCCTCATACATTTTTTCCTCAACCGATAACAACTTTATCATTTTTCCTGGGAACTAATTTAATTCGTGGGGACTTTGGATTAAATATTGTGTATAAAACTCTAGGTACTTCATAGGGAAAAAAATAGTATTCTTGTGAGTGTTGAATGATCGCGTGAAAAATGGGGAAATTTTACGATTATGTTCAAGAGTTGACCAACAGGTTGGATATATTTACGAAAACGCAAGTGCGCCGTTGGATGGTAGACAAGTGAGTTGTTTTATTTCATTTCAATCTTACTATATATCATAAGTGCATTAATTTGTTTTAGTGATTATTCTGAGGAGGAAATTAGGCAAAAATTGATACATCTCGATCAATTGGCGACAGCTGATGATGCTGAAGATTTATTTCCTGAATTGGATGGACCTCAAGAAATAATTGACTTGACGTATGTTTTTTCTCCAATTTATATAATATTTCTATTACTAAATTACTCTTATTTCCAACAGATGCCCAGAGATTTCATTGGTAGAGTCGCTGCCTCCTCCGCTGGATATGCAGGAAATAGTGTATGTGATTTTTCTACTCGTGAAATATTTGCTTACTAATTTCAATAATTACAGATTGAACGAATTACCCACCTACGTCCGAATCGATATCCCGACATCTCTAGCGAGCTCCCCCAACATTTTGTATGTATTCATATTAAGTCTAGAATTATTTCAATTCTAATTGTACTTTCCCGATAGATCAATCGATGACTTAGCCACCCCAACACCCACACCTTCACCGGCACCTCCCCCACAGCAGCAGATTTATGAGGGATTTTGCATTCATGGTTTGCGTCACTACTTGGCGGAGCTGATGTTTGAAGTATGTTACCTTATGCTGATGTTTTTTATTATTTAATGAGTACCCTTGTTTTATTCACAATTACAGATGTCGCAACTGCGGGTTTTGGGTGGACGTCGATATATAGTTGAGCCCCTAGATGGTGAATGTTTCCTGGTGGTGGGGTTACCTTGCGATTTAAATTGCTTGAAAGAAAAAGTGAGTGAATCAAACACACACACACACACACACACACACACACACACACACACACACACACACACACACATATTGGTCTAATACCGACCACTAAGACCACCCTGATAAAGGAAACTGTACCCCCCCTATTCAATTGCTTATGGATGGAACACCGATTCAAAACAGTAGGCAATTTTAGAGATCCCGATGGCTGGTTATCTGAAGACGCAGTTTTAGAAAAACTGGGAGAACTTAGTCATGTAATGAAAAAAGAATTAAGCATTCAGTATAAAAGAATAAAGTCTTATTTCCAGTTACACTATACAAACGTCCAACAGGTAACAAGAAATCAGAGCCAGCAATACATACTCACATTTAAGGGTAAAGAAAACAATACACAGCCAGTCAACAAGTGTACACGTAAAAACCTACAAGAAGCAATAACGGCAAACTTCTTTAAATTCACAAAGGAAGATTTACAAGGGAATTGGTTGACCGATGAAGTTCAATGGAAGAGTTTTTTCCACAGCCCTACAATGGGTATAGATGGTGAAATATCATGGCGACTAGCAAAAAACAGACTAGGCGATTCAGTGTTTCTGCATCATGCGGGGATTCGTGATACCAATTTATGCCCCCTGTGCCAGACGCAGATTGGTACAGGATGGCATATAATCATGGAATGTTCAGGAACAACAGAGGTTTGGACATTCACTATAGGCCTTATCAAGAATATTCTAGGGAAAAATCGAATTTCAATGAAGGACTTGTACGGAGGGTATGCTAATAATTCCATGGAAAATAACCTCGTAAACTATTTACTGAACTTAACGAAGAGCACGATATATAGATCAATCACGCAAATGATGAAAGGAGAAATAACCAATCCAGAGTCTATTTTAGAGAACTTCATAAGAAAACTGAAATATAGAATCCTGAACGAGTTTTCTTTCCACATGGGTAAATCAGACTTAGACCAATTTCAGAGAAGATGGTGTATTAAACATATTTTATGCTCCATAAACGGACAAGTTTTGAAGTTTTCTGGAAGTATAGCGTGAATGAAACTATGATTGTAAATAATTAACATATTTTTAATTTTTATATTTCTATATTATAACACATATATATATATATATATTGTACATAATGTAAGTAACACTAACCTGTGATGTAGAATGCCATGTAAATACATATTGGTTTAATAAATAATAATAATAATAATAATAATAATAATAATAATAATAATAACACACACACACACACACTCACACTCACACTCACACTCACACTCACACTCACACTCTCTCTCTCTCACACACACACACACACACACACACACACACACACACACACACACACACACACACACACACACACACAGATCTCCGAACGCATCGGACGTGTTTCAGAAAGTGTATAATGTGAAAATAGTGGATTAAACAGCAGTTTCAAAGAACGTGTTATATAATCTTTCGAACTTGCGTTGTAGTGACTTAAAAATAATCGTTTCATTATTTTTAATGTACATTTCGTTGTTTATTAATTAGAAGTAATCAGAACTCATAATATAGTTAGTTATAGTGAAATATAAGTAATATTGTGTAAGAACATATCGGCTACGGATAGCCGGCTGGGAATAAAGAAGTGAGTGAACATTTTTTTATTATATTATATTCAATCATTTCATGCTGATTAGCAATATGTTTCTTCAAACTTCATTCATATCAACCTAATCCACGGATAAAATATGGATGGAAAAACATTGCACCCGGTTGTAGTTTCTGGATACAGGGGCTCTCGGGAAAATAGTACCTTCACAGAAGACAATAATACCAACAGTATGAATAACAACAAAAGTCAAAATACATTATTTTCAAATATTGTAAAGGTATCAACGTTTCCCAAAAAGGATCAAGCTGTTGTATTTCCTGTTATAGATGGTTTACAGATTAAAGATTATGTTATCGCCACTGGTAAAGTAGTAGAGCCCAAAAATGTGTTATTCGCCTCAAGGATGTCCAATAATAGAATTTGCATATACTTAGCCTCAAAACAGTTAGTAAACGAACTCGTTGAGAATGAAGGAGGAATCAATGTTAATGATATATTTATAAGTGTTCGAAAACTCATAATGCCTGCGAAAAGATTAATTCTGTCTAATGTACCCCCCTGCATACCACACCATGTTATTGAGGAAGATCTTAAAACAAATAATATCAAAGTTGTATCACCAATTTCTTTTATTGGAGCTGGTATAGGAATTGAGGGTTTTAAACATGTCCTTAGCTTCCGGAGGCAAGTTTTTGTAGCCATTGATGAAGCAAACGTAATTCCGAACTCTATACTAATTAACTACGATGACGAAGAATACAGAATTTTCTTATCTGACGACACTCTCAAATGTTTTAAATGTAAAGAGTCGGGACATATCGCTTCAAAATGCACTAAGACAAATGAATCTATAGAAATCAATCTACCCGCAAATAACGAAAGCACAGTTAATAAAAGACCAGCCTCAACTATTACTATTACCACAACATCAACAGAAACGGAGAACAATACAGAAAAAACTCAGGAAAAAGAAAATATGCCCATGCCTACATTCACGTTCGAGGAAACTAAAAGAGCATCAAAAAGACGAACACAAAAAACAAAACGTAGAAAAACTGAATCCGAATCAACTCAGGATATTTACGAAGGTGTTGAAAAGTTATGGACTGATAAACCCAAACAAATAATAGATTGCTGCGACTTCATTCAATTTTTACGAGACGTGAAAGGCAACGATCAACCCCTACGCATAGCTAACGAATATACAACAAATATAAACAGTCTGATCACACTTATTAAAGAAGCAAGTTTCTACTTTCAACAGAGATCATTGAAGGAAAGGTGTAAAAGATTAATGGTGACACTGAAGACAGCATATAAAGACGAAGGGGGCAAATTAGATGCAACCTCAGACATTGAGTCAGTACGATCCTCTCAAAATTCATTAAATCTGTCTTTGTCTAACGAAAGCATCAATAGCATTTTCTAAAATTTCACAATGGGAGATTTAATTACAATTACGACATTAAATACTAGAAGCATCAAAGGTAGCTTCAAAAGTTTAGAATTGCATACATTTTTAGATAATTACAACCCTGATATCATTCTTCTACAAGAAACAAATATTATTGACAAACCAAACCTATCAGATAGTACAAAATATGAATTTTTTATCAATCCGTCAGAACAGAATTTTAGTGGCACTGCTATTGCTGTGAAAAATAATAATGCAATAAAAATACAACAACATAGTATAATTTTTAATTCATATTTACAAAAAGTTATTGTCAAAGTGGGTAATATTATTTGGCACATTTTCGCAATATATCTACCACATAATAATCAGACGGCCAAAGTAGTTGTAACTTCATTAACAGACCACCTAGGAACACTCCAAAATCAAAATATAATTATCGGAGGGGATTTTAATTGCACAACATACCCACAAATAGATCGGTGTGGGTCTACCGAAAGATATCCTGCCTTCTCTAAAAATTTAAATGATAAACTTGAAAATTTTGACTTACAAGACTGTTGGAGATATATACATAAAGATGACAGGGGCTTCACATTTATCTCCCCTACACCACCATTTTCTGCTTCTCGGCTTGATAGAATATACTGCTCATCAAACGTCACAAATAATTTGAAATCAATAACTCTGCAAAACTCATTCTCCGACCATTTAGCAGTAACTATTAAAGTAAAAACAAATGAAAAACTTTTCTTTGCTCAGCCCTACTGGAAATTTGATAACATGCTTCTAGATGATGAAGAGTATGTAGACAATATGAATACTTTTATAGAAAATGAAATACTTCAAATGGAAAAACAAGATGATGTGCTGAAATGGTGGGATAATTTCAAAGTCAATATAAAATGTATGACAATCTTATTCATGCAACAAAAAAGAAAAACTAGATCTCTAGAGTTCATACAACTTCAAAAACAATTGAGTCGTGCCTTATCAACGAAAAATCCATCCACAGAAGATCTGAAAACCTTATCCGAGACCTTAAAAGAATCACAAGATGCCTACAGACGAATTAGTGAAAAACTCCTTAAAAAGTTGCATTACGAAAATTTGATAGACAATGATCGTCCAAAATTTAATAAAACAGTGTGTTCCACATTCAAACCATTAAATAAACTGAAGCAAGGGGACAATATTATAACAAAACCAAGTGAAATAGTTTGTTTAGTACGGAAACATTTCAAGTCCATTTATTCTGAAAACAATTCCCTCTCTCTAAATAAAAATAGTGATTTGTATAAACATTTAAAGAAACTCCCTGAAATGGATCAAGCTATGTTAAATGAACACTTTACAGAACAAGAGTTCACAAACGCTCTTTTTTCTTTGAATAAGAACAAAGCCCCAGGAATTGATGGGTTGACAACCGACTTCTATCTTAAATTTTGGGACAAACTGAAAACCGCATATTTCAAGATTCATAAAGAAATTATCCACAGGAAACAGTTGCCGAAATCGCTAACAAAAGCAGTAATATGTCTAATGCCTAAGAAAGGTGATTTATTGGAGATAGAAAATGGGCGTCCTATATCCTTATTAACAACGGATTATAAAATATTTGCTAAAGCTCTCTCAACAAGGTTATCGAATGTAATTCATAAGCTTGTAGGTCCAAGCCAAAGCTATTCTATTCCAAATAGGACTATATACGACACATTACATTTGCATAGAGACGTGATATACATTGCCAATAAAGAAAAGTCACCTTTAGCAATCTTAAATTTGGACCAGAAAGCGGCTTTCGACAAAATATACCACAAATATCTCTTCCACGTTCTAGACATAATGGGGTGCGGTGATTTTTTCATTGAAGCTATAAAAATTCTCTACAAATCTGCCGAAAGTCACATACGAGTAGGATCATTATTAACCAGCACCATAGACTTTTCTAGAGGCATAAGGCAAGGATGCCCATTATCTGGTACGTTATTCTCAATTTCAATTGAAACATTCCTGTCTTTATGTGAAAAAAAACTAGAAGGTATTCCCCTACCAAAAATGTTCCAAAAACTTACAACTGCTGCCTATGCAGATGATGTGTCTATTTTTATATGCGATGAAACTGATTTTGCAAAGTTCGAGTATATATACCACATATATGGTGAGGAGTCCGGCTCAGAATTAAATATCAGAAAATCTATCGGTTTTTGGAGTGGAAGCTGGAAAACAAGATTGGATCAACCAATAAACTTTACGTGGACATCGGACAGCATAACTGTCCTAGGCATACGATTTTCAAACAATATCGAACAAGACACCGAATATACATGTCAAAAACTACTTAGTAAAATTAAACTCTCACAAACTAAATGGAAGCAGAAAACTCAATCGCTCTCCCTAATTGGACGGAAAATTGTAACAAATCAATTCATTGCAACGCAACTTTGGCACTCCTTACAAGTACTTCCCTTTACGGAACTACAAATAGGGCTACTACAAAAGAAACTGATCCAATTTATATGGAGAGGAAAACATTGGGTATCACAAAAAGAATTATGTTTAACGATAGGTCAAGGAGGTATAGGGCTTATTCATTTGGCATCTAAACAACAAACATTCAAAATATGCCTTGCCCAACGACTTATGAACGCATACAAAAGCCAAAACTGGGCCATAATTATGAATCACCTCATTGAAAACTCAAACCGTTTAAAAATAGCATGGCCAATCTTCTTCATATCTAATCATTCTGTACGTTTTACATCATCTTCGTTTATAGAGTCATTAATTAATACGGCCCAAAATGCAGATATAAAACTCAGATTTTCCAAAAACTCTACAGGACATTAAACAAATCCCAATAGCTCAAACAACATTAAGTAAAAAAACTATACCTCCACTCTTCAATGATATTTGGGTTCAAAAAGGCTTTAAAACAATAGGGGACCTTTTTGATGGGAGAAATTGGTTGCCAGATGAGAGAATTGCAGAAAAATTGACGAATATGCCACCCAGACTAAAATTAGAAATATGTAATCAGTATAGAAGGATCAAAGCTTTCTTTCAGCTCCACTATAAGATTCCACTGAGCAACAGATCAAAAAATGATACATATAATATTACCTTTAGTTATGAGGAAATACAAGTTTCCATAACGAAAAGCTATAGAAAACAATTGCAAAACAAATCAAATTTTTTTTTTGAAATGGGAAATTTAGAAGTTCTTGAAGGTAAATGGTCGGATGACCCTGTTCAATGGAGAAGCTTCTTCGCTAAACCCACTCTTGGTGTTGAAGGGGAAATACCGTGGAGACTGGCGAAAAACAGACTTGCGGATTGCCTTTTTCTAAACCGCGCTGGTTTGCGACAATCAAGTTTGTGTCCATTTTGTGAAGACCAAATAGGTACTGGCTGGCATATACTAATGGATTGCTATCAAACTAATGCACTATGGGCTTTCGTAAAGGAAATGGTGAAATCAATACTTGGAGTACAGCAAATACTTATTAAAGATATTTATTGCGGATTTAGTAATCACACTGGGAATGGAAATCTTAGCAATTATTTAATAAATCTCACTAAAGCAACCATTTATAGATCCGCAACAGGTTTTCTAAAGGGTGACAGCGAAGTCTTAGAACCTTACTTGAATTCGTTTTTGAAAAAACTGAAGGCCAGAATATTGAGCGAGTTCTCATTTTACCTGGGGACAGCAAATCTGAAGACATTCGACAAACTTTGGTGTAAGAATAACGTCCTATGTACAGTTGAGGAATGCACCCTTATATTTTCTGAACATTTTAATAATGTATTATAATAGGATTAAGATAGGGTTTATACAATAATCACTACTATGATATGATATCTATATTTTAGTCTTATTTTATTGACAATTTATTACAAAATAATAGTTTTAAGTAGCATAATATTGTACATTGTAATATAAGTAAAAATGTGATACTGAATGACATGTAATTAAATCTTATTGGTTTAATAAATAATAATAATAATAATAATAATAATAATAATAATAATAATAATAATAATAATAATAATAATAATAATAATAATAACACACACACACACACACACACACACACACACACACACACACACACACACACACACACACACACACACACACACACACACACACACACACACACACACACACACACACACACACACACACACACACACACACACACACACACACACACACACACACACACACACACACACACACACACACACACACACACACACACACACACACACACACACACACACACACACACACACACACACACACACACACACACACACACACACACACACACACACACACACACACACACACACACACACACACACACACACACACACACACACACACACACACACACACACACACACACACACACACACACACACACACACACACACACACACACACACACACACACACACACACACACACACACACACACACACACATACATACATACATACATACATACATACATACATACATACATACATACATACATACATACATACATACATACATACATACATACATACATACATACATACATACATACATACATACATACATACATACATACATACATACATACATACATACATACATACATACATACATACATACATACATACATACATACATACATACATACATACATACATACATACATACATACATACATACATACATACATACATACATACATACATACATACATACATACATACATACATACATACATACATACATACATACATACATACATACATACATACATACATACATACATACATACATACATACATACATACATACATACATACATACATACATACATACATACATACATACATACATACATACATACATACATACATACATACATACATACATACATACATACATACATACATACATACATACATACATACATACATACATACATACATACATACATACATACATACATACATACATACATACATACATACATACATACATACATACATACATACATACATACATACATACATACATACATACATACATACATACATACATACATACATACATACATACATACATACATACATACATACATACATACATACATACATACATACATACATACATACATACATACATACATACATACATACATACATACATACATACATACATACATACATACATACATACATACATACATACATACATACATACATACATACATACATACATACATACATACATACATACATACATACATACATACATACATACATACATACATACATACATACATACATACATACATACATACATACATACATACATACATACATACATACATACATACATACATACATACATACATACATACATACATACATACATACATACATACATACATACATACATACATACATACATACATACATACATACATACATACATACATACATACATACATACATACATACATACATACATACATACATACATACATACATACATACATACATACATACATACATACATACATACATACATACATACATACAT
>OY294070.1:45983575-46348438 GCA_958510875.1 Endomychus coccineus
CCTTTGACCAGATATACCTTAATTTCATGTCTTTTTGTGAACATTGCCAATCTAAATCTATGATTTCTGCAATTATGCTACTCAGTTTGGCCTTCCTGATATTACTAATGGATTTGATAACTGATTGCGAATCGGTAATTATGTCCACTGCTTTTTTATTGTTATCCTTAGCCCATATCAAGGCTTGTTTTATAGCTGTAGCTTCTGCGGTGAAAATCGATGCTTCACATGGTAGTTGGATACACATGCTCGTATTAGTGCTAGGAATATGAAAGGCGCAGCCCGTACCGTTATTGTTTTTTGATCCGTCTGTAAATATATGGCATGAGGTATTGGATAAAACAGAGCTTAAAATGCGATTATTAAGGATAGGATTTAACTTATCATACTGTGGTACATGTATTGTTTTTCTATTAAATAAGGCTTCAAAGGGGATTAAAAAGTAAGGCGGTCTGTTAGAATGGGACATATTTTTGTGTAAGGTGGCTGTGTTGATAAATGCTGTAGTTAAGGGTGGGCTATTTTTTTAAATCCAATAAGTGTTTGTCAAATTTTCTGCGTTTAGTCTCGATATAGTGTTTAATAAAAGGTGTTGTTCATTTGTAACTAATTTTGCAATGAATTTTTCCGCCATGTATGTTCTCCTGATATCCAGCGGAACCTGTCCACCTTCGACCTGAAGGGCACATACAGGAGTAGATTTAAATGCCCCAATAGCGAGTCGTAAGGCCTTATTCTGAACAACATCCAATTTCTTAAGCAGGGTAGTGCTTGCCGAACCATACAAAATAGATCCATATCAGCCATATCCTGAAGGTTTTCATTTTGGAATGCAAATGTACCAGTCCTAACCCTCCATGAGCTATATCTGCACATAAATCTTTTTGCTGCGTCCAGGGTTTTCCATTCCAGATGAAGTCTACTAGAATTTTCTGTAGGTGATCTATTTGTGACTTTTCAAATGGTAAGATTTGTAAGGAATGCCAGATAGTCGGTGCTAAAAACTGTTAATTACTATTTTTCTGCCAATTAAAGATAGTGAAGGCATTTTTTTCATCCACTTCATTTTTACGCTATTTATTTTGTCTAATAAATGTTTGTGAGCTAGTTCGGTATCTTTTTTAATATTATTCGAGAAATGGATCCCTAATACTTTTATAGTTTTTGCGGTCCAATTGAGGTTTAAAGGATGATCATTCCTATTTTTCCAGCTACCAGCCCGGACTCCTACTGATTTTTCAAAATTCATTTGGGAACCAGATTCTTCACTGTAAGATCTGTGAATTGAATAAAAGATTTTGAGGTCTTCTTCAGACGATATGAAGACTGAGACATCATCTGCATAGGCTGAAGTAGTTATTCGTAGGTTCGGCACGTTTGGTACTGTGAAGCCACGAAGTTTTTGCCTGCACAATGAAAGAAGAGGCTCGATAGATATGGCGTAAAGTAGGCCTGAAAGTGGACATCCTTGCCTTATCCCTCTATCAAAATTAAATTCTCTTGTCAAAACAGATCCTACACGAATGTGACTACTGGCATTTCTATATAATGTACTGACAATGTTCATAAATGAATTTCCAAAACCAATTAATTTCATAACACGAAACATATAATTGTGATTAATTTTATCAAAGGCAGACTTTTGGTCCAGATTTAATATAGCCAAGGGTAGATTGTTCTTGTTCGTATGAAATATCACATCTTGGTACAGATTTAAACTATCATATATTGTTCTGCCGGGAATTGAATAGCTTTGATTTGGTCCGATAATAGTTTCAATCACGTTAGATAATTTATTTGCTAGTGCTTTGGTAAGTATTTTATAATCGGTTGTCAGTAGTGAAATAGGTCGCCAGTTTTCTGTGTTTAATGGATCATCTTTTTTTGGAATTAGAGTTACTATCGCTTTTGAATGTGTCCTTGGTAGAGTTCGATTCGATATGATATGTTCGATGATCATTTTATACGGATTTTTTATTATATCCCAAAAGGTGATGTAAAATTCTGGTGTAAGTCCGTCTAACCCTGGTGATTTATTTTTATTTAAAGAAAAAAGTGCTGTTGTAAAATCTTCAAGTGTTAAGGTTTCATTTAATATGCTTGCGTCTTCTGCAGAGAGTTTTTTTAAGTTTTTATACAGATCTTTTCTTTTGTTTATGGTCGCTGATGTATCCTTTGAATATAATGTTTCAAAGTGTTTCACTACATGGGAACATATCTCTATGGGTTTTGTGACGAGTTGGTTTCCAATTTTTAATCTACTGAGGGGTTCGTAGGTATTGAAGATTTTTTTATTTATCAGCGGTGCATCTGTTTTCATCAGTTTTTCGTAATTCTGAGTCTGTAGACATTTTTCAGTTTTTTTCGTATAAGCATCTCTTGATCTCTCCATTATTTCCGACAAATTTTGTATGTCTACCATAGAACGAGTAGAGTAACATAATACATTTGATAATTGTTCTTGAAGTTTTATAAATTCTAATTTGTTGGATTGTCTTTTTTGTCTGATATATAACATAGTTATATTTTTTATGTTATTCTTGAAAATGTCCCAGCATTTAAATATGTTTGAATTTCCTTGTATACTATTCACTTCATTTCTCAGAAATATTATTTATATATTCTTTATCTTTTAGTAACTCATTGTCAAATCTCCAAAATGGTGGTCTGTATTTAACTTCCGTTTCTATTTTTAAGTTCGTGGCTACGGCTAAATGATCAGAAAAGGAGGTTTGTAAAGTAATTGACATTAAATTATCGGTAAAGTTTTGTGAACTATATATTCGGTCCAGCCGGGATGCTGACATGTGAGATACAGAACTAACAAAAGTAAAACCAGGACTTTATGAAAATATCTCCAACAATCCTTCATTCCAAAGCGTGTAAGTGTATTGTGTAAATGTTTTGAGAATGTCGGGTTTCTTTCTAGCGAATTATGGCGATCTAAGGAAGGGTTTGGAGTACAATTGAAATCGCCCTCTATTACGATCTTATCCGTTCTATTTAAAGAGTTCAAAAAATCTGCTATTTCCGATTTGACACACACACATGAGTGCTTTTTCATTGTCATGCGGTATATAAATGTTGAGAATGTGATATACAATCTTTTTAAGTTTGAGCGTTAAGTTTTGGCGGTATGATTCGAGAATGATTTGATGATTTTGTACAGTTATAGAGCTATTTCTTTTTATTCCTATAATGATGGTGCCTGTGTAATTGGATGTTGCTGGATTTATATAAAAATCATATGTGTTATTGAGGATTTCCGGGTTTCGATTGTATTTGTTTCTTGCAGGAGTAATATATCTGGATTATTGGTATTCATGTAGGCCTCTAGCTGTAAACATTTAAAATCACCCTTAATGCTTCTCGTGTTTAATGTGGTTACACAAATTGTAGAATTCATTATAAATTTTTAGAAATTGCTAAGGATTCACTTACTTTGTACTAATACTTTCGTTTGACGTCCAACTATGTAAGGACGTTTGTGACGATCGAATGGATTTTGGTGGAGATATAGAGGCTTCATTTGCTTTAGCGTGCAATTTTTCAATTTTGTTTGCAAGTCGTTTGATTCGTTCTTTCAATGCTCTTTGAGCTATAAAGGGTATGATGATTCCCTTCAATAAGTCATTTAATCCATTAATGTCGCTGGTATATCCTTTTGCTATTTCGAGTGGCTCATCTTTCGATTTTGCTTCATTCAAGAAGTCAATGAGGTTGCAGCAATCGAGTATTTGATTTGGATTTTCTTCCCAGAGTTGTTTTTTCGATAATATTTTTTGGACACTTTGCTGCTACGTGACCAAGCTCTTTACATTTAAAACATCTCATTTTGTCATCAGTTATGAAGATCCTGTTTTCTTCATCATCGAAGTTAATAACTACAGAGTTGGGTATATTATCTTTTTCATCCAGGGCTATAAATACCTGTCGTCTGAAACTGAAGACATGCCTGTATTGATCGTCACCTATGCCTGCTCCAATACAAGATATTGGAGATACAAGTTTTATGCCGAGTGATTTTAGATTTTCTTCTATTAAATGGTGGGGGATACAAGGCGGTACGTTAGATAATATCAGTCTCTTTGCAGGTAAGATGAGTTTTCTGACCGGTATAAATATGTCACCGATGTTAATCCCGTTATTGTTATCAACAAATGTATTGACTAGTTGCTGGGAGCTCAAGTATATACATATACGATTGTTCGACATTCGTGAGGCGTACAATATATTTTTCGGTTCAACAATTCTCCCCGTGGCGATTACGTAATCTTTAAGCTGTAATTCATCGATAACTGGATAAATAATTGCTTGGTTTTTCTTTGGAAATAAGGAAACTTTTACAATATTAGAGAAAGATGTGGCAGGAACATAACGTTGTGATTCAGTTTGATTTTTCTTTGCAGCACCCCTGTAGTCAGAAGTGTTTGCAATCTCACTTATTTCTTCTTCCATTTATTAACTATGTATTAGTTGTAGATGAAAGAAAAGGTATAAAACATGCTGCTAGAAACAATTAAAACACGTCCACTTACTGCGATAATGTACTTTAATTATCAATAGCAATTGTTTATATGGATGTTACACTTTCATTTGAACTACTTGAAACGGACCCGCTTTGGGTCGGTATTAATTGGCCCAACTAGCTCAATTTAAATGAATTAATCTCAGGGCTCGTAGAGAAACGAGCCTTGTGATTCAAGACTGGTGAATTGCCCAGGCGCCAACTGCTTAAAAAAAACTATAAAACTAAATGAATTCACAGTCAAGAATACAAGCACTACGAGATGGTTTAACAGTCGATGGAAATTCAGAAAAACAATACAAGTTCAACTTAACAATTCGTATATTCCAACAGAATTTGAATTATAAAGAAAATTAAATTACAAATTTTTTTGAATAACAATTGGAAATATAAATAATATTGAATTCGTAGAAAAACAATTATAAAATTAAATCAATTTATAACATAAATGGAATTTTAAGAAAACAATTATAAATTTAAATCGGTTTGTAACATAAATTGCATTTTAAGAAAACAATTATAAAATTAAATCAATTATTAACTTGAAAAGAACGAAATATCCAATAAGAGGAATTAAAGTAGACCTCGAATGATTCTATAAAAATTAGTGGAATACAACTTCGGATAAACAACAATATCAGAGAATGAAATTATGGTCATTCAAACAAGAAAATGTTACCCTCGTTGGAACTCGTAGGAACTGGAAGTCAGGAAAGTCACTAAGCCGCCTTGGAGTGAAGGGGTGAGGAACCTCAGACGTTCAAACCCTGTAATTTCAAAGAACGAACAGTACCTGACTTGAGATCAAAAGGACAAGCAACACCGTCGGTTGGAATAACCAGGTGATTCCACAACCGATAATGTTATCTTTCCCAAATTGTGAAACACTATTACAAAATGGATATCTTGACGAGATATCAATTTAGGCAAAAATTTAATCTAATCTGAAAGAAATAAACGATTACAATTGATATTTAAAATTAGCAAATAGTTAACATGTGACTGAATTAATAATACTAAAAATGTGACTCGAAAGAATAATAATTAAATTGTATCTGAAAGAATATTATTTGAAAGGTTGAAATTTGCTAGTTAGCATAAAATTCTGGTTTGCTTGAAATGAATTGTACACGTGGATTGATAATGTAAACTGTATTAACTCCCAAACGGCGTGATATGTATACCTAATAAGCAGTAATTAGGTTATTTGTTTCGTGTTCACCCTTTTCAATCTTTACTGCACGTTTGTCTAATAACACCACCCTATGTAACTTGTACTAGGATAACAAAATGGCGATCTACAAAATCGCGCAAATAACATGTGCACAAATTGCGGTGTCAAGTAAAAAGGTGGAAATTAAATATTGTCTGTAACAACTGCCCACGTCTCGTTAGAGTAATTTCATACAATGACTACAACAATCCCTGTAATGATGAAAAAGATATACCTGGGATCATGCTAAATGCAAATCTGATTGTGTGTCCTAGGATAAGTCGAGAGAACTTCCTCCGAAATATAATCACATTCAAGTACTGTACATCTAAAAGTTTAATAACAAATCTAAATCAAATTATATGTAGCCTGATGTGCATAATATTTCGGAAGCAAAAATTTAGAAAATGTATGTAAAGACAATGAAATATAAATCTCGACTTGCCCTGTTAAAGGTTAACATCACAATGAATTCTCTTCGACTATTGTTATTCTACCTCCCACCTCGCGATATAGCGACATCACACACCAGGAATGCTAGTTTCCATAGTCGATGTTTTATCGACCTGCAGATGTCTTTAACTAATTATATGACAAGTTTGCTAGCCGAAAAGAAATCTAATCTGTCCATTATCAAGTTATATACAATCCCTTAACGCAACCCGTTACATTCCCCCTCTACCACGAGAAAAATTTTTGAAGTGAAGCTTCAAACATTTTTTAAGAGAATACCAAAAATTCGGTCTTGACGTAGAGACTGGTTGACCAATTCCAGAATCACGATACTCAAAAGGAGTTTTGTGGTCTTCACATAAATATTGGTTGTCCAGTTCCAATATTACGATACTCAAAAGGAGTTTTGTGGTCTTCACATAAATATTGGTTGACCAGTTCCAATATTACGATACTCAAAAGGAGAAGTAAAAATTTAAAATGAAAACTAAAATGTCCTACACATTTTATAATAATGCATCATTCACAATCGTTCAGTTAGAAGTTCACAGGAATACATCAACTAAAAAAACTACAGGATAACTGTGGAGTCGCAGAAAGTGTGCTCAGCGAACGACCCCATGCGGAACCCAGACGTCCCCGGTAGGAACCTTACCCTTAGTTTCTAGTAACGCCCCAGCTGGACTAAGTCCACTACAGAATCCCCTTCCTTAAGAGCCATCGGCAACCAAGCAATAAAAAGAAATAGTTTTCAGATTGAAGAAGAGAAAGAAATGGGATTGTGTCCCACGGTCTAGAATGCCTAAAGGAAAGAAGAGTAGGGGTAAAAATAAATAAAAAATAATTATAGCCGGCTCAGAAGGTTCGGCCACCAAGACGAAACCCCGCTCCCAAGGCCTTTCTAAGGGGGCCCATTCTCCCCAAAACTACCGGACGCCACCCGACTGCGTCGTCGCATGGTTCTCCCGTTCCACCACCCCCTCTGGTTCACACAACGTCCTCTCAATATCAAAAAACACTATGTATCCTGATTTCTTCCAACCTAACCCTAAGCGGGTAATTGTGGATGTCCATATAAAAAAAATAACATACTACACAACAACAAAAATATGTACCTACGTACATTAATCCCTATAATAAGGTTACTCGACAGTAGATGAACATGGCTAGTTCTGCACCAGGATATCCGGTCTCCACTTCCGGTCCAGCTGTCGATGTGCATCCGGTGTGCGCTTGTCCTTATCAGTTTCGAAAGGATGTAGGTGATAAGGATTTTATTTGTAAAGAGTATACAGGGTGTGTATAAAAAGTGTGTCACATGTATAGGATCACGTGACTATCACATGGCATCTGTCATGGTGGACCTAAGGTACAGATTGCTCCGTGCAGATGTCGCCACCAAGTGACAGCTGTCATGGCGGACCTAAGGTACAGATTGCTTCGTAGAGATGTCGCCACCAAGTGACAGCTGTCATGGCGGACCTAAGGTACAGATTGCTTCGTAGAGATGTCACCACCAAGTGACAGCTGTCATGGCTGGCCTAAGGTACAGATTGCTTTGTAGAGATGTCACCACCAAGTGACAGCTGTCATGGCGGACCTAAGGTACAGATTGCTTCGTAGAGATGTCGCCACCAAGTGACAGCTGTCATGGCGGACCTAAGGTACAGATTGCTTCGTAGAGATGTCGCCACCAAGTGACAGCTGTCATGGCGAACCTAAGGTACAGATTGCTTCGTTCTGTCATGGCGAACCCAAGGTACAGACTGCTTCGTGGAGGGGGCTCCGTCACCTCTAGGAAGCAATCCGTACCTTTGGTCCAAAGGTACAGGCTGCTTAATGAAGATGTCACCACCACGTGACAGCTGTCATCGAAGGTACAGACTGCTTCGTAGTGGTGACGTCACCAGTTCGACTCGACTCATGCGTCTCATGCGACTTTAGCGAATGAAAGATATAGACTCGGAGATCATCGGCTGCAACGTTTCGTGCGACTCGTACGACTCATCAGACTCGTTCTAGTTTGCATTGCCGGTCTTAATTATCGGCGGAACAGTTTAGTTCAAGATGAAGTGTGTGGTGGTTGACATTCAGAGCTTCCATATCTCTCACCATACAATGATAGTTAAGGAACTAGCTTTGTTGGATTGTGAAAAGAAACTAGAAAAATATTTTCTATTCAAGCCACCCACACCGCTAAGTGAACTCTCAGAAAATCAAATGAAGCAAGTGATGTTTTGCGAAAAGTATCATGGGATTCCATACAACTCTGGATATCAGGACTATATTCGGATGGAGGAAATTTTCAAGGATATCAACCACCAACAACATCCCTCCTGGGTACTACTGTTACCTATACCATAAGGTAGGCTGCTTGTTTATTGTTTAAAAAATATGGTTTCAATCGCGAAAATGAGTGGGGAGATCGTTAATATTATCAACGAGGCTCAAAAGGATTTATTAAAATCAAAATTATCCCCTCAGGAAATAACCAAGTGGATAGGGTTTTGCACTAAGTACATTAGAACCTTTTCCAAACATATAACAAAGGATACTTTGAACTTGTCGTGTAAGAATCAATTGCAATGTAATATCGGCCATTTAAAAAGATTCAAAATTTTATTAGAGATCCGAAATAAACCCCCTACAACTAATAAGAACCGTAGTGAGCGAATTCGTTGGGAGGATGGTAAATGTGCATTTTCCCAACGAATTCGAACTGGCTTTATAACAAACATTTCTCATTTAGATCCATTAAATTTTTTATATGATGCCTTTCATCTGTTTCACCCTAGAATCACCAAAATTTTACATACTTACAATTTTATCAAGGTAAACACGACATTTTGTGGGGAATATATGCGGCTTAATGCAATCGACGAGCTTATCCAAACAGAATATAAATATTTCCACACAAAATCCGCTCCGATAGATTCTTTTACAAATATATTGGAGTGGTTCAAGGAGCATGTTATTGATAAACTCCAAGTAAAGCTGGATGATTTTTTTGGAACGAGACTCGGGGTGGAGTCTTAGGGAGGTTATCAGTTTGGGCATAAATATTAATAAACATGAAGTCATCAATTCTGGGTCCTCTTATATAGTTCTACCAAAAGAGATACTTCGAAAGCATGCTGTTATTAATGTTAGAAATTATGATGAATATTGTTTTGCCTGGGCAGTAACAGCGGGACTAAACCCTAGTACTAACCCGCATTCCGATCGTGTTTCTTCATCTCCACATTTTAGTAATGTTTTAAATTTACAAAATCTAACTTTCCCCCTCCCTATATCTCAAATTCCAACTTTCGAGAAGAATAACGATATTTCAATTCATGTGTTTGTTTTGGAATTATGTGGAGGTAATGAGCAGGGTGAGGGGGAGAAATTGAAGGTTCTCCCTGCATATTTAACCAAAAATAAATTAGATAGACATTTTAATTTACTATTAATTCAGGATAAATATTATCGGGTTGTAGAACCTGCGAAATCTCCAAATTTCATTAACCCCACAGTTAAATTTCACTATTGCCTAATCAAAAATTTATCTTAACTTGTAAATTCTCAAATTACCACACGTCAAAAAACTTATTTGTGTGATAGATGTTTAAATAATTTTCGGAGTGAGAATAAGTATAAAAATCACGTTGAGGATTGTGGTAAAATGAACATGTGTAAAATAACATTCCCTCAGGATGATTATTTAAAATTTAAGAATCACTCAAACAAACTACCCATACCATTTATTATTTATTTTGACTTTGAGGCTCTCCTATTACCTATTCAGAACTGCCCTCAATCTAATGTGAGTTCATATACAAACAAAACTCAACTACACGAGGCATATAGTGTTGGATATTATTTAAAATGTCAATTCAACAATTCTCTATCACGATTTGATAGCTATAGAGGATCAGACCCAGCCAAATGGTTGACAGATCAGTTAGATAAAATTGGGGAATTTATCGATCTAAAACTTAAATCTATTGTACCTATAGACTTGAATGGTATTAGTTTACTTGATATTATGAAGGAAACGAAATGCCATATTTGCGAGAGACAGTTCGAAGAGGGGGATGTTCGGGTTAAGGATCACTGTCATTTTACGGGTAAATATCGAGGATTAGCCCATCAAGATTGCAACCTAAATTATAAATATCGATTCGTGGTACCTGTTGTGGCTCATAACCTCAGCGGGTACGATATGTTTTTGCTGATTCGAGATATTGCCAAAACGTCCAAGCAGAATATTCAAGTACTCCCCATCAATAAAGAGAAGTACATAAGTTTCACTAGAAGCACCAAAAATTCCGTGGTTAAATTCCGTTTCATAGATTCATGTAGGTTTTTAGATTAAAGTTTAGATAAATTAGTTTCTTATTTGAATGTGAGTGACTTGAGTATTCTGAAAAGCGAGTTTGCGCACTTATCCGATGAAAAATTTAAATTATTAACTCGTAAGGGAGTATTTCCCTATGAGCACTTAGATGATTGGGGTAAATTGAACGAGGAAAATCTTCCTCCAATAGAGAAATTTTTTAATAAATTACGCGACGAATCGATAAGTGAGGATGATTATAGGCATGCTCAAACAATTTGGACTAGTTTTAATTGCAGAAATTTAGGTGATTATTCAGATTTATATTTGAAAACAAATGTTTTATTATTGGCAGATGTATTTGAGAATTTCCGCAGCAAATGTATAGATCTTTTTGCTTTAGATCCGGCCCACTATTTCACGGTTCCCTCCTTCACGTGGGACTGTATGTTGAAATATACAAATGTGTCTTTACAATATTTGAAAGACATCGATATGGTCTTATTTGTGGAGAAGGGAATTCGTGGAGGTGTGAGTCAATGCAGTAATCGATTTGCAAAGGCCAATAATAAATACATGAATAATCACGACCCCGAAAAAGAGACAAGTTATCTCATGTATTTCGATGTATGCAATCTATATGGGTGGGCTATGATTCAATATTTACCCTATGATGGGTTCGAGTGGGTTGAAAACTTCGATGATGTAGACGTCAGAAACGTCTCAGACGAAAGTCCAATTGGTTACATATTGGAAGTCGATTTAGAATACCCACCTGAACTACATGATCTACACAAAGATCTCCCTCTTTGTCCGACACATACAGCACCACCCAACAGCAAATTACCTAAATTACTAACAACTCTCCACAATAAAACTAAATATATCATTCACTACCGAAATTTAAAACAATGTTTGGCGCTGGGGATGGTGCTGAAAAAAGTCTATAGGATTTTAAAATTTAAGCAAGCCCCATGGCTTAAAGCGTACATAGATCTTAACACGAGATTGAGGGCAGCTTCTAAGAATGCGTTTGAAATAGCTCTCTTCAAGTTGCTGATCAACGCAATTTTCGGTGAATCTATGGAAAATGTACGAAAGCATAGACTAGTTGGATTAGTTAATAAATGGTATGGACCCTATGGGGCTCGCTATTATATTTCACAACCTAATTTCAATAGCAGTAAGAAATTTGAGGAGAATTTGGTAGCCATAGAACAGAATAAATTAGAAGTCCTATTTAACAAACCCATTTATGTGGGGATGTCCATTTTGGACATTTCCAAAACCTGCGTTTACAATTTTCATTATGGCTTCATGTTAAAATTATATAAAGACCCAGGATTGATGCGATTATGTTACACTGATACTGACAGTTTGATTTACCACATTATAACGAACGATGACATTTATGAGACAATTATAAATAAGAATATTGAAAAATTTGACACTAGTGATTATGCCCTAGACAACCTCTTTAAGATTCCACAGGTCAACAAAAAAGTAGTAGGCTTAATGAAGGACGAGAATAAAGGTCTCCTCATGGATAAGTTCGTCGGTTTGCGGGCAAAAATGTACAGCTTCACTGTCCAAAGTCATGACGCTAGTGACGTCACAAAGAAAGCCAAAGGGGTGCGCGAGTATGTCTTACGAAATACGATAACATTCGAAGACTATGTTAGATGTTTGGAAGAGAACATCGAAATGTATCGCGTGCAGAGATCCATCCGCTCTTTCGACTTAAAGCTTTATACCATAGAGCAAAATAAAATCTGTTTGAGCCCCTTTGATAATAAAAGGGTAATATTGGGGGACAAAACAAGCACCCTACCTTATGGCCATTATTCTTTAGATTAGAATTAAGATTTTTTTTTGTTTTTCAATTATAAAGATATATGTATTTTTGTTTCAAATCATAGGTTAAGTTATTATTATTATTATTATTATTATTATATTATATTATATATTATATATTATATTATATATATATTATTATATTATATGTATATATATATATATATATACTTTTTTCCAAAATATTTTTTTTTTATCTGAATAAATATTTTATGTGGAAGTTTGGATGTTTTAATAAAACCCAAAATAATAGCATCAATTCTTTTATTGTTCAAAATCATACAGAACTTTATTCTTATAGAAAAATAACATTTCTCTAAGTGTATTGCTTAATAAACAGTCGAGCGAAATACCGATGAAACAATACAAGAGGGCCATTTCATCGGGCTGCTGCTGCTGCTGTGGGTCTCTCATACTTTTAATCATATCAATAACATTATGATAGTATGTGGAAAATCCAAAATGTTCGAGAAAAGACACTCGATGCAATAGCACTTCATCGTTGATTCGAATAATTTCTCGAACATCTTCCTCGCACAACCACACATGAATATTATGCTTTGTAACTTGAAGTAATTTAACATTATTGAAGTACACAAGTTGGACTATTTGGCAGTATTCATCAGATAATATGGGTGCAGCATCGAAATCAGATTGTAAACTTGCGAAGAACTCGGTGATTTTCACTCGAAGAATATCGATTAAATCGATCCATTCTAGCAGGCTAAAGCTGAGTTTGCAATTTTGAACGTATTGAACGAGTGAGATTGTAGGTGAGAAGATCCGTACAGGACTCAATCCACATTTGATTTCATAACTTGCCCCCACCAACGGGTACGTTGTATTCATCAATAGGAATGGTTCATCTTTTGCCTTCATCTCGAACTCTTCTAAAATATGATCCAACTTAGAACAGTTGCTGCTGCTACTGCTATCTTCACCAACACTAGCCTGGGACAACATCTTATTAAAACTGTTCTGGATTGTTCGATTCACCAGAACCTAACCGCACACACAAAATATTTACTTGCACATGCGCAGGTCATTAGCAGCATATTTCTTTGATTTGATTGGAAGTTTGGATGAGAACATCGAAGCATAACACTTGAAGTGTGGGGGGAGTAGAAAATTTGTGGTGTTGGTTGCGTTCCCCATCGACTATGTATGAGTCGAAGAAGAAAGTTTTATTAGAAGTTCCTCTACGAATCCCTCGTAGATCCATTATTTCACAGCGGTAAGGCAGAAGCGCGATCCGATAAAAATCGACATCAATTTCATGTAGCACTTTGAAACAATCAACTATATAGGACCCCGGTTTTGGGGTTATACCAGGAATTTGATGTAATATAAATTTCTTCCATTTATTTTCGTATATAAAGTAGCCTTCAAAATTCATATCAATTATCTCCCAATCGTTTTCGGGTGGGTTGAAATCTCCCCCAAAATAGAAAATATCCACATAACCGCATTCCTTCACAGCTCCAATAACGAACGTTACAGATTCTCCTGCGATTATCCAATTTTTAGATGGTAATTGTAATTCTTCAAGGGTTTCCATCAAATTTGGAGGACATACTACACTTATAAATTGTTTTGCATCGTACACGGTGGTAAGTACATTATGAACAAAACTGTTGTATAATTGCAAAGACATTTTCACGCAGACTGATTCGATTATTTGACTTCCACTGGGCTGAACCACCAGTCAAATATTTTATTAGGAAGACATGCGCAGCAGGAGCACATTATACAACATCAGAATTTTCAATCCAACTTCTCTCTTTTATACCATACCATTTTACATACATTTTATCATCCTTTTTCCGAAGCACCTTCTCGATCAAATAAACATCTGGCTGTTTGGTTTTCTGTAATTCTTCCTCGTAGAAACAGCCGCTGATTGGTGCGTTGGTCATATCTTCTAGTAGATATGTGACCGGGTTGGTAATTTTAACTTTGATGATTTTAAATAATTCAGCACTCCAATTGGGGGGAAATCCCTTCTCAAAAATATGTTTAACTGTACTTATTCGCACAATATCCCCTACGTGGTATTTGTGGAGCAGGGCCAACTTAATGTGCAAGTAAGATTGCTTCAATATGCGACTTTCATTCTGTTTCGTAACCTTAAACGGAGCCATTTTTATAGTTCTATGTTTACGATGATTATATTTTTCGGTGACTTCAGGGAGTGTATCCCACTCAGACTGAATTTCTTGTAGATCGCCTCTCTCAACGTTCGAATGACGCGTTCAGCAATTGCGGCTTTCTTCACAGAATACCTATTATAATGGTTGATTTTATGTTTTTTCATTAGCTCGTCAGTGTCTGTTGAAGAATTCTTTTCCCTGATCGCTTTGTAGGTTCCTAGGCGTACGATGTGACCCTTCTAGCAATATAGAACTGACCGCTTTCCGTACCTCTTCGGCTGATTTCGTTTTCAGCGGACGTGTCCATAGAAATTTCGAGAAGCAATCGATCACCACCAAAATGTATTTAAATCCACGATTTTCGCGCGCATAATTACCCATCTCGGCAAGATACATTTGCCACAAGTCATCCAACCCTTTTATGATTGTTCTGCGACGTTTAAAATTCTTTCGAACAGGCTTATGAAGCTCATCAACCACCTGCGCTTTACCCTTCATCATTTTTCGGGTCGATCGGTGTTGTCGGAGCTAATAACTTTTGTGGTGGAGGTGAGGTGGTAGGAGCTCTTTTATAAGGATGATGAGATGAGGCGGCTTCACCTTTTGCTTTTTTTGATATCTTCAGCGTAGCACCCGTAGTCAAACTGATGATGACATCAATCGCTTGTTCTATTTGGAACACTTTGCTTTCGATGGTCTGTATACGTGTGGTCATGGCCTGATCATTAGTACTACGCGTTTTATAGTTTAATTCTATAGTTATCCGTTTACTATTGATGGTCTGTATACTATCGAATAGGTCGTTATATTTCGAACTGTTTTCTTGATCGTTACTAACGAGTGTTTTATAGTCTTCATCTATTTTCTTCAATAATTTTTTAAGATTTGTCTCGTTTGCTTTATTAGTTTTGAACGATGCTATCATGCCATCTACAAGTTTTTCAATTTTAATTCTATTTTGTGTTGTAGAAGCAATCAGAGAGTCTGTGAATTTTTTATTTTCGATGTGAAGGTACCTACCCTCATTAGGTATACTCTGTTTTATAGCTGTAGAGTTGACATCACTTTGATTTTTGTATGACTGTATTTCGGTATAAAGGATCTTCAAATCTTCGGGAAGTCCTAATCCAAGTACCAAGTGTTAATCTTCACCTTCTTCATTGTAACAGTCATCCATCATGTGATAATCTGCTTCCTCTGCCAACAGGTGATAAGCATCCTTCTCCAGTACTTCAATTGCATTCAAGACCAAAAGTCTCTCACTATCAGAAAGAGTAACTCTGTTCATGTCCTCCCTCAAAATAGAGCTTAAATGGGAAGATATGTTACAGTTATTGGTGGGGTATTCAATGTACGTAGTTGGGTCAACAAGGTTGATGATTTTTGTGGCTTCATGATTAGAAATTTCATTCTCAGCTTCTTCCTTTTTGTCGTCGCGATTTATAGTTCTATTGGATTTTTTCATGAAGGTAAAACATGTTCTTGGAGACTCCGTTTCTTCTATTACAAGTTTCCCATGTTCTTTTGAGTATGTTATCTCTTCTGTGATTGGGGGACTAAAGGGATTGTCTGGGTTCATAACCCTATATATGTAATCTGTTTCCTCTGGGTCTTAGCATATGTGAGCCTAATTGCTGTTTCTTCAAGTGCATCTATTAATCGTGTTAAACTTGGAATTGAGGAATTCATCATGTTATTGACGTTTATATGAATGGCTGCATACTTTACCAGAACTTCACTTAAATTCGCATTCACTCTAGTGATAGTGTTATCTACATAAGCTTTGTTCGCAACATCATTATCCGAGATAGGTATTTTCACATTACAAATTTTCAAATTTTCCATATCCACATCACCTTCGGGCGTATGCCTTAAAATGTTCATAAACATCGATCTGCGTTTGAAAACGTCGGCGATGCTATCACCCGACAACGCTGATCGCCTACCGAACTTATCAAGACTCATTATATAAATGGTGTTGGGTTGAAGTATCCAATACTAATATATGATGTTTGCCTCTCTTAGTTCATTTATTATAGCAACAATTTCATTATCGTGCGAAGTATTTCCAGCTTGTTGTGATGACATCAGTAGTTTTAGTCGGTCCACCAGCTCGTTTGGATCATCCCAAAAAAAATATTCCATAGGCTTCATGTTGTATGTTAAATGTAAACCGCTACCGCTTGCTGCTGCTGTCGAAGTCGTCTCCGACGATGACACAGAGGTTGGTCGAAACATAGGTTTAATTATGGACATGTACTTTGTCGCACTGGTACCCTTTAAACGACCATTAACATTTTTATGTGCATTTGTTAACCTCAAAATTTCTTTGTATGCTGCTCGATCGTTATTCGTGAATTTTGTGGGTGTTTTGTAGCATATGAGATCGTACAATCCAGGTGTTCCCTTTGCGCTATATCCTGCAGTTTCGATATTCTCCCCGAATATTATCTTTTTAACACCTAGAATCCACCCAGCAGAGCTCGCATCATAAACAGGTCCATATACTTTATCGATTTTCTTGTTGTTTTCCCAATGCTCTTGAACGTATTTACGAACTTGTGGAGGATAATGTGCAAGTGAAGGTTCAATCTCAGTCATAGCATCATCGAACGCGTCATCCTCCTCTCCCCCTCCCCCTCTTCTTCTTCTTCTTCATCGTTATCTTTAGGTTCTAATTTTATTTCTTTTCTCATTAACTGCGCAGTAGGATGTTTAATTTTTTTAACGATCGCTTTCAATGGTGTGGCGATAGGTTTGAACAGTTGTTCTATTGATTCGTCTTCTTCAGATTTACCTAGTTTCAAGGCCAAATATTTCTTCCTTATAGACTTACTCAATTCGAAGATTTTTCCCTTACGTGCTCACTGTTCGGCGTCCATCTTGTATTTGGACTAAAATTAACAATTCACGTTTTTATATATACGTCGAAACCTTTGCGGTATCTACCATCGTTCAAGTCGAAATCCTTTGCAATGACCAAAGTTCCGAAATTATCCGTCCAGCACATGGCGCACATCTTCTTGAACTGATTGAAATCGACGTCGGGCGATACGTGCTCATCAAATACATGCTTCAAATTGATCTCGTCCTGCTTAAAAAGAACGATCAAATTACAATTGTCGCGAATCAGTTGTTTCGGTATTTTCGAGTACGTTTGGCACATATATGCTGCATCGATATTCTTATGTCTACACATGGAATAGTATTCCCGAATTTTTTGCTGGCCCTCGCACGCGATGTCATCAAAAAGGAATATAGAATTAGCTTTAGCCTCGTTCGGACTTATTAGTTCCTCGTTGTCCTTATAGGGAAAATAGCCGACACCTTTAACTCGATCTAAAACTCCCGGCAACAGTTGATACTTGGGCTGATACAACGACTTTGAGTATACGTAGACGTTTTTGAAGGTCCGAAGAATCCTCTATATTTACCAGTGTCAGATATCGGTGAAATTACCAACATCACCGTACTCGTCCTAGATCAACATTCGAACCCAATAAATTTTCGAGGTGAAGAAAGTGTTTTACATCTACATTTACAAGAAGTCTGAGAACAGAATATGGGTCTAGTTGTTGCTGTGGGTAATAAAAGAACCTCACACGCTTCATATCCATCAGTCTTCAACAAAACACCGAAAGTGCGAGAGCTAACCCTCACCAAAGCCAACCGATTAGTTCTACAATCTTTAGGGTTTCGCCTTAAATAAAAAAATGCCTAATAAGCGAAAGTTTGGTGGTGTAGATGCTGATGGTGTAGATAACAATGTTATCTCATCAATTTTCGATTTATACCAACAGCCGAAATTCGATGAGTCGATTCGGAAAGCCGAGTATAGATCGATTACACCGTTCGTTAAAGCCTTCAATAACAGCGACATCGTGGAGTTTGGAATAAATCAAGTGGACGCGTTTTTTTCCATGAAGGATACTCTATTGGTGATCAAGGGAAAAATCGAAGTGAAGGGTGGAGGTAATGTTATATTGTTGCCGAATTATGGAGCCTTCCTTTTCGACTCTTGCTCGTACGTTGAGAGTGGTAGGGACATCGAAACAGTTCGAGATCCTGGTATAGTCAGCGCTGTTCGAGCAATTACCTGCTACACCCCTACAGCTTCTACGCATATGGCTACCGCTAGTTGGTTGTACCCCCTTGAGAGCGTAGTTCTGCACGAAACTAAATCATTCAGTCTATTGATTCCGCTGAAGCATATATTCATCATTTTCAACGATTATCCGATGATTACATTTGGCAGGCAGACTATTCGACTGGTGCCTGCTCGAAACGATAACGATTGCGTTAACATTGAAACCGCCACGACCACCGTTAAATTCCTGATCGATAGCATGGAATTGAAAGTGAAGTATATCTATCCCAACGATATAATTAGAGAAAAGCTCTTGCGAGCAATCAAGAGTTATTCGCCCATCCTAATTCCATCCCGGAAGTGGGAATGCCATGAGCTTCCTGCCATAACAAGTGAGGCCCGACGAGAAATTTGGGCTGTCAAGACTATTGCGGCAGTTGAAAAACCTCGCTATGTCATAGTATTCTTTCAAACGGACAAACGAAACAATGTGAAGGCTAACCCCACAATATTCGACCATCTGGATATAACAAGTATTCGCTTATCTCTAAACGGCGAATATTACCCCAACGTGCGAATGAACTTGGACTTTGCCAAGGATGATTTCGCGCTCGCTCACCATAACTATACAGAGTTCTACTATAGCTATACAAATTCCTCGTAGACTGCTGTGAAACAACCAATGTTAGGTTACACCAGTTTCAAAAAGCGCGCCCTCTACATAATCGATTGTTCGAAACAGGAGGAGGCAGTGAAATCTGCAACTGTTGATGTGCGATTGGAAATCAAGGCAGATAATGGATTTCCAGCCAATACGAAAGCATATTGTATCATCATTCACGATTGTTTGATGGAGTACTCCCCACTCTCGGAAATAGTGAAGAGTCTAATCTAAAACATACTGCCTAACGACTATGAGCGATCAGTTTAGTACGAGCCATCATGAGGGTAGCATTGGTTGACATTCAGGGATTCATCATCGATGATGTGTTTCATCCTAAAGAAATGTCTATACAAATTGGGTTTAAACGACATTATTCGTTGTTTAAGCCACCCACACCGCTAACGATGTTAAGTGAGAAGGACCGAAAATCCGCTTGGTATTTGGAACATTTTTGTCATGGTTTTGAATATACATCGGACGATGTGGAATATGAAGAAATTGATAATATCCTAAGATTGACTCTACTGTGTGCAGCAGACATTATATATGTTCGAGGTCATCAAAAAGCGGAATTTCTCACGAAAAAGTGCAAGGAGCTAGATATCTTTCCACGAATCGTAGATGTGTGCAGTTTCGACAAAACCCTATGTCAAGTAGAGACCGGATATCCTGGTGCAGAACTAGCCATGTTCATCTACTCTCGACATAATTGGCAATTTTATCTGTAACTATACGAAATTTTAACAGACATACAGTTTCACCGTAGTTTCCAGGCCTCTGAGATACAAAAAGCATTACCATTTCATATACAACAACTAAATTTCCTATTTAGTTATCTTAGCAGCTACTGTCAACTATAAATTATAACTTGTTCATGCTAAAAAAATTTGAAATTATCTTGAAAATTACTTGCAAAACTAACTACTCCCCACAAAACAGTTCAGAACCGAAACCCATCTTCGATTTATTATGTCAATACTTTAACTAAATGAGATTTCTTCATGAAAGAACAAAATATCATGGAATATGACATAATGTGATCAGTAACCATTTATAACTGTAGTATTTGTAGTTCCATTTTTAAAAGAAGCATAATGAGAGAAATTATTGTAATATAGTTTTATTTTTAAATATAAAAATACTGATATAACAGAGAATTATCTGTTTACCGGCATGTCTTAGTGGCTTCCGTTATTATGAGAAGAAGCTTCAAAATTTCATAAGTATAAGTATCTTTGTTACATATTATAATTAAATCTCCACATTATCCCTAAGGTATTTAGAAACCGGTAAGATGTCATAGTGGCGCCAGAGAAGGTTTTCGTGTGAACAACGTAGCACACAAGTCAATATAGTTATAATTGATAGGAGGAGAAAAAAAAAGTGGCTGCATATTAGTGAACTAAGTTCACAATAGTGAATAGATGTTTTCACAAAGCTATCCCAAGCATAAGTGTAGGTCCAATTTAAAGTCTCCTACACTCCGGACCAAATTGATTAACAATTGATACAATTTACTCGTATATCAAAAAATATGAAATGGTAATGAGAGACTAACCAATAATGTCGAATCAAAAAAATACTGTATCGCAACTCTATGAATAAGAGTAAAATTTAAATTTTTCATAGAAAAAAATACTGAATTTGATTTAAATAAGTCCAATCTTTGAGTCACAGACTCCCTTAAAGTTTAGTTACCTTAAAAAATAAACTATAGATACTTATTTCTGAAATTATACGTTTTCCAGACAATAACTCACGTATACATAAGAGCTTATTTCTGAAATTATACGTTTTCCAGACAATAACTCACTCAAAATTAGTCCAATCTTACGTGTTGTAAACACTAAGAGAACAGACTCTAAAAGAAGATACTAGAGTTAATTTTCAAACATGACATAACATGGACCAGCGGATCCCAAATTAACTTATGCAATTATTGAAAAACAAACTCGTAAAGTGGAAGTCTCAAACTTCCAAATCCACCCACTTTCCAGGGTGATCAAGTCCTAAAAATGGTGGTTTTACTATAACAACTATATAAAAATAATGTATCCGATAAAGTTAAGGTAACTAATGGAAATGAATTGGACTATACTGAAATAAAGAGAACAAAATTCAGAAATCTGGCAATTAAAGTAAAACAATGATACTTAGCGTCATCCGAGCAGAAGAAAGAGCGATGCAGATCGGAGCAACAGGGAACCCCCGCAGATCACCAATAATTTGCAGCTTACTTAACAGTATTCATCTACTGTGGCAATGAAGGGTCGCGACTTCCCAAAACTGACAGTCATGAATGGATCAAGATCCACCGCAGAATTAGCAACCTGCTAGGAACCCTATCTCTCATCACTGGAACTCTCATCCTCCTGTTCAGAATCGGCATTGCACAGGTCTTCTTTCATATCCTTAACATGCCAGTTTCCCAAATTCTGATTAGATTAGAAATTATTTCGGTTACGACACATGATATATACTTAGGAGCCAGTTTGGCTGAAAAGAAATTCGCTGCGTTGCACTGAACAAAATTTCTTTTCCAAACTTTATCACCCACCTTGAAAGCTACTGGGCGTTTTCTCAAATTATAATGCTTTTTGTATCCCTTATATGCCGTCACAATGTTTTGTCTTACCTCATTGAAGACATTCGGTAATGACTCAATATCTGATTGTCTATGAATCTTGTTAGAAACATTAAGAATGTCGTTATTAATTTGACGTGCAAACATTAAAATGCAGGGCTGAACCCTGTAGAATCATGCTTTGTTAAGCGTAACGCTTGCGTTAATTGAGAGATGTTTGCATCCCAATCCCTATGATTATCGTGTATAAACGAAGAAATAGCGGTAATTAAAACTCTATTAACTCTTTCGTTATTATTAACTTGTGGGTGATAAGTAGGCATGTCCTTACTTGGGGCGGCCAGACAGAGAGCCTTATCAGATGTAGGCAACCAGTGATACACTCGTGCATGCGCGGTATGCCCAGACAGGTATCGGTAAGTACTGACCCTGTATTACCGGCCTGGGTAGACGGTTAGGGTGTGGTCTCGCCTCTAACATCTAGGAGTTACCGGGTAGACGGTTAGGGTGTGGTCTCTGACCGCTAGGGGCCCTTCTGCTACGGTTGTATGATGGAGACCGAGTAGTGGTAATCAGCCTGTATATACAAGATAGTTCAAGGTAGACAGCAAGCAATATGTGAGGTTATGGAGAACTTCAATGTAAAGCAGCATCAAAATATTTTTTTTCTACACACGGGAATCGAACCCGAGAAATGAAATCCAAAGCCAGCTCCTTAACCGCTCAGCTATGGAGGAATTGAGAACAAGCGATTTTAATGTTGTAGATATAACCGCAGGGTATCCGGTCTGAGTGATAAGTGCAAGTACTCGTATATTGCAGTCTATATGATGCAGGTAATTTGTTTTTACATGACATCAGTCATGCAGGTATGTCACGTAGCCTACAGCGAGGTATGGCATGTGAGACTTCATAGCGCTAGCCATAGGGGTTTTACAAAGAGTTATAATGGCGCTGTTTATGTATGCTGTCAGTCACGTGATTTCTGAAAGAGGCGGGTATTCATCGGAGGTATCATGGGAGGGCTGCTGCTCCTTCATCGGAGTGGGTGTATAGATGGAATGTTATACAGTGTGGAAACGATATCTTCTTCTGCATTTCTCAAACGCAATGTTTATAAGGAAATTACTTTCAAAAACGTTTATCCAAGCTGTCTGTACCTTACCTGATTGCTATATTACAAAATGCGATTTCAATCATCTTAAACATATATGGAAATTATTTTTAGTATACAAAATGGAGTTGGGAGACTTCAATGGGTATGGAATGTGAGGTTATACAGATTGTTTATGTATGACGTTAGTCATGTGAATTTGAATTAAGCTCACGCGATCTCCAACGAGACAGGTGTGTATGTGAGGTTATACAGAGTGTGCAGGTATAATGATGTCTATCACGCAGGTCTTCAGCGAGGTATCTACCTTGCAGGAGCCTTCAATGAAATGTGGGGTTGTTTGTACATGCCGTTAGTCGCAGGGTTTTGTCCGAGTTATAATGATATCGTACGCGGCGCATTGTCTACCCCCACAATCATAAGTTATCCGAAAGTAATACGAATATATAAAATTTTTTTCCTAAATTAGTTCCGAAGTAAACATAATTTGCTATAATATTCATTCATGTATGTTTCATAAATTATCCGATATAAATCAAATAAGTGTATGCTAAATTTGTACCAGGTTGAACAATATTCACTATCATATTTTGCGGTAGAGCTACAGCTGGTTCGAGAGATAAGAAAGATACGCCGATCACCTTCAAACGCGATGAGAATACTTTATTTTAAATCACACATGTAGTATGTATATATTCGAATCATATTGATTGTAAATCGCATAATATGATCCGAAATCTAGCTGCTGCTGGGTGTAGCCCAATACCTATACAGAATCTAGACGAAGCGGTGTTACGCATCACGAACTGTCTGTACAGCTCGATTGCTATATAACAAAATACATTTTTTAATCATCTTAAACATATAGATGTGCTAATATAATTTTTTTCAGTATGCAAAAATATACTAATAAAACATTTTTCATCGACACACATTTCTTCATAGGATAGTTAGCTTTTTATAAAATTCAATCAATTTCAATGGGAAACATATATGCGAGGGAGTTTTATAGAGATCGAACTCATTTCCCCAACCACCCCAAGAGGTAGAACTATGATGAGGAATAGATGTGGATAATGATAATAATCATATGAATATCTTCATAAGCGCTAATCTATATGACATTCAAACACATGCTTCATAAAAGTCTGAACATTGAGTAGAGCTATAGTATCTTCATAAGCGATCATTATCAACATTCAGACACTTGTTTAGCACGTGATTCAACAGCCTGTCACCATCGTTCACGAACTATGATGGTTCGATGAGGACTCAAACATTGAACAGATGAATCTTTGAGGTTAAATATCTGCTGTAGAAATTACCCCACTTTTATTACCTTTTATTTGAGAATATCGATATTTCCCATATAACTAACCTAAAGCTATTTTGTATGCAACATTGTTATCATTTGCGAGCCTACGAGGGCCTGTGTGTTGGTCGGGGCTAAATGAATATGTTTGACTATTATTACCTGTGGATTTATTTGAGATTCTTCAAGTTTGAGATTGATAACCCACATGAAGAAAGAAGCTTCAACGAATTGATAGGTTATTTATTATTTTCATATTCGCTATTCTGAATGTGACAACTTTATCGGCTTCAACACTCGAGATAAGAGAGAATATTTACCGCTGATGTAGGGAAAATCAATATGATGCATACAAATTGGGGTGGGTGAGAACATCAGACTATAGCTTTATGTGTATCGAAATACATAAGGATTTTGACGAGTAAGTGGTGTTTTATTGAATTGAAGATCCGGCGACCATCGTTCACGAACGATGATGACGTCACTGCTTCAAGCCAATGACAGTAACTGATTCAATCCGGCGACCATCGTTCACGAACGATGATGACGTCACTGCTTCAAGCCAATGACAGTAACTGATTCAATCCGGCGACCATCGTTCACGAACGATGATGACGTCACTGCTTCAAGCCAATGACAGTAACTGATTCAATCCGGCGACCATCGTTCACGAACGATGATGACGTCACTGCTTCAAGCCAATGACAGTAACTGATTCAATCCGGCGACCATCGTTCACGAACGATGATGACGTCACTGCTTCAAGCCAATGACAGTAACCGATTCAATCCGGCGACCATCGTTCACGAACGATGATGACGTCACTGCTTCAAGCCAATGACAGTAACTGATTCAACCCGGCGACCATAGTTTACGAACGATGATGACGTCATCATCGTTCACGAACTATGATGGGCTAATGAGGAATAAAATGTGAATAATCATAATGTTTGTAATACATTCATGCACATGTTTTATCGCATGATTCAACACATGCTTTAACATTCAGACACGTGTTTCAACATTCAGACACGTGTTTCAGCATTCAGACACGTGTTTCAGACACGTGTTTCAACATTCAGACACGTGTTTAAGCATTCAGACACGTGTTTCAGACACGTGTTTCAACATTCAGACACGTGTTTCAACATTCAGACACTTGTTTAGCACGTGATTCAACATTCAGACACGTGTTTCAACATTCATACCTATTTAACATGTATTTGAAACCTGATTTTGAGAAAAGCGTAGAAGTACCTAACCGCGTGATCAGACATACACAATATAACATCATCAACTAGTATATAAACAAATGCTTATTAACATATGTTTCAGTATGATTTCGAATCGCCTTCAGGCATGATGAAGATTGTTAAGCAAAAAGACTCGTTGAGTATTATGAACTTAGGGTCAAGCAATGAGAATGTTGAACAACCACAACGTCACAGCTCTTTGCTGCCTAATACTCTACGAACAATAATCTGTGGTCCAAGTAATTGTGGGAAAACAAATGTGATGTTATCTCTATTGTTAGATGCTAACGGCCTGAAATTTGAAAACGTGTACATATATTCAAAGTCTTAACACCAACCAAAATAACAGTTACTAAAGGAGACATTGAAGAAAATTGAGGGGCTTGGATATTTTCCTTGTACCGAAAGTGATGAGGTCATAGACCCCACAGAAGCGAGGCCTAATTCAATCATAATATTCGATGACGTGATGTTTGAGAAACAGCAGAAAATTCGTGCTTATTTTTCAAGAGGGAGACACAACTCAATTGATAGTTTCTATCTTTGCCAGTCTTTTGCTAAATGTCCAAAACATGGATTGCGCGACAATGCCAATTGCTTGATTATTTTCAAACAGGATGAGCTCAATTTGAAAGATCTATTCACCGATCATGTAAGTACCGACATGTCACTCGAAAAATTCAAAGAGATATGTAGCGTATGTTGGAAAGATAAATATGGATTCCTTATGATAAACAAATACTGTGATATGAATAAAGGACGTTATCGCAAGGGTTTTGATAGTTATATATATATCTAACATGTATATATACTTTCATTTGAAATAGACAACCCGCTCAGCATGGACGTGGGTGTGAGTAACATGCTAAAGGAAAAACAACAATTGAAGAAAAAAATTTGGGAGTTAGCAAACGTTGTGAGGAAAAAATATATGGCTGTGAAATTGGGTAAAGCTGAAAATGATGAGATTCCAGATAATATGTTCAGGAATGTATCTAAACCTCTGGAGGAAATTGCGAGAAATGCTGAAATAATCAAACAAAATTCGTTGGTTAAACCTAAAAGTATTGTTTCTACAGCAACACAAATGGAGAACACACCAATCCCAAATATTGTAACTGAAGGGGAAGAGTTCGTATATAACCCCCAAAATACTGAGGAAGATGTGTTTACCCTCGAACCTACTATCGATCAGATTCGTGAAGAATTCAGAAAACATAAGAAAGATAATGCAGAGGCTACAGAGGAGTTTCTGCAACAATACCCCACATTAGCACGTTATTACTTGGAAGGATTCCTATTGGATGATGATGTTAAGAGATATGATGATAAAATGGGTTTGCAATATAATTCAACTTTAGACAAATGGTTCATGGGTAATCAACCTATAGAAATTGATAGTGAGAGTAATATAATTATCAAGGGTACTCCGTTCAAGGGTACCACAGGACTGTATAATTTGATATTTTACAAAGATGTTCTACCTGATACTTACACTGTGGAAGATGGGAAAAATTACAGTCAAATGATGGAAATGACTAGTGCCCATAGACGTAATAACGATCCAGCTGATCGAATAAGATACACAGTGAAATACAAACATGTACTGAAACCTTTGATTAATTCCATGAAAAGACCCAGAGCCAAAACATACACTGGAAGTGCATATATCAAAAATGATATGCTTGAATATAACGAGAAACCTATCGAATATGTTTATTGGGATGACGTTAACGAAATGGTTGATAGACTGAGACTTCTTGTTGCATCCTCGCATGCCGGTAACCATAATGAGATAATCTCTATAATAGAAAAATTGATAGAGGCAGGGGTAATTGAACAAAAACCAGGTGTAAAGTTATAAAGATGGTTTCAATGGATAAGTTTGGCAGAGCCTCCTCTTCCATGTGGATATATGATACAAATGTATTTAATAATAATTTCAAACAAGTTCACGGACAAGGATTATTCCTAACGAGCGATGGAAGTTATGATATGGAAAATCGTAGATTGTGTAACGTAAAATCACCGAATGATGATGGAGATGTTGCAAATAAAGTATATGTTGATAAATTAACACACAAACTGAATCTGAAAACGGAAACCAGTCTTAAAGATACCTTCAATGTTAGGGTTGATAATTTGATCAAAGATATCAACAAGGATCTGGATGAACATAACTTAACTAATGATAAGGTTATTCTCAACATTGATAAACATCTGATGGACATTCAGAATAAATATAATGAAATGGGAATCTATATAAAATCAGAGTATAAAACAATCAGTGATAGTGTGAGGGAAAACAGAAATGAATTGGAAGAGATCAATAACACATTTAACAGTATGAACATGCGTCTAAATGACATTACTAGTAAAGTGGAGGCGTTAGTACGACGGATGACATCTGTGGAACCTTCTAAGAAGAGACCTTCATCATCCATAACATCAAAGCAGGCCTCTGTGAAACGTATATCTCCAAATCCTGTGAATATACCCAAAAAATTAATTCTACACTAGATTTCCACATTGATAAGATGAGTGAAAACAAGTTGTTCATGAGCTTCATGAGCACAGAAGAAAGAACTTTTACCAGCGTCGAACATACATAAAAGGACTTCAATATAGGTGGAAGGGGTAGGAATATGCAATACGACTAAGACGATGAATCAAGAGTCAAGATTGAGATATTTGAAACATATATTGTTAAGATTATACTTAAGTCTTTTGTATTGAGATAATTAATAAAAAAAAAATATTTTGAGATCTTTGGTCTTCCTCCCACCCCTCGTTAAATAACGGTGCAATCTTGAATTCTCATCAGTCTCTATGGAAGCGTGCGTGGGAGAAGTTGTTCTCAATACGCTTATAAACAAGCTCCCGTTTGAACTTCAAATCAATACCAGGGGCAAAATTAGAAGAACGGTTGAGGAGATTCAGGGTATCAATTCATTCGATAAAGCTTGCCGTCTACACGATATTTCATGCAATATAACACTTATAATTGTAGCCAGTTATATTTGGAATTGGTCGACTAACATTTATTAGTATATAAATAGATTGTTGATGAAGTTTTCATCAATCATGTCTCAGACGTTCACTATCACGGGTAAGAGCTCTCGTTTATCTGTAGATTTCCACCCACCTATAGAACTAGATCCTCATTCATATTATTCTTTCGCACTTGTTGGCTTGCATACGTACAATAGCATTCCGAACATTGAAGAAGGTTTTAATAAATTTTATTATGAAGATGTGAAGGGTGAGGAAAAAGTAGTTACTATACCTACGGGGTCCTACGAGTTGACAGACATCGAAGATTTCATACAAAGTACAGTTTGTGGGATAGGAGTGAAGCAAGAAGAGCGTGACCGGAAATTATCAATAAAATCTAACAACAACACTCTACACACAGAGCTGAAGAGTGATTTTAAAGTGAATTTTATTCCTAAAGATAGTATAAGCGAACTGTTGGGATTCAGCAAAAAGTAATTGACATCTCGTGAACTACACGTATCTGATCGACCTATAAACATAATCAAAGTTCAAACTATACGCGTAGAGTGTAACTTAACCGCGGGAGCATATTATAACAATAAGATAGCTCATACGATATATGAGTTCTCACCTCTTGTACAACCTGGGTTTTCCATTGATATAGAGCCGAAGAATCTTATTTATCTACCGGTCATCAGCAAGACGTCCTTCGATAACATCACACTGAATATTCTAGATCAGAATTGGAAACCGGTAAATTTTCGTGGAGAAGAAATTATTATACGATTGGAATTGAAAAAGATCGCTAGGGATTATGGCTCACAACAATAAATAATAATCCAATACTCACCACCACTCATTATATGAAAGGAATTCAACTGAGAAGGTTGCAGTAGCCATCACTTGAGAACATGGGTTTGGATTTTAGCAATAAAAGACATCTCAATAGTGGTCATCAGTCATTATCTACAACGAGCTCGAGGGAGAAGGTTGCTTCTGCATCACTGTCATTGAAGAAGGAGAAGGTTGCTTCTGCATCACTATCATTGGAAAATATAAATTTTTTGAAGTCCCTTGGTTACAATGTCGGAAAAACTTCAAATATTCAACGAGCCAAACTTCATTGAAGACATCATCCGGGAAGAAACTCATACCTACTATCCACACACAACATCTTTTGGCAACAGCGATGAAATTGAGATATTAATCAATCAACAAGATGTGTTGGTAGATTTGGCATCGTCTGCTTTATTCATCGAGGCAGAATTCCAGCCAGAAGCAAGTGGTGATGGTGAATGTAAACTAACGAATAATTTCGGAGCGTTTCTCTTCGAATATATTAGTTATGAATTGAATGGAAAAGAGATAGACAAAGTACGTGATCCTGGTATTGTCAGCACCATCAGAGCTTATCTAACATATGCCAAACATGAATCTATACCTCTAGCTATTTCTGGATGGTCATTTAAGGATGCATTGAGTTCAGTCTACAATAATAAAATCAATTTATGGATACCGTTGAATTTTCTACTAGGCCTATTCATTGACTATAACAAAGTCTTGAGTGGAAAACATAAGCTGCGCTTGATAAGGTCTCGAACCGATAACGATTGCTATACTAATAGCACAGGTACGAAGAGGGCTAAAATAAATGTGAAGACGATAGCATTAAAAGTGCGACATGTGTTTCCAAGTGATCAGGTTAAATTTCAAATGTTGGAGAATTTGAGTGCTGAGAAGCCTATTTTGATTCCATTTCACAGCTGGGATCTGCATGAAAATCCGTTGATGAAGGAGAGCACTCGTGACATTTGGGCTGGTAAAACTTCAATGAATTTGGAACGACCCAGATATGTGATTTTAGCTTTCCAAACTGATCGAAAAAATAATCCTGTTAAGCACAGTGCATATTTCGATAATATAAACTTGCTAAATGTAAAATTATACTTGAATTCAGAGTGTTATCCATATGAAGCAATGAAATTGAATTTCACCGACCAGCAATACGTGGAAGCATACCAGATGTACTATGATTTCCAGAAATCATTTTCAAATAAAATAATAAGCGAACCCATGTTAGATTATATAGCATTCAAGAATAGAGCAATTTTTTGATTGACTGTTCAAAACAAAACGATGCTATAAAGTCATCAACAGTTGACGTCAAACTAGAGATGGAAAGTTTCCTGAATTTCCCCAAAAACACCAGGGCTTATTGCATCATCATTAACGATCGTATAATGGAGTATTCTCCAATTACAGGATCAGTTCGGAGTTTAGTGTGAAGAACCATGAATCATAATGTTATTATTTTAATTCTAAATGTATTTTTCTAAATAAATGTTATTATTATTATTTTTGGTATTTTATTTCTCTCACTTTCCCGCAAGACATCACAATAATGAACGAGCCGTTTGGTAAAGTACAGTCCCTTGGATCAACCCATCAGGATTGTAATCTAAATTTTAAATATCGCTTCAGGTCTAGAAACAAAAATTTATGCAACTATCTAATTAATAAATATAAAAGTGATTCAGATTATTATGTTATCTTTTCAATTATTATAATATGTAGTACCTAGTGGTTATAAGACAGTTTGCGGTAAATATTCTCTCTTATCTCGAGTGTTGAAGCCGATAAAGTTGTCACATTCAGAATAGCGAATATGAAAATAATAAATAACCTATCAATTCGTTGAAGCTTCTTTCTTCATGTGGGTTATCAATCTCAAACTTGAAGAATCTCAAATAAATCCACAGATAATAATAGTCAAACATATTCATTTAGCCCCGACCAACACACAGGCCCTCGTAGGCTCGCAAATGATAACAATGTTGCATACAAAATAGCTTTAGGTTAGTTACATGGGAAATATCGATATTCTCAAATAAAAGGTAATAAAAGTGGGGTAATTTCTACAGCAGATATTTAACCTCAAAGATTCATCTGTTCAATGTTTGAGTCCTCATCGAACCATCATAGTTCGTGAACGATGGTGACAGGCTGTTGAATCACGTGCTAAACAAGTGTCTGAATGTTGATAATGATCGCTTATGAAGATACTATAGCTCTACTCAATGTTCAGACTTTTATGAAGCATGTGTTTGAATGTCATATAGATTAGCGCTTATGAAGATATTCATATGATTATTATCATTATCCACATCTATTCCTCATCATAGTTCTACCTCTTGGGGTGGTTGGGGAAATGAGTTCGAACTCTATAAAACTCCCTCGCATATATGTTTCCCATTGAAATTGATTGAATTTTATAAAAAGCTAACTATCCTATGAAGAAATGTGTGTCGATGAAAAATGTTTTATTAGTATATTTTTGCATACTGAAAAAAATTATATTAGCACATCTATATGTTTAAGATGATTAAAAAATGTATTTTGTTATATAGCAATCGAGCTGTACAGACAGTTCGTGATGCGTAACACCGCTTCGTCTAGATTCTGTATAGGTATTGGGCTACACCCAGCAGCAGCTAGATTTCGGATCATATTATGCGATTTACAATCAATATGATTCGAATATATACATACTACATGTGTGATTTAAAATAAAGTATTCTCATCGCGTTTGAAGGTGATCGGCGTATCTTTCTTATCTCTCGAACCAGCTGTAGCTCTACCGCAAAATATGATAGTGAATATTGTTCAACCTGGTACAAATTTAGCATAAACTTATTTGATTTATATCGGATAATTTATGAAACATACATGAATGAATATTATAGCGAATTATGTTTACTTCGGAACTAATTTAGGAAAAACATTTTATATATTCGTATTACTTTCGGATAACTTATGATTGTGGGGGTAGACAATGCGCCGCGTACGATATCATCATAACTCGGACAAAACCCTGCGACTAACGGCATGTACAAACAACCCCACATTTCATTGAAGGCTCCTGCAAGGTAGATACCTCGCTGAAGACCTGCGTGATAGACATCATTATACCTGCACACTCTGTATAACCTCACATACACACCTGTCGTTGGAGATCGCGTGAGCTTCATTCAAATTCACATGACTAACGTCATACATAAACAATCTGTATAACCTCACATTCCATACCCATTGAAGTCTCCCAACTCCATTTTGTATACTAAAAATAATTTCCATATATGTTTAAGATGATTGAAATCGCATTTTGTAATATAGCAATCAGGTTAGGTACAGACAGCTTGGATAAACGTTTTTGAAAGTAATTTCCTTATAAACATTGCGTTTGAGAAATGCAGAAGAAGATATCATTTCCACACTGTATAACATTCCATCTATACACCCACTCCGATGAAGGAGCAGCAGCCCTCCCATGATACCTCCGATGAATACCCGCCTCTTTCAAAAATCACGTGACTGACAGCATACATAAACAGCGCCATTATAACTCTTTGTAAAACCCCTATGGCTAGCGCTATGAAGTCTCACATGCCATACCTCGCTGTAGGCTACGTGACATACCTGCATGACTGATGTCATGTAAAAACAAATTACCTGCATCATATAGACTGCAATATACGAGTACTTGCACTTATCACTCAGACCGGATACCCTGCGGTTATATCTACAACATTAAAATCGCTTGTTCTCAATTCCTCCATAGCTGAGCGGTTAAGGAGCTGGCTTTGGATTTCATTTCTCGGGTTCGATTCCCGTGTGTAGAAAAAAAATATTTTGATGCTGCTTTACATTGAAGTTCTCCCTAACCTCACATATTGCTTGCTGTCTACCTTGAACTATCTTGTATATACAGGCTGATTACCACTACTCGGTCTCCATCATACAACCGTAGCAGAAGGGCCCCTAGCGGTCAGAGACCACACCCTAACCGTCTACCCGGTAACTCCTAGATGTTAGAGGCGAGACCACACCCTAACCGTCTACCCAGGCCGGTAATACAGGGTCAGTACTTACCGATACCTGTCTGGGCATACCGCGCATGCACGAGTGTATCACTGGTTGCCTACATCTGATAAGGCTCTCTGTCTGGCCGCCCCAAGTAAGGACATGCCTACTGTGATAACGGGCATTCAACCAATGTTTCTGGACTTTGTAATCAGCAAGGAATTTTAAAAACTGCCTGGATGTAAATTGGCTTGCATTATCTGATAATAAAATCTGGCATACCCCAAAAGTGAGGAAAACTTGATTTTCCAAAAATTTAATAGCCGAAGCCGAAGTGGCTTTTGCACAAGGATAGATGAACACATAGTATTTAGTGAACCAATCTACCGCAACCAAAATATATTGATTACCACGTTTAGAACGAGGTAAAGGGCCTAAATAATCTATACTCAATAATGGCATTGGAAAGTCAATATTTTTCATTTGCCCCATTAAGCCGTGTCTCTGTACATTGGGACACTTATGAGCAGCGCAAATTTTACAATTCTTTACATATCGAATTACATCCTGTCTCATTCGAGGCCAATAATACTGTTCACATATCCTATACATAGTTTTTGAGATCCCAAAATGGGCGGCTGTAGGAACACAATGAAACTGTGCCCCACGTTGGGCGCCAGTGAAACGGACCCGCTTTGGGTCGGTTTTAATTGGCCCAACTAGCTCAATTTAAATTAATTAATCTCAGGGCTCGTAGTGAAACGTGCCTTGTGATTCAAGACTGGTGAATTGCCCAAGCGCCAACTGCTTAAAAAAAACTATAAAACTAAATGAATTCACAGTCAAGAATACAAGCCTCGTAGTGCTTTAAAAGTCGATGGAAATTCAGAAAAACAATACAAGTTCAACTTAACAATTCGTATATTCCAACAGAATTTGAATTATAAAGAAAATTAAATTACAATTTTTTTTGAATAACAATTGGAAATATAAATAATGTTGAATTCGTAGAAAAACAATTATAAAATTAAATCAATTTATAACATAAATGGAATTTTAAGAAAACAATTATAAATTTAAATCGGTTTGTAACATAAATTGCATTTTAAGAAAACAATTATAAAATTAAATCAATTATTAACTTGAAAAGAGGAATAAGAGGAATTAAAGTAGACCTCGAATGATTCTATAAAAATAAGTGGAATACAACTTCGGATAAACAACAAAATCAGAGAATGAAATTATGGTCATTCAAACAAGAAAATGTTACCCTCCTTGGAACTCGTAGGAACTGGAAATCGGTCCTTTCAGGAAAGTCACTAAACCGCCTTGGAGTGAAGGGGTGAGGAACCTCAGACGTTCAAACCCTGTAATTTCAAAGAACGAACAGTACCTGACTTGAGATCAAAAGGACAAGCAACACCGTCAATAACCAGGTGATTCCACAACCGATCATGTTATCTTTCCCAAATTGTGAAACAGAATTGTGTGTGTGTGGGCGTGTGGGCGTGTGTGCGTGTGTGTGTGGTTGTGTGTGTGTGTGGTTGTGTGTGTGTTTTTTTTATTTTTTTATTAATGTATTCAATGGCGAAGGCAGCTAGGCCCTTTGCGCCATAATGGTAATGTATACTACCTTCGGTACTATGTATCGGGACCTATATTGAGATTTTACTAGCTTTCATGAATTTATCGAGTGTGGAAAAAACATTGTGATCGTTGCATGCTATATTCAGCAATGATATCATGTTAATTGGAAAAGGAACCTTATGCAAGCAGTGGAGGTTATGTAACAGTACATGTATATTGTTGTTCTCTTGACATGCGAAAAACATATGATTGATATCACATATAGCTTCGTTATCGCATCGGCACTTATTGGAGTCTACAATGCCACATTTGAAAAGATGTGTCTTAAAATGACCATGGTTAAAAATCAATCTATTTATACGGATATACGTGGTATGTTCAATAATTCAAGAAATGGACTGGCTGTTACCAGAGGATGTAATATATAGTATCGGGTTGGTTTACAACTGTTGATGTTTTTATAACGTTTTTGCCATTCCGTAAACATTCGTTTCCTCGATATATTAGCCAGGTCATGTATTGTGTAGCTATCTATTATCATGTCTGGTCTGATTATTGATTTTTTTGCCAGCATATCTGCTCTTACATTCCCCGGTATACAGCTATGTGCCTTTGACCAGATATACCTTAATTTCATGTCTTTTTGTGGACATTGCCAATCTAAATCTATGATTTCTGCAATTATGCTACTCAGTTTGGCCTTCCTGATATTACTAATGGATTTGATAACTGATTGCGAATCGGTAATTATGTCCACTGCTTTTTTATTGTTATCCTTAGCCCATATTAAGGCTTGTTTTATAGCTGTAGCTTCTGCGGTGAAAATCGATGCTTCACATGGTAGTTGGATACACATGCTCGTATTAGTGCTAGGAATATGAAAGGCGCAGCCTGTACCGTTATTGTTTTTTGATCCGTCTGTAAATATATGGCATGAGGTATTGGATAAAGCAGAGTTGAAATTGCGATTATTAAGGATAGGATTTAACTTATCATACTGTGGTACATGTATTGTTTTTCTATTAAATAAGGCTTCAAAGTGAATTGAAAAGTAAGGCGGTCTGTAAGAATGGGACATATTTTTGTGTAAGGTGGCTGTGTTGATAAATGCTGTAGTTAAGGGTGGGCTATTTTTTTAAATCCAATAAGTGTTTGTCAAATTTTCTGCGTTTAGTCTCGATATAGTGTTTAATAAAAAGTGTTGTTCATTTGTAACTAATTTTGCAATGAATTTTTCCGCCATGTAAGTTCTGCTAATATCCAGCGGAACCTGACCACCTTCGACCTGAGGGCACATACAGGAGTAGATTTAAATGCCCCAATAGCGAGTCGTAAGGCCTTATTCTGAACAACATCCAATTTCTTAAGCAGGGTAGTGCTTGCCGAACCATACAAAATAGATCCGTACTCCAAAATCGATCTTGTATACGCTTTGTAAAACATTAGTGATACTTTGGGGTATGCACTCCATTTTGTTTTATTGACCATTTAGAGTATGTTCATGCTTTTTTCACAACGTGCTTTAATGTCTTCAATGTGGTACTTCCAAGACAACTTAGTGTCTAGAGTTAAACCTAGATATTTAATTACTCTAGCTACGGGAATTTCATTTTGACATAAGTTGATGGTGTTTATATGTGGAATTTTGTGTCGGGAAAAATACGCTACTTTGGATTTCTCGGTAGATAGAGTTAGACCATTGAAAAAAGTATATCTTTTAACATTATACATTATATGTCGGAGTTTAGCATTGCATTCTGATATGGTACTGCCACTGCAATATATAACGAAATCATCAGCATATTGTATGATTTTAATGTCATCGTCCCACATATCGTGAACGCCCGCTGTAAAAATATTGAATAATAGAGGGCTAAGGATTGATCCCTGAGGTAGACCGTCAGAAGTGAGGCGAGAGCCGATAATATTGGTTCCATTTTTGATATAGACTTCTCGGTCTAAAAACAACTGGAGGAGATTTATTGCACAGGATTCTGGAATGTTTAGATATTTCATTTTTTCTAGCAAGATGTTCAGTTTAACGCAATCGTAAGATCCTTTGATATCCAAAAAGGAAGCCGCTATATATTTATTTTCAGAGTAACAAAGTTGGATGTCACCAACCAGTTGGCCAAGGCAATCCATTGTGCCTAGTCCCGAACGAAAGCCGTATTGACTTCTAGGCATCGTCCTATTTTCTTCTAAAAACCACTCTAATCTATTTTTGATAATTCTTTCAAGGTTTTGAAAAGACAAGAAAGCAAGGTAATTGGTCTGTCACCAGACGGCTCAAATCTATTTTTATTGTTTTTACTAATTAAAATATTTACTGATTTTTTGATTATTGGACAATTATCGCCATTGATCCAAATTTTATTGTAAATGCGGCACAAAGATTTTTTCGCGTTTTGGGGAAGATGAGCATTCATAGAATATGTGATGCTATCCATACCAGGCGCTGTATCAGTACTATCCCTAATATTATAGTTAAATTCGTCTAATGATATTTCTTTGTTAAGCCAGTGATTACACTGTACAGGGTTCTTAGTGAAATTAAGTCTAGGTGTAGGAGGGGTGATATTGGTGAGGAAGTTTTCAATTTGAATCTTATCAAGATGGCATGATCTGCTCTTGACTTTTCTAACTTGGATTCGCTTAGCAGATTCCCATATTGTGGAGGGTAGTGTATTCGTGTTGAGATTTTCACAAAACTTTTTCCATGATTCCCTAGCTTTGCGATGAAATGTATAATTGCATTTAGCGATGATTCTTTTTACTTCCAGAAAAGTTTGCATGGATTTGGATTTCCTAAATTCTTTTAGTTTTACATATTTTTCTTTTTTAAGACTTTCACATTCTGCATCTCACCAGGGTGATTTTTGTTTTCTGGGAGTAAAGGGATAGTGTATTGGCATGGAAAGGTTAGCAGAGGCGGTTATTGATCCTATTAGGAAAGTTAACTCATCGTTAAGTGTTGAGAAGTTAGGCGAATCATTTATAGCTTGCTCAATGTGGTTTGAATAGTTTTCCCAGTTGACGTCCTCAACACGCCACCTACACGAAGGATGCACAGAAGTGAAGGAAGAATTTTTCTTACCTATTTCTATAGAAATGGGGAAATGATCAGAACCATACGGGTCTTCTAGAACTCTGTAAGAAGAGTCTAATGCAATAGAATGTGAAGATATTGTTACATCTACCACTGATTTTAATTCTAATGGAGGAGTTAATCTTGTGGCCGAGCCATCATTTAGTACTGCTAAATTTTGCGATTCTTCAATAGCTTCCCATAATGCTTTGCCAGCTGTATTATTTGAAAGAGATCTCCAGACACTGTGATGGGCATTAAAATCCCCGCCTACTATCGAGTAGTCTTCACAATTAGAAAAAATGTGTTCCCAATCTTGTGTTGTAGCCTTAACAAGAGGGGGTTTATAGATAGAAATCACAGAAAATAGTTCATCTTGCAATTGAATATTAATTCCAACTATCTCAATTTCTATATTGCCTAGGTTATTAAAGTTTATGATATTGTATTGATATTTTTTTGACACTAGGATTGCTACGCCGCCTCCTCTACCTAAAGGTCGATCTTTGCGAACGATATTGAAGCCTTTTAAAGTAATTTGATCAAGGGGCTTGTACCAAGTTTCTGAACAATGCTATATCAAATCGCTCATCTTTTTGTAATTGTTGAAGGTATATGTGATTGGAAGAGGCCGATCGGGCATTCCATTGAACTATTTTAATATTATGAGCCATGGAATAAATACAAAATGGAAGAGATTTAATCGGAAACAAAATTTAAAAAAATGTTTACCTGTTAGGTGCTAGGGTTAGGGTGAGCTGACGGTAAGTACTGACCTGTAGATCTGCGCAGAGTTACCACCAACCTTTTGCATCTCTGTTTCAGGGCCCTTGAGTCGATAACTTTTGACGTTTCATCCAACATATTTATTAGACCATCGATGTCTTTTGTGAAAGCTTTCGCTATCTCCAAGGTATTTTCTTGGCCCTTGACTTGTACTAGAAAACTTTGGAGTTGAGAGGGTGAAATAGTGTTGCTTGTGTTTCCCTGAATTTTATCTTCAACCACTTCCAATGCTTCGTTGTCACTTTGAGATAAGTGTATACGGTCAGCTTCACTGTCGTTGTTGACTTTAGGTTTCTTTTTATTTTTCTTCTTTGTTTTTGGCATAGTAAATTGAGTTGACGTAGTACTAGTTGAGTCGTAGTCAGTTTCAGTTGCTTTATCTGTTCCTACGAGAAGGTTTGTAGTTTCCGGTTCTGAAGAATGTAGTCGTTTTAAGCTGGTATTGGAGTTGTACTTGACGGTGTTGCTTGCGACTATGGAATTCAAAGTCTCGATTATGGATTCATTGTAATTTTAAATGTTTCAAGCCTTCTTCAATTAGCTTATGTGGGATCGTGGGTGATACGTTTGATATTATAACTCTTGTTGCTGGAGTAATCAGTCGACGGACTGGTATTTTATTATTATCAATAAGTAGTGATCCATCCATGTTCTATCATGAAATTGTACACGGTTTTCTTAGACGAAAGATAAATACAAATTCTATTGTTAGAGATTCGGGAGGCATATTGTACATTTTTTGACCTACAATATTACCTAGAGGTAATATGTATTCTTTTAATGGAGTGCCATACTGGGCATCTATGATTATTGCTTGATTTTTTGACTGGAAGATTATTTGAGAAGACTTATTCGATTTATTTTCAACAATATTGGAAAATAACTTAGATTGGGAGTTCATACTATTATTGTCCCTGCTGTCAGAGGCTATAATATAATCCATTTCCCTAGTGGGATTAGGATCAGAATCAATGGACATATCGACTTATGTGTTTCGATATATTAAATGCATAACTTTGCGTAAATATGGTGTGCCGAAAGTTGGCTAGACTAACAGACCCCTCGACGTTCGGTTAGTTACTCATGTTATGTGAATAACTCGAACGTGATTCGGCGAGGTCCGAACGCGAAGACCAAGAAATGGGCCCCACCCCACTTCTGAAAGATAACAAAGCAATTATGTAATGTAGATTATAGAACGAGATTCTTGTACTAGAAATTGTGATTTGTTAAAATCAGAAAAAAAGAAAAATGAACGAAAATATGGATAGGATGGAAAGTTAAATAGTCAAATCTCACTTGTTACACAATAAATCACTTTGATTTCACTGCTAATCAACAGGATCCTTGAGACGTGTTATCACGGCAAGGATACGTATCAAACTGATATAAATGAAATTGGAGATACAGCTTTTATGTTATTTTCTCTTACTTGTTCTTCAATAACATGATGAGGGATACAAGGGGAGACGTTTGAGAAAATTATTCTTTCAGCTGGGAGAATCAATTTCCGTACCGGTAAAAATGTGTCATTTATATTTATTCCCCCTTCGGTTTCCACAAAATGATTCACTAATTGCTTAGAACTCAAATAAATGCAAATTCTGTTATTCGACATTCGGGATGCAAATGATATGTTTTTTGGTTCAATCAATTTTCCTGTCGCTATCACATATTCCTTAACATGAATTCCATCTATTGCGGGAAAAATGATTGCCTGTTCTTTTTTAGGAAATGACGATACTTTACTATATCGGGGAAGGATGTATTGTTTGGTTTATTTTTCTTCGGTGGTATTTCGGCATTGTTTTCCGGAGAATCCCTGATGTCAGCAATCACTCTGTACTGATTTGATAAATGTTTCTCCATTCTAATTTATATGTATGTTTTTATATATAAAAACATAGTGTAAGAATGCGTATAAAATAAAGTCTTAATCACTTACTGCGATAACGAACCGGCGATCCGTCGCCGTTTCAGTATATTGCACTGCCTAATTCACTAATTAATCATTTAATTATTATTATTAACTTCGATAAAATGTACCACAGAACACCCTCAATATTAGAATTATAGTATATAAGTGAGTGTGTGTGAGTGTGTGTGAGTGTGAGTGTGTGTGTGTGTGTGTGTGTGTGTGTGTGTGTGTGTGTGTGTGTGTGTGTGTGTGTGTGTGTGTGTGTGTGTGTGTGTGTGTGTGTGAGTGTGAGTGTGAGTGTGAGTGTGAGTGTGAGTGTGAGTGTGAGTGTGAGTGTGAGTGTGAGTGTGAGTGTGAGTGTGAGTGTGAGTGTGAGTGTGAGTGTGAGTGTGAGTGTGAGAGTGAGTGTGAGTGTGTGTGTGTGTGTGTGTGTTTGTGTGTGTGTGTGTGTGTGTGTGTGTGTGTGTGTGTGTGTGTGTGTGTGTGTGTGTGTGTGTGTGTGTGTGTGTGTGTGTGTGTGTGTGTGTGTGAGTGTGAGTGTGAGTGTGAGTGTAAGAGTGAGTGTGAGTGTGTGTGTGTGTGTGTGTGTGTGTGTGTGTGTTGATTCTCTCACTTTTTCTCTTAGACGATTCAAATCGCAGTCCAACCCAGCCAACAGAGAGCATTCTGCATCTAGGGGCTCGATCATGTATCGGCACCCCTCTGAAGCCCGCAGCTGCACCATCTGTAATTGTAAATAAAACAAGGGGTACTCCTTAAATAATAAAAAACATAGGCATAAGGTAAACATACTTCAAACATTAGCTCCGCCAAGTCGTAGCGGAGACCGTGAATGCACATTTTTTCATAAACCTGCGGGGGAGGTGCCGGCGAAGGTGGAGGCGTCTGGTGTCGGTGGGGTAAGTCGCATGATCTATTGGGAAAGTATAATTAGAATTGAAATAATTCGAGAGTTGATATGAATACATACAAAATGTTTGTTGAGCCCTCTGGAGACGTCCTGGATTCGACCGGTAATTCGTTCAATCTGTAATTATTGAAATTTGCAATCAAATGTTTCACAAGTAGAAAAATAACATACACTATGTCCCTCATATCCAGCGCAGGAGGCGATTCCGCTGATAAAATTTCTGGGCATCCGTTGGGAATAAGAGTAATTTAGTAATCGACATATTATATAAAAAATTAAAAAACATACGTTAAGTCAATTATCTCTTGCTGATTCCCTAATTCAGGAAATAAATCATCACTATCAACCGCCTCCAATAGAGTGAGATATTCCATCTCAATCCTTATTTCCTTACCAGAATAACCACTGGAAAAATTTTACAATCATGATATATAGTAAGATCGAAATGAAATGAAACAACTCACTTGTCTACCATCCAGTTCCGCATCTGCTCTTTGGTTAATATATCTAACCGGTTGGTAAATTCTTCTATATGATCGGTGAATGCGCCCATTTTCTATATATCACTCAACACTATATGAATAATACTATTTTCCTCCTATGAAGTGCCTTAGGTTTTATACACGATATTTAATCATTGAATATGCGATAAACCAAAATTAAATTATTTCGCATAAATTGATTAAGTTGTTATTGACCAAGCATGAACGGTATACGTGACGACAACTGATAGAAAGTTCCTATAAAAGAAATTGATAAAGTTGTTATTGACTGAAGATTAACGGTATACATGGCGTCAATTGATAAGAAGTTGCTAAAAAGAAATTGATAAAGTTGTTATTGACCGACTCGAGGACGCCAACTGATAAGAAGTTCCCATAAAAACGCGATATGCGTACACTTCAGACCATTATTAAATCATTATTAAATTAGAGCTAGAACGAACTAGATGTGTTTTTGTGAGTGCTAAAATCAAGGTGAGTTTATTTTATTAATTAACTTGCACACTATTTTCATTTATGTAGAGTTAATTTCTATGTATGGAATATTTATTTTTCTTTTCTTAAAACTGTGCAGGCTAAACTTCAACTTTTTGAAAGTATTTATTAATATTCTTTTATACAATTTGATGAACAAATTTATTATTTCTCACGTATGTTCCTCTTTCTCAATATTTCAATTGATACTATTACTTCAATATAAAAATGAAATTGTTTATTCCATAAAAGCGTTTCTCTTGTTATAGTTAAAATGGCAACAAGTAGTCTGTGAAATAAATAAATAGTATTTCTCTTTTAGAGAGAAAACTAACTCGAAAAGTGTCCGAGCTAGTATTGGGTGAAACGTATATCATCAAAAAAGGGAAAATCGTAAATACAAGATACGGGGATACCGTATTACTCGAACTGGAAGATTGTTCGGTAATTCTACCTAAACGATTGACGAGTCCGATAGCATCGATTCTCGATCAAATCAATACTCATCCTTGTTTTGATTTAATATATAGAGGGGACGAGCTCCTAAAAAGCGGGAAAACCTGCTCAAAATTAGAATTTTGTGAATTGGACCAGCAGCAGCAGCAGAATATAGCAAAATAAAGAATAACAAATCGAACGTCTAAGTAGGCTGCTTGTTTTATTTTCAACTATGGTTTCAATCGCTAAAATCAGGGTGGAGATTGTGAAAATTATCAATGAGGCTCAACGGGATTTATTAAAATCTAAATTATCCCCTCAGGAAATAACAAAGTGGATGGACTTTTTCCAGACATTTAACCAAAGACACCTTGAATTTGCCTTGTAAGAACCAACTGCAGTGTAATATTGGTCATTTGAAAAGATTCAAAATTTTATTAGAGATCCGAAATAAACCCCCTACAAGTAATAAGAACTGTAGTGAGCGAATCCGTTGGGAGGATGGTAAACGCGCATTTTCTCAACGGATTCGAACTGGCTTTATAACGAACATTTCACATTTAGACCCAATACATTTTTTATATGATGCTTTTCATCTTTTCAGTCCTAGAATCACCAAACTTTTACATACATACATACAATTTTATTAAGGTAAACACTACATTTTGTGGGGAATATATGCGACTTAATGCGATCGACGAGCTTATCCAAACAGAGTATAAATATTTCCACACCAAATTCGCTCCAATAGATGCTTTTACAAATTTATTGGAGTGGTTCAAGGAGAATGTAATTGATAAACTCCAAGTAATGCTGGATGATTTTTTAGAACGCGACTCGGGGTGGAGCATTAGGGAGGTTATCAGTTTGAGGGTGAATATAAATAAGCACGAAACCATCAATTCAGGCTCTTTGTATATCGTTCTCCCAAAAGAAATACTCCTGAAGCGTGCTGTCATTAAAATTAAAAATTACGACGAATTCTGTTTTGCCTGGGCAGTAACAGCGGGACTACATCCAGCAGCAGCAAATTCAGCTCGTGTTTCTTCATATCCACATTTCAGTAATGTTTTAAATTTACAAAATCTAACATTTCCCCTTCCTATATCACAAATTCCAACTTTCGAGAAAAATAACAATATTTCAATTCATGTATTCGTTTTGGAATTATGTGGGGGTAATGAGCAGCAGGGAGAACATGTGGAGAAATTGAAGGTTCTCCCTGCATTTTTAACTAAAAATAAATCAGAGAGACATTTTAATTTACAATTAATCCAAGATAAATATTATCGGGATGTAGAACCTGCGAAATCCCCAAATTTCATTGACCCCACCGTTAAATTTCACTATTGCCTAATTAAAAATTTATCAAGACTTGTAAATTCTCAAATTAGCTCAAGATCGTATTACAGTTCGCAATTCTTGTTGCAATTTTGGGGACTTTTTAGTTACCAACTGAACAAAAGTTCCCACAAGGACGCTTATTGATGTTTATATCACAGTACAGAGTACAACATAAATGTTTATTACCTATTGATTCTTGTGTTTCGCTATTCTTTTGCTTTCGATTAGGACTGTAAATTGTATATTTTGTTTTATTGTAGTTTCCCCGTGTTGTAGTTTGTAGTGTTTCGTTTTGATTTGGACATTTAAGCATTAGCTGTGAATCGTGTTTTATTTTAACGTTACCTTCAAAGGAATCAAATGATGGCGTGTGGCAAAGGGTAAGTTTTGTTTTTAATGACCATTGGTAGATACCGGTTATTTGAATAGCCTGGACTTATTTCATTAAAATTATTTAATAAACTATTAATAAAACTTTCTTATTAGCAGTTATGACTAGCCTAAATCGGCAACGACCTTGTTGATTCATTACTATGAGGACCATCCGTGCCTCTATCTCCCAACACATGAAGATTACCACAACCGTGATAAACGAAACAGGGCCCTCCAGGAGATAGCTGCCGAATTTAATAAACATAAACTCACAAACCTAACCTCAGGAGACATAAAAAAAAATACATGGCATAAGGACACAATTCTTATCAGAAGTTAATAAAATTAAAAAAAGTGAGGTATCTGGGACTTCAACAGACAACGTATACAAACCCAAACTTTGGTGTTTCGATCTGCTTCAATTTCTGCAACAGGGAACAGAAGTTGTAAGCCAGGGAGAATCTAACATGGCAACAGAATCCAGTCGGGCTGAAGAAATATTCAGTCAAGATGATCATTATGACGAGGTGAGTGTTAGATCTCAATTTTTATATAACAGTATGGAACATTAAAAACAGTGCATCAGTTTATTAAGATACTTGTATTTATTTTAGCCTGAATGTGAAATCATTTATGATGGGGACATTCAGGACGTGTCTATGGTAGAAGGGGATCAATTTTTACCTTCAGAGCCAGTAGAGAGTAGAGCCAGTACATCCCGAGGTACCTCTACACCAGAACAACCACCAAAGAAGAGAGCCCGGAGGAAGATTATATAACATGACGATATAAGTGGATTACTGACAACAGCTGTTTCAACTTTGGAAAAAATCAACAAACACAATGAGGATGTTAATAAAAAGCATTCCATATTTGGAAAGTAAGTTCCTAATTGATGATAAAGTAGCAATAAATAAAAACTGAATCCCTTTGATCACTAATTTTTTTTAGTAAAATTGTACAAGAAAAGATCAAAACTTATCACTGGACTTTATTGAACCTTAAATTTATTTATTTATGGTATTGCCTATTTTTTAAACAACAATTTGTGTCAAATTTCATTTAAATGTGCTAAACAATATTTGACAAATTATTGTAAATATAATTTTAACACTTTTTCAGAATGGTAGCACAGGAATTGAACAGCATTGAGGATGAAGACATCTTGGATGAAGTGAAACAATGTATTTTACAATAAATTTTTTCTGCGAAAAAAAGACGGAGAGAGAGGAATAATTTATTGTATAATAAAGTGTTTTTTTTTATATTAATAAAACTATTTAGCATTTATTAACTTTGTTTTTTCTATGCCATTGCTCAAAAACTAAAAAACATTAAATTAAATCATCCTGCCAAGGCACTCGACCACATCCACTGAAATATGTTTTAAATTCTTCTCTTATAGCGAGGGCTGCATTTCTGGGTCTGCCATAGTTCTGGCTGCCTAAACCAAAGACAAATCTGTACCTTCCATCGATTTCTTCTTCTGGATTATTGAGTAAATAAGCATTATTTGTTTCATGCCCGAGAAAATTATGAAGTGTACAGCATGCTTGGGTTATAATTTTTGCTTTTTCTGGTTTTGAAGGTACTGTATTAAGTAATACTCTAAAACGGTTAGCTAATATGCCAAATGTATTTTCAACCACACGGCGAGCTCTGCTTAATCTGTAGTTGAAAATTCTTTGCTCTCTTGACATATTTCGAAAAGGGTAAGGTTTTAATATAAATTTGGACAGAGAAAAAGCTGCATCTGCAACTATTACATGCGGCACTGGTTTATTTTTCCCTGGTAAAGGTTTGTCTTCTGGAAAATTGAGTCTGTTTTCTTCAAGGGCTCTTGCCAAATCGCTCTCCCAAAACACACCACCATCTGAAAGTCTTCCGTTCATGCCTACATTTATGTATGTGAAGTTATAATCGGCATCAACTAGATCAAGTAATACTATGCTATGTGTTTTCTTGTAATTAAAAAAGGCAGATCCATGGTCTTTTGGTGCTTTGATTACGATGTGCTTTCCATCCAATGCACCGATAACATTGGGTGCATTCCACATTGTTTCAAATTTTCTAGCAATATCTAACCATTCTGCAGCAGTTGTTGGAACCTGCAAAACAAGGAAAATGTAGTTTGAATACTTTTTTGTTCCATGCCAGAAATGCATACCTTTAAATATTCATTTTTCAATTCTTCATATATAGCTTCGCAGACTGTTGGAATAAATAATGATATGGTGCTCTCAGATATTCTATAATTATACATTAAACTACGGAAGCTTTCCCCAGTAGCCAGATATCTTAGTGTTATTATTAGTTTATCTTTCGGTGAGATAGTTTGGCGACGGAAAGACTGTTTTTTATTCTGTGAGCAATTTTGGATAAAAGTTTTTTAAAGGTGTTTGTATCCATCCTTAGAAAATTTGAAAACTTTTCTACATCTGTAGCAATGAGCTCTTCAGTTAAACCAATATTTCCTCTATTTTGGTTTAACCAAGGCCTTACCCACCACCTTCGTTGTCTTCTTTCTCCGGTCTCTCTCGCCAACAGAGCAGCGGCAGCAATAATTATACTAATTATAGCAGCAACGTTTTTCTTGTTTCTTTCTATTCATTTTTACATAAAACTAAATAAACATAGAAGTCAGAACGAACAAATTAATAATTCTTAACTTTTAGTTATTTTGATATATTTTTCAAGGTTGGTAGTTAACTGAAGTATGCAATAGAAAGTAAAAATTGCCAAGTGTAAAACGTTTTGCCATAAAAGTTGCATGCCAGCTCTTGCCAAGGTCAGTGTATTGCTGCAATACTATTGCAACAAGAATTGCGAACTGTAATACGGTCTTCACACCACAAAACTTACTTGTGTGAGCGATGTTTAAATAATTTCAAGAGCGAGAATAAGTGTAAAAATCACATTGAGGATTGTGGTAAAATGAACATGTGTAAAATTACATTCCCCCAGGATGATTATCTAAAATTTAAGAATCACTCAAACAAACTACCCGTACCATTTATTATTTATTTTGACTTTGAAGCCCTCCTATTACCGATTCAGAACTACTCTCAATCTAATGTTAGTTCATATACGAACAAAACACAGCTACACGAGGCGTATATTGTTGGGTATTATTTAAAACGTCAATTTAACAATTCCCTATCACGATTTGATAGTTATAGAGGATTAGACCCAGCCAAATGGCTGACAGATCAGCTAGATAAAATTGGGGAATTTATCGATCTAAAACTTAAATCTATTGTACCTATGGACTTGAATGGGATTAGTTTACTTCATATAATGAAGGAAACGAAATGCCATATTTGCGAGAGACAGTTCGAAGAGGGAGATGTTCGTGTTAGAGATAATTGTCATTTCACAGGCAAATATCGAGGATTAGCCCATCAAGATTGTAATCTAAATTATAAATATCGATTCGTAGTGCCTGTTGTGGCTCATAACCTCAGTGGGTACAATATGTTTTTGCTAATTCGAGATATAGCCAAATCGTCCAAACAAAATATTCAAGTACTCCCAATCAATAAAGAGAAGTACATAAGTTTCACTAGAAGTACCAAAAACTTCGTGGTTAAATTTCGCTTCATCGATTAGCGCAGGTTTTTAGATTCAAGCTTGGACAAATTAGTGTCATATTTGAAGGTGACGAATTTGAATATTTTGAAAAGCGAGTTTGCGCACTTATCCGATGAAAAATTTAAACTATTAACTCGCAAGGGAGTATTTCCCTATGAACACTTGGATGATTGGGGTAAATTGAGCGAGGAAAATCTTCCTCCAATAGAAAAATTCTTTAATAAATTACGCGACGAATCGATAAGTGTGGATGATTATAAGCATGCTCAGAAAATTTGGACTAGCTTTAATTGTAGAAATTTAGGTGATTATTCAGATTTATATTTGAAAACTGATGTTTTATTATTGGCCGATGTATTCGAGAATTCCCGCAGCAAATGTATAGATCTTTTTGCTTTAGATCCGGCCCACTATTTCACGGTTCCCTCCTTCACGTGGGACTGTATGTTAAAATATACAAACGTGTCTTTACAATATTTGAAAGACATCGATATGGTCTTATTTGTGGAGAAGGGAATTCGTGGAGGTGTGAGCCAATGCAGTAATCGATTTGCAAAGGCCATAAATAAATACATGCATAATCACGATCCGCAAAAAGAGACTAATTACCTCATGTATTTTGACGTTTGTAATTTGTACGGATGGGCTATGATTCAATATTTGCCCTATGATGGGTTCAAGTGGGTTGAAAACACCGATGATGTAGACGTTCGAAACGTCTCAGACGAAAGTCCAATTGGCTATATATTGGAAGTCGATTTAGATTACCCCGCTGAACTACATGACCTGCATAAAGATCTCCCTCTTAGTGCCACTCATACAGCACCACCCGACAGTAAATTATCTAAATTACTAACAACTCTCCACAATAAATCTAAATATATCATTCACTATCGAAATTTAAAACAATGTTTGGCGTTGGGGATGTGCTGAAAAAAGTCCATAGAATTTTGGAATTTAAGCAAGCTCCGTGGCTTAAAGCATACATATACCTTAACACTAGATTGAGGGCGGCTTCTAAGAATGCGTTTGAAATAGCTCTCTTCAAGTTGCTGATCAACGCAATTTTCGGTAAATCTATGGAGAACGTACGAAAGCATAGACTAGTTAGATTAGTTAATAAATGGTACGGACCCCACGGGGCTCGCTATTATATTTCTCAGCCTAATTTCAATAGCAGCAAGACATATGAGGAGAATTTGGTGGCCATCGAACAAAATAAATTTGAAGTTTTATTCAACAAACCCATCTATGTGGGGATGTCTATTTTGGACAAAACCTGCGTTTATGATTTTCATTATGGCTTCATGTTGAAATTATATAAAGACAGTTTGATTTATCACATTATTACAAACGATGACATTTATGAGTCAATTATAAATAGGAATATCGGGAAATTTGACACGAGTGATTATGCTCCAGACAACCTTTAAGATTCCACAAGTCAACAAAAAAGTAGTAGGCTAAATGAAACGTGAACAAAGGGCTCCTTTTGGATAAGTTCGTTGGTTTGCAGGCAAAAATGTACAGCTTCACTGTTCAAAATCAAAATCGCGATGATGACGTGACAAAGAAAGCCAAAAGGGTGCGCGAGTATGTCTTACGAAACACAATTACATTCGAGGACTATGTTAGATGTCTGGAAGAGAACATAGGGATGTATCGCGTCCAGATATCGATCCGCTCTTTTGACCTTAATTTATACACCATTGAGCAGAATAAAATCGCTTTGAGCCCCTTTGATAATAAAAGGGTAATATTGGGGGATAAAACAAGCACCCTACCTTATGGCCACTATTCCTCAGGTTAGAATTAAGATATTTTGTATATAGAGTAGTGTGTAGATTATGTATGTATTTTATTTTGATATTTAAGATATTTTGTAAGTAATTTATACACATCATTTGATTAATTTTCTGATTTAAATATATGTATTTTTTGTGTGAATAAATATTTTTATGAGGAAGTTTGGGTGGGTGTTTTAATAAACCAAAAATAATAGCATTTATTTTTTATTGTTCGAAATCATACATAACTTTATTTTTATAGAAAAATAACATTTCTCTAAGTGTATTGGTCAATAAAGAGTCGGGCGAAATACCGATAAAACAATACAAGAGGGTCATTCCATCAGGTGCTGCTGGCCTCTCGTACGTTTAATCATATCAATAACATTATGATAGTATGTGGAAAATCCAAAATGTTCCAGAAAAGACACTCGATGTGCTAGCACTTCATCGTTGATTCGAATTATTTCTTGAACATCTTCCTCGCACAACCACACATGGATATTGTGCTTTGTAACTTGAAGTAATTTAACATTATTGAAGTACAGAAGTTGAACTATTTGGCAGTATTCATCGGATAATATGGGTGTAGCATCGAAATCTGATTGTAGACTTGCGAAGAATTAGGTGATTTTCACTCGAAGAATATCGATGAAATCGATCCATTCCAACAGGCTAAAGCTAAGTTTACAATTTTGGGAATGTTGAATGAGTGAGATTGTTGGTGAGAAGGTCCGTACAGGACTCAATCCACATTTGATTTCATAACTTGCACCCACCAACGGGTACGTTGTATTCATCAATAGGAATGGCTCATCTTTTGCCTTCATCTCAAACTCTTCTAAAATCCGATCCAACTCGGAACAGCAGCTGCTGCTGCTGCTGATATCTTCCGCTGCACCAACACTATCCTGGGACAACATTTTATTAAAACTGTTCTGGATTGTTCGATTCACTAGAACCTAACCCCACACCAACGAATACCTCGTAGATCCATTATTACACTTCGGTGAGGCAGAAGCGCGACCCGATAAAAATCAGCATCAATTTCACTCTGTAGCACTCTGAAACAATCAAGTATATACGACCCTGGTTTTGGGATTATACCAGGAATTTGGTGTAATATGAATTTCTTCCATCTATTTTCGTATTTAAAGTAGCCTTCAACATTCATATCAATTATCTCCCAGTCGTTTTCGGGTGGCTCGAAATCTCCACCAAAATAGAAAATATCCACATACGCCCATTTCTTCACGGCTCCAATAATGAACGTTACAAATTCTCCTGCGATTATGCAATTTTTAGATGGTAATTGTAATTCTTCGAGGGTTTTCATCATATTTGCAGGACATCCTACACTTATAAATTTTTTTGCATCGTACACGGTGGTAAGCACATTATGAAAAAAATGTTGTATAATTGCGAGGTTATTTTCACACAGACTGATTTGATTATTTGATTTCCACTTGGTTGGACCCACAAAAAAGGAAGGCATGCGCAGCACATTAAACAACATCAGAATTTTCAATCCAACTTTTCTCTTTTATGCCGTACCATTTTACATACATTTTGTCACCCTTTTTTCGGAGCACCTTCTCGATCAAATAAACATCTGGCTGTTTGGTTTTCTGCAATTCTTTCTCGTAGAAACAACCGCCGATTGGTGCGCTGGTCATATCTTCGAGTAGATAAGTGACAGGGTTGGTAATTTTAACTTTGATGATTTTAAATAATTCCGTACTCCAATTGGGCGTATATCCCTTCTCAAAAATAATTTTGGCTTTACTTATTCGTACAACATCCCCCACGTGATATTTGTGAGGCAGAGCCAACTTAATGTGCGAGTAAGATTGCTTCAATATCCGACTTTCATTCTGTTTCGTAACCTTAAACGGAGCCATTTTTATAGTTGTATGTTTACGTTGATTATATTTTTCGGTGACTTCTTGGAGTATATCCACCCATTTGTATTTCCCGCTCAGACTGAATTGCTTGTAGATCGCTTCTTTCAACGTTCGAATGACGCGTTCAGCAATGGCTGCTTTCATCATAGAATACGTATTATAATGGTTGATTTTGTGTTTTTTCATTAGCTCGTCAAAGTGTCTGTTGAAGAATTCTCTACCTTGATCGCTTTGTAGGTTCCTAGGCGTACGATGTGGTTTGGGTCCTTCTAGCAATATAGAATTGACAGCTTTCCGAACCTCTTCGGCCGATTTCGTTTTCAGCGGGCGTGTCCATAGAAATTTCGAGAAGCAATCGATCACCACCAAAATGTATTTGAACCCCCGATTTTCGCGCGCATAATTACCCATTTCAGCAAGATCCATTTGCCACAAGTCATCCAACCCTTTTATGATTGTTCTGCGACGTTTAAAATTCTTTCTAACAGGCTTATGAAGCTCATGAACCACCTGCGCTTTACCCTTAATCATTTTTTTGGATCGATCGGCGTTGACGGAGCTAATAACTTTTGTGGTGTTGGGGAGGTGGTAGGAGCTCTTTTATAAGGATGATGATGATATGGTGAGGCTTCCCCTTTCTCTTTTTTTTATCGTCTTCGCAGCCGTCTCCAAACTGGTGATAATAATCGCTTGTTCTATTTGTGATAGATTGCTTTAGATGGTCTGTATACGTGCGATCATGGCCTGATCATTAGTACTACGCGTTTTATAGTCTAATTCTATAGTTATCAGTTTACTATTGATGGCCTGTATACGTTCGAATAGGTTGTCATATTTTGAAGTGTTTTCCTGATCGTTACTGATGAGTGTTTTATAGTCTTCAAGTATTTTCTTCAACAATTTTTCAAGATTTACCTCATTCGCTCCAGTAGCTTTGGACGATGCTATCATACTGTGGGGATCAGATCTTAAGTTGGGCGGTTAGCCCTAAACTGACCCGTGATCCTGGTGAGGGTATAGGGAATAGAAACGCATCACTTTACAAAAGGGTTCCTCTTTACTTAAACTTAGAGTTCGACGCCAGTATAGCTCAATGTCTTATTCTATACTCATTACAATAATTACAAGTATGGATCATTCACAATACCATCCATCCGCATCAATGATGTATGAATATTCTATTCTTATTCTTAATGCTCTACCTAATTATATATATTATGTCATTACTGTTTATTGTAGTTGTTCTACTAAACTAGCCTAGAATGTCAAGGTATCTGGGCCAGTTAATATGTATACTATTTTGACGTAATGCTTGGTGGCCCAGATCCGAGATCTGAACATTATTCTTACATAACATTCAATATAAATAAGGTCATCTTCTATAATTCCGGGATTCTAGGTAAACTCGTATAGGGATGAAAGATTCCTATACTACACCTCCCTACGCGGGGTAAAAAAATGTTCAATGGACATATAAACTTTTTTTCCCATTGACGTACCTTATTTTTATTTTACAAACAACATTTTTCCTTATCTAATCATGGTTCAGTTTTAGTCTATTTTTATGTATATTCACTTGATTGTTTCCTACTTTTATCACTACATTGGGGTTCCTTTCTTCCGTAATCACGAAAGGACCTTTGTATAATTGTTCAAGTTTATTTTTCGGAACACTTTTCACTAATACCTTATCACCTATCTTAAAATTAACTATAATACAATTTTCCCTAGATTTTTGCACACGTTCCAGTTTCGATACTATCAGATTATCCCTAGCTTCTTTACATGCTGGTTGGAGTCGATACTTCAACTCAACCGGATAATTCTCGAAGTTGTACACGGGTTCTACCTGTTCCGTTATGTTGGAAGGTAAATTACAAGATTTCCCGAACACTAGGTCGTGCGGCTTGTACTTTGTTCCCGTATGAACTGTGTTGTTGTATGCAAAAGTCCAAAATGGTACCCATTCGGTCCATGAATCTTTAAATTTTGCCACTTGAATTCTTAAATACACGCCTAGGTGCTTATGAGAATTTTCGTTTCATGATGGTAAGCTGTTGAATTTAGCTGTTTTATTCCTAACACATTACAAGATTGCTTGAACACTTCCGCCAAAAATTCTGTACCCTGGTCGTGGGCTATTTCCCTGGGAATCCCATACCTTAGTACAAAATTAGTGACGACTGCTTTTGCAACTGTGCTAGCTTCTTTATTAGGTATTGGATAAGCTTCGTTAAATTTACTTAATTCACATTGAAGAGTAAGTATATATCGATCGTCACCGATTTCGTTGCCTATCGGACCTACTAAATCAAGAAACACCTTCTCAAAAGACGCTGATGCTGTGGTAGTCACTGTTAGTGGTTCTTTGGTGGGTCTAGAGTGTTTATATCGCTGACAATCGTCACAACGTTTTACAAACTTCTCTATATCTGACCTTAGACCTGACCAAGTATATTTTGATTTTATATCATTGAACATGCCGTTTATACCTGCGTGTCCTCCTGTTTTTAATGTATGAAAATCATTTAAGATTAATTGTCTACATTCTTTTTCATTAATTGTTGATACGTCTGGTATAACATTTATTTTTAATCCTATTACAAAACCGGCGGATTTTATTTCTATGATTTCTCTATTCAGCGCGCTTATTAATTCCTTGTTTTTGGAATTTTTCATGATGCATATTTCAGCAATATTGAAATCCTTACATACATTTTCTACACTTCTCAATAATGCCCTTAGGTACAATGCCGATCAAAATTGTAGTTTTATGTAAATCAATTTTCTTTCTTCATCATAATATAATGAATTGTTAAAATTTTTGTCTAGACATTTTTCCTTGTTTAATTCATCAAATTCTTCCTCAGATAACACTTTTAGTAACACACAATCGGTAGGACGTTTTATAAGTTCAACTACTCCCGGATGGCCATTTCTATTAGTGTCGTTATCGTTCTTATTAATTTGTCCTTCCTTTTCTGCTTTTACCTTTTGTGCTCTTGTGATTGCAAATACTTTCTCCGATGTTTTATTACACATCGTCTTAAGTTCTGATGATTCAATACGAATCATTGATAAAGCATCGGCTGTAACATCGTCCGTGCCTTTTATATAATTTATAGTAAAATCATACTCTTCTAGAGTCAGTCTGAATTTTGTCAATCTACTAGATGGGTTTGTCATGCCAAAAAGATATACCAGCGGTCTGTGATCAGTGTATAATCAAAGGTTCGACCATATAGATGGGGTCTGAAATGAATTTACATCTTCTAATCGTTGTAAAATTTTTACGAGATTCACGTTGTGTGTCGTCAAATCTTTGCCAAAAACTATAAGATCGTCAAAATATATGAAACACGATTCATAATTTAATCCTGTCATAGCCATTGTCATGACTTTGGAAAATACACTTGGGCTTATATTTAATCCCATTGGTAGCCTTGTTAGCTGATATTGACCTCTGTCCGTAGTGAAAGCGGTGCATTTCCTGCTTTCCGTATCTAATTCCACCTGGTAATATCCTTGTGACAAATCCAAATGTGAAAAATATACTACTCCTGATAATGAATCTAGAATTTCTGATATGGAGGGAAGTGGAAACCTATCATCTTCTATCTGTTTATTGAGTAAACGATAGTCTATTACTACTCTCCACTTTTTTACTCCATTTTTGTCTAATTGCTTCTTTGGTACAATTAGAAGCGGGGAAGACCATTCAGAGATGGTTTCCTCAATTATGCCATCTTGCAGCATCTTATCTATGTGCTTATGAATTTCATCTTTCTGTGCGATTGGCAACCTATACGGTCTCACGAACACTGGACTAGAGTCCTTATTCAGATGAATTCCTTGTTTTGTGATATTTGTTATCGTGAGAGGGTCGTTTTCTAAATGAAAAACATCGGCATATTTTGCACAGATTTTTTCAATAGTCGTTTTTTCCTCTCCGTATAACGTGTCCAAATTTACCTTTTCTAAAAGTTTCTCTACTCGCTCAACTGTCATGTAATCTTTTTTGAATTTACGTATATTATAATTTGATAATTTATCAGTAGTAGGGATAAAATTCCTAATTTCTCTTTAATTCGAATTTAAAATACGTACAGGAACTTGACCTTGTACTGGTTTTACTATTGTTCCTGCAATAAAAACACCGTTGCATATTTCCTCTTTCAAAACAATGCATTCTTCGTTCTCTCTTACATCGAAGTATCGTACAATTTCACACCTTGCAGGAATTGTTGTATAACATTCATACCTTGAATGAATTGACATTGAAATTTTTTCATTATTCAGCATGCAGGAAAACGTAAACGTTTCATAATTTATTATTGCTTTATGTTTTAAAGAGAAATTTGACCCCAGTATTGCTCGAATTCCGTTAGTAAATTGATTTAAAACTATAAATTCTTGTTCAAACGCTATGTTGTTTACTTTTAAATTTATGTTGACGGAGCCATGTGACATTACGGAACTAGCGATTCCTTGTATGTTTAATTTTTTTTTCGTTTATCCTCTCTGAATTTTGAATAACTTCCTTGAAAATGACACTGACTGAAGATCCTGTGTCGATAAGAAAATCTAATTCATTCATTCCATATCTCATTATCACACAATTCATTCCATTCGTACTTAGATTTTCATTCACTCTATTCGGAACGAAAAAACTGATTCTTAAGTGAACTTTTCACCTCTTCCTCTGAAGTGCTACTACTATTTTGATTACCTGCCATTTGAGCTGTAAAGCAACCTTGATTTTTGGGTTTGAACCCATTATTATTTTGAAAATTATTTCCAAAAGGTTTGTGTTTGCGTTCAACACTCTGTCTTGTTTGATTTTGTTGAAAATTGCTATTGTAACATTGGTTGTTCCTTCTGAAGGGCTTGTATTGTTTTCTATAATTTTGATGCCTTGCGCCAAAATTGTTACCTTGCTTGACTCTATAGTCTCGCATGTGGAATTTTTCCACTTTGGTTTTCTCTGTATGTAGAGATCAATTTTCTTCCACTGGTCCACAAATAGCGTCGGCCAAATTGTCGTAATTTCTAGCCTTTACTATTGTGCGTAGGTCGTTATTGTTTAGACCATTTGCGAAAATATTTACAGCTAATCTTTCGTTAACCGACCTCAAGATATTTGCTGATTCTTCCTTTCCTTTCGCTTGTGCCATTGTCAGATCTACCAATAAACCTTCAACAGTTCCTCCAAAGCTATCAATGCTTTTGATTCCTTGCTTTGCGCTATGGAATTCATTTGCGAGGGCAGCCTCCGATTCTCTCGTAAGCAGTTTACCTTTTATGTCCTGAACCAATGCCTCAACTGAGTCGTATGCTTTCTTCACTCTCAGTTTTGCATTTTGGCTCAGCCTAGTTTTTAAAACGAAATTTATTAAAAATACCCTTCCAGAATTATCTAGCATGTCGCTGTATAATTCGATAGCATCGATTAACTGTTTCGTGACGTCATTATTTCCATTCATTACTGGAAGTAAAGAGGTCGCGGTGCGTAAATCAAACTTTTCAGACATATTTGACGCTTGAACAAATTGAACAAATTAAAAACTATTCAAATCTTAATTCTTCTAGAAAAATAAACCTAAGATTGTCTAAAACAGTAATTACTCACATGATGTTCGAAGCACTACACCAATGTTGGTTGACTCCTTCTGATCTCCTCTCTGATTCTCCTAACCATCATTTTCCTAACCATCCTGTGAACTAGGTACACTATGATGATTATTACCAGCATGAGGGTTATAATTCCCAGTATTTCAGCTGTAGAGAGAGAAATCCCTGCTTTGTCCCTGATGCCCATTTTCAGCCCATCGCTGTTTGCAGCCTGGACGTTGATCATCTCTTCTGATGATTTTGCGTTTCCCATTTTGAATCTTGACTTCCAAAATTGTTAATATCAATTAAGCGTCTTCCTGTTAAAACCATGTGGGAACGGTTCGTTTCTGTTTTTTCCATAAGAAAAAAAAAGACTGACCCGTGGTCCTGGTGAGGGTATAGGGAATAGAAACGCATCACTTTACAAAAGGGTTACACTTTACTTAAACTTAGAGTTCGACGCCATTATAGCTCAATGTCTTACTCTATACTCATTACAATAATTACAAGTATGGATCATTCACAATACCATCCATCCGCATCAATGATGTATGAATATACTATTCTTATTCTTAATGCTCTACCTAATTATATATATTATGTCATTACTGTTTATTGTTGTTGTTCTACTAAACTAGCCTAGGATGTCAAGGTATCTGGGGCAGTTAATATGTATACTATTTTGACGTAATGCTTGGTGGCCCAGATCCGAGATCTAAACATTATTCTTACATAACATTCAATATAAATAAGGTCATCTTCTATAATTCCGGGATTCTAGGTAAACTCGTATAGGGATGGAAGATTCCTATACTACAATATCATCTACAAGTTTTTCAATTTTAATTCTATTGTGTTGTAGAATCAATCAGAGAGTCTGTGAATTTTTTATTTTCATCCTGTTTACTCTGTTTTATAGCTGCAGAGTGAACATAACTTTGATTTTTGTATGACTGTATTTCGGTACGGAGAATCTTCAATTCTTCGTTTATATTCGTATCCACTTTAGTGATGCCGTTATCTACATATACTTTGTTCGTAACATCATTAGCGGAGATAGGTATTTTCACATTACAAATTTTCAAATTTTCCATATCAACATCACCTTCGGGCGTGTGCCTTAAAATGTTCATAAACATCGATCTGCGTTTGAAAACATCGATGATGCTATCGCCCGACAACGCAGATCGCCTACCGAACTTATCAAGACTCATTATATAAATGATTGGTTGGTGGAAGTAATCAATACTAATATATGATGTCCGCCTCTCTTAGTTCATTTATTATATCGACAATTTCATTATCGTGGGAAGTATTTCCAGCTTGTTGTGATGCCATCAGTAGTTTTAGTCGGTCCACCAGCTCGTTTGGATCATCCCAAAAAATATATTCCATAGGCCTCTTGTTGTATGTTAAATGTAAACCGCTACCGCTTGCTGCTGTCGAAGTCGTCTCCGACGACGACAACGAGGTTGGTCGAAACATAGGTTTAATTATGGACATATACTTTGGCGCATTGGTGCCCTTCAAACGACCATTAATATTTTTATGTGCATTTGTTAACCTCAAAATTTCTTTGTATGCTGCTCGAATGTTATTCGTGAATTTTCTGGGTGTTTTGTAGAATATGAGCTCGTACAATCCAGGTGTTCCCTTTGCCATATATCCTACGGTTTCGATATTCTCACCGAATATTATCTTTTTAAAACCGAGAATCCAACCGGCAGAGCTCGCATCATAAACAGGTCCATATACTTTATCGATATTCTTGTTGTTTTCTCAATGTTCTTAAACGTATTTACGCACTTGTGGAGGATAATGTGCAAGTGAAGGTTCAATCTCGGTCATAGCATCATCGAACGCGTCGTCATCCTCCTCCACCTCCCCCTCCTCTTCTTCTTCATCAACATCATCTTTAGGTTCTAATTTTATTTCTTTTTTCATTAACTGCGCAGTAGGATGTTTAATTTTTTTAACGATCGCTTTCAATGGTGTGGCGATAGGTTTGAACAGTTGTTCTATTGATTCGTCTTCTTCAGATTTACCTAGTTTCAAGGCCAGATATTTCTTTCTTATAGACTTACTCAATTCGAAGATTTTTCTCTTACGTGCTAACTGTTCAGCGTCCATCTTGTATTTGAACTAAAATTAACAATTCACGTTTTTATATATACATCGAAACCTTTGCGGTATCTGCCATCGTTCAAGTCGAAATCCTTAGCAATGACCAAAGTTCCAAAATTATCCGTCCAGCACATGGCGCACATCTTCTTGAACTGATTGAAATTGACGTCGGGTGATACGTGCTCATCAAATACATGCTTTCAAATTGATCTCGTCCTGCTTAAAAAGAACGATCAAATTACAATTGTTTCGGTATTTTCGAGTACGTCTTGCACAGATATGCTGTATCATATTCTTATGCCTACACATGGAATAGTATTCCCGAATTTTTTGCTGACCTTCTCACGCGATATCATCAAAAAGGAATATGGAATTAGCTCTAGCCTCGTTCGGACTTATTATTTCCTCGTTGTCTTTATAGGGAAAATAGCCAACACCCTTAACCCGATCTAAAACTTCCTGCAAGAGTTGATACTTGGTTTGATATAACCACTTTGAGTATACGTAGACCTTTTTGAACTTTGCCCCATTCGGATTGAATAATAGCGATAACATCACGTTCGTTTTACCACACCCACTAGGTCCACAAATTATCGCTCGAAAAGAGTCGGGTAACAATTTACCATGTTTGCCTACACGATTAGTATTCGCCTGCCCTATGTCTAAATTTTCTATGGGCAGTGTCTGCTCTTGTTGAGCGGTCTTCATATTGTGAGGTAGTTTAATTCAGATGTTTTTATATATAAATAGAAACGTTCGAAGATCACGAGCTCAGTATCAATGTTGATCTATCAGGGTGAAGGTTTGTTGAATTCGCTCATAAACAGTCTCCCGTTCGAAGTACATATTCCATCATATCAATTCTGCAGGCCTGGTACTAAGCTAGAGAAGCGACTTGCGCGTGGCGATAAAGGTGTTAATCAGTTGGATTCGGCCTGTCGCGAGCACGACATAGCTTATTCCCAGCACAAATCTCTAGAAGATCGTCATAAGGCCGATGAAATATTAGAGGACGCAGCTTGGCAGAGTGTTAAATCTAAGGACGCTAAGGCTGGCGAAAGACTAGCTAGTCTATTGGTTACCGGGGGAATGAAAGTTAAACGTAAACTAGGAATGGGTCTTAGGAAACGTGCTGGCGGTCGTCGTGGAGGATGTTGCTTTCGGAAAGATATCGTTGGAAATATTTCAAAGTCTATGGAAGCGTCTGCATCGTTGCGAAAGTCTGCTATGAATGCATTGAAAGCTGCACGAATAGCTATTAAGTGAGTCGGAGGTAAGAAGCGTGTTAAAGTACCACGCATAATATCCCTACCGAAATCAGGAGGATTCCTTCCGTTATTACTACCTATTTTGGGGGCGTTGGGGGCCTTAGGGTCTGTGGCGGGTGGTGCAAGTGCCATCGCCAAAAAGAAACTTGAAGAGGATCAGCGTCATCATGCAGCTATGGAGTCATTAGGTAAAGGATTATACTTGCGGAAGAATGCGAAAGGTGGATTTGGGTTGTATTTGAAGAAACAACAAAAAAACTTCCAATAGAGCTACCCCATAGGCCGTTATATGACGTGGATTCGGTGCGTTTCGCGAAAGAAATGAAAATACCTCATTTTCGAGGTGTCTTTATGCGAGACAATTTACCTAGGAAACGCCCCTGGAGGCAAGAATGCGCCATTATGAATTTGGATTCGATCAAAAACAACAGTACCCATTGGGTGACCTTTGGAAAAATAAATAACCAAGAGGAATACTTTGACTCTTTTGGAAATTTAAAACCACCTAAGGAACTAGTTCGGTATCTGGGTGGTGGTGGTGGTGGTGTTAGAATTTTCTATAATAACGACACCTATCAAAAGTATGATCAGGTGATTTGTGAACATTAATGTTTGAAATTCCTCAGTTCTACCTAAACATCTGACGTGTGCAGTCATGTCGGAGCCCTACGATAAATTTATCGCAAAGATTATGCAACAACTTTCTGTTGATGTTCCGAGGGGTGGAATGACGTCAATCATCAGATACGTATATGATAATCTAATAAAGGCAATGGAAAAACCTTCAAGCGAATTCAAGAAATTCTGCCCTTTGACGAAACGGGCGGACAGTGATCTTCTCACCACTATGAATAATGTAATAGAAATTATCACCTAATCAGTTGTCAGGACTCACCTTTAATGACTGTATCCCAGGGTAGCGCGCTAGAAATACAGCCACCTCCAGCGATTAGACGTTGGTTCCCGAAAACCTGGACTGGTGTTGTGGACATTCTGTTCCAGTAGTACCTCGTCGGCGCGGAATTGGTGGAAACCTGTTTTTTTACTTATGACGCTTGTTTCGTTATCTGACAATGACACGGTTTTACTACGATTTGAATGGAATTCACTATACACGATTTATGAAGTCAAACGAAAACAATATAATGCAAATAGCTACACCGAATAATACCCTTTATTAATTACCTTATGACGATTTATCTATTCGGAACTTTTGGATTCTACTTCTATATACGCATTTATGATGATTTGGAATATTCAATTACCCTGAATTATAATCAATATGCGCATGCCTCAATTGACAATCTATAACATTCATGTAGAATTTAAGAACTTCGTTACATTCCCCCCTTACTTCCAAAAAAAATAATATTTTTTTCGTTCAACGTTGGCTAACAAAGCGTTTCTACAAAAACGAATCAATAACTTCCTTGCTCTCCCATGAACATCTTTAAATATAAAATTTCTTCCATAAAAAAATAAACTCCTTCCGGAAAATAAGCTCTCCCTTCCAAAAATAAAACTTCCAAATCTAAAATCTTCTTTCCAAAAAAAAATAACTAAAATCTTTTTCCAGAAAATAAAACGGTGTTCCAAAACTGAACTTGAAAAAAAATAAAACGGTATTCCAAAACTAAAATCTTCTTTCCAAAAAATAAAACGGTGTTCCAAAACTACAATCAAAAAAAATAAAAACGGTCTTCCAAACAGATTAGTTGCGGTACGGTTCGGTTTATGGCCGACTTTATTTGTCTTAAGACGGGAACGTCCACGACACATATATCTGCGGTTGCAACATTGGTTATTAATTAAATCACATTGTATTTCCACCTCCTTGGTGTTTACGGAGGTTTGCGTTCCTACGGATATGGTACGGGATCTTTTCTTAGGATGAATAGAGGTTGTACATGTGGATATAGCCTGCTCATTTTTGTGTGTGCACGAGCAATTTCGGGACATCACTCCCACTAGTCCACACCTGGAGCAAAATATACGGCGAACTCTTTGGCACTCATATCTGGTGTGCCCTGGATAACCACATCTCCAACATAGTACATTTCCACTGGTAAATATATGGGTACCATACCTTCGATATGTGACGCGATAGGCTCGTTCACTAAAGTTGAATCCGCCATTCGTTAACAAAATGAAAACCAAGATCGCTATTTCTGAAGGAAGTAGGACCTTGAAACCACCCTTAAAATCCACAAAAACCTCAACATTGGACAACACGTCAATCATAATTCCTTTTTAAGGAATTATCTTAAACAAACTGATATGTGCCTAGTCGAGAAACCAGCAGAAAGAATTAAAAGCTCGCTATCCAATACAATAATGATCAGTTCAACGATTGGCCTGGAGTGCCGAGCGGCGTAAGATCAAATAAACGCTTCATGCTCCCTAGGTAACTCCCGTCGTTGAACTGCTAGCACTCAACCAGATTCATAACAGAAGGTGATGATTCTACAACAGCAAATTCGGTTAAAGATCCGGCACAACAGGAATTACACAAACGGTATTCTCTCGCTCCCACCAGAACTTTAACCAGGGCAGGTTCTTAATGACGAGTGACCAACCCTCAATATTCCTTTAGAAGCCTTCTACTTCAGGCGGAAAAAATCGTTGGCCTATTCGTAACCCGGAACCAACACGAGTAAACGACAACTAATAACCAGAACCAAAATATATTTCACGTGATTCATGACGACTGAGCATGAAAAGCAAATCATTTCATAAGTAAAAACGGGGCTACATGAAAATACAGGGGCTAGTTGGAAATGAACGCAGCTGATTGAATTAACAGGTGCTGCTGCTTAACGTCATATTTAGGAAACATAATTCTAAGTCAGTCAGTTAGAGCATAACAACAAGTGGCGGTAACGTTGTTTTTGTTTGTTTCTGCGGAATAGTGTGGCACGTAGAAATCTACAAACAGTAAGGTAAAAAACAATGTTTTTTTTTCGTGAATACTTCTTATTGCCTGGATATACTGGGAATTATTAGTACAGCGATGTATTCTTTCCTAAGAGCATCATAACCGGTTAACACTAATATAACCTATATTCATCGCTGTAGCTAATTCGAAAGCCAGTGGCGTAGATTTTATTTTTTAGTGTCATTTCAGGGGCTTCTTGAAAATGGTTCGAAAATATAAGAGAAAGGTGGGAAGTCGGCCGTACCTCAATTACACGAAGGAAACGTTGAATGCTGCTGTGCGGAGGTATAAAAGGGGCAATTTGACTCAACTCAGTGAAGAATATGGCATACCATATTAAAGTTTTTTTTTTTGTAATAAAATCTGTGTTTTATTACCGATTTTAATGAAACAAACAGCAGACAACTTTGTATTACTTCTATTTCTATTCATTTAGCCCCTATACCAGGTCTACAAGAAAACAGAAGTGTTTTTCAGGTCAATTTTCAAATAACCCCATAACGGGGTTACTTGAAAATGAGCACTTTTTTTTCGAAAGTGGTGAGAGCTGGAATTTTTTTATTGCTGTAAGAGCTTCCTTCGACACGAAATGCCATCTAGGTGATTTTTATCCTCGAAAAAATTTCATAATTTGAAGCTGACAGTATGAAGTTTCCAAAAGTTTTATCAAGTAGCCCCGTTTCACTTGTCCACGAGTTTCTGCAATTTTTCCATTATATTAGAATAACTTACAGTATTCAATGCATTCTGCATGTTATATTCTATATCGCCTGTGGCTATCGAGCACATAACATCCGCCTCTTTCAAGATTGCCTCACGATTATAATCGCCGCGCAATAAACAGGTATATAACTATTCGACGATGTTAGTGCTTGTTTCGTCCGGAAAATTTCTGCGATATATTTTTAACAATTTATTCCGCCACACAGACCTAAGCGCTCGGGCATTTTCAATATTACTATTTTCCGTATTATTCAGAATATTTGGTACTGTTTTGTAAAATTCCCCGCATACATCTTCTACATAATTCGTGATAGATTCTTGGCCACTCGGAATTTCACGTGATTCTTCTCTTACGATTCCCAAAACATTTTACAGTTTGCTCACCAACACATTAATCTGAATGGTTACTTGCCATTTTTTAACGTCGCTCAGGTCGTGCATTTGTATGAATTCGTTTCGCAATTGCTTTAATAACAATAAATATTTATCCATGATTACTACGAACCCGAATGATAAAGTCTCTTCAAACAGGGCTAACGAAATTTCTTTGATTGCGGAGTTGGTCAATTGAATCAATATGTTTACGTTTACCGTGTTATTGGTCCCGCCGCTTGGACTATCGTGAAAATTATTCCTAATCGAAGCGACTGTCAACTCCTGGGCACAATTTTTCGAGAACGGCACGACAAAATAATTAATTTTGGAAATATGACGAAATGCTTGCGTGGAATGTTTGTTCGTTGACTGTGACGACATATGTTGGTTTGTGTTTGTTCTCCGCAACACCACCGGAGATGTCTGTCTTTTTCTTTTGTAATCGTTCTTGGAGGTCTGTTTGATGTTCACCACGGACGATGATCTATGCGTCGAGGCAACGGAACTTTTTGATTTTGTATTAGATCCGCTTATCGACGGTGTGGGTTGTGGTGACGTTCTTAACGACATTTGTTTCCTAGTTATTTTCGTCGATTGAATCTTGGTAGTTATTGACGATTTTCCTGGCGATTGCTGTTTTGTTGCTGCCGATTGTAAATGTTTCGGTGATTTTCTTGGTAGTTGTTGCTCTTTTGCGGCCGTCGTATTGTTGGAAATCGGCGATGGTGATACGACATCGTAATTCTAGAACAAGTAACAAAGAAATGATATTCTCTTTCTCGCCATCTCAATCGCGTTCAATGTACTATGGAAAATGGGAAAATATCGAATAATATAGTTATGACAATATTACAGTAGACAACTTACTTCAATGATTCGTGGTTCGGTTGCCATATGTCGTAGCTGGGACTCCTGTTGCGATTGTGATTCTAATAAAGACACGTATGTTCTGCGAACGATAGTAGATTATCGAAATATTGGGAATTTCCCTCGTTTAGCCCACTGTTATGTTCCATTTCGTGCAGTGTAATAATGATTTATAGTAATTTTTATCTCCCCTTCACCAATATACCATGGCTATATAGTTTTCCTGTTGGACAAATCGACATAGAAATAATTTATGTAATAAAAATAAAAATTTGCAGAGTTTTAAATATTTGAAGTTTAGTCTTTAATTGTTCATCTTCATAAATTTGATGAAATTGTATTATAAAACTACTTTTATATTATAGATAGGTATTCATCCTAGTGTTGACGTTGATACAACATAGTGGGCATTACTCAAATATGTTTTATTTTTATGAATAATTAAAAAGAAATAATTATGGCCCTCAAGTTAAATCACAAAAGAGGCCGCTTTAAATTTCTTGGTACATTAATATAAAGATATTTTCAACATTTCACTTACAACTAAACAGTTATTGATACCTACTTCGCTAGCGGACTTCATAAGCGCCAGTTACCTTCACGCTTGCACGCAATCATCTGCAGGATACTTTGCAGGCTTTCGCAAGCGAATTTCGTGCATTCGAAAAGTGCTCAAACTTGTTTTACACGCTCTTTCTCGCACAGTTTAGAAAATACAGTAAGCATAGGTTTTGGCTTTTCATTAATTAATTAATTGGTTTGGACGATACAAATTTTTATTGTGTTAAAGATACAGTGTAAGATTCACGTTATTGGTCCTGTTTAAAAGTAGATTTACTTTTTTGTAATAAAATCTGTGTTTTATTACCGATTTTAATGAAACAAATAGCAGACAAGTTTGTATTACTTCTATTTCTATTTATTTAGCCCCTATACCAAGTCTACAAGAAAACAGAAGTGTTTTTCAGGTCAATTTTCAAATAACCCCATAACGGGGTTACTTGAAAATGAGCACTTTTTTTTCGAAAGTGGTGAGAGCTGGAATTTTTTTATTGCTGTAAGAGCTTCCTTCGACACGAAATGCCATCTATGTGATTTTTATCCTCGAACAAATTTCATAATTTGAAGCTGACAGTATGAAGTTTCCAAAAAGTTTTATCAAGTAGCGCCCCGTTTCACTTGTCCACGAGTTTCTGCAATTTTTCCATTATATTAGAATAACTTACAGTATTCAATGCATTCTGCATGTTATATACTATATCGCATGTGGCTATCGAGCACATAACATCCGCCTCTTTCAAGATTGCCTCACGATTATAATCGCCGCGCAATAAACAGGTATATAACTATTCGACGATGTTAGTGCTTGTTTCGTCCGGAAAATTTCTGCGATATATTTTTAACAATTTATTCCGCCACACAGACCTAAGCGCTCGCGCATTTCCAATATTACTATTTTCCGTATTATTCAGAATATTTGGTACGGTTTTGTAAAATTCCCCGCATACATCTTCTACATAGTTCGTGATAGATTCTTGGCCACTCGGAATTTCACGTGATTCTTCTCTTACGATTCCCAAAACATTTTACAGTTTAATCTAAATGGTTACTTGCCATTTTTTAACGTCGCTCAGGTCGTGCATTTGTATGAATTCGTTCCGCAATTGCTTTAATAACAATAAATATTTATCCATGATTACTACGAACCCGAATGATAAAGTCTCTTCAAACAGGGCTAACGAAATTTCTTTTATCGCGGAGTTGGTCAATTGAAGCAATATATTTACGTTTACCGCGTTATCAGTCCCACCGCTTGAACCACCGTAAAAATTATTCCTAATCCCAGCGATTGTCAACTTATGGGCACAATTTTTCGAAAACGGCACGACAAAATAATTAATTTTGGAAATATGACGAAATGCTTGCGTGGAATGTTTGTTCGTTGACTGTGACGACATATGTTGGTTTGTGTTTGTTCTCCGCAACACCACCGGAGATGTCAGTCTTTTTCTTTTGTAATCATTATTGGAGGTCTCCACGGACGATGATTTATGTGTCGAGGCAACGGAACTTTCTGATTTCGTATCAGATTGGCTTCTCGACGGTGTGGATTGTGGTGACGTTCTTGACGACATTTGTTTCCTAGCTATTTTCGTCGATTGAATCTTGGTAGTTATTGACGATTTTCCTGGCGATTGCTGTTTTGTTGCTGCCGATTGTAAATGTTTCGGTGATTTTCTTGGTAGTTGTTGCTCTTCTGCGGCCGTCATATTGTTGGGAATCGGCGATGTCGATACGACATCGTAATTCTAGAACAAGTAACAAAGAAATGATATTCTCTTTCTCGCCATCTCAATCGCGTTCAATGTACTATGGAAAATGGGAAAATATCGAATAATATAGTTATGACAATATTACAGTAGACAACTTACTTCAATGATTCGTGGTTCGGTTGCCATATGTCGTAGCTGGGACTCCTGTTGCGATTGTGATTCTGATAAAGACGTATGTTCTGCGAACGATAGTAGATTATCGAAATATTGGGAATTTCCCTCGTTTAGCCCACTGTTATGTTCCATTTCGTGCAGTGTAATAATGATTTATAGTAATTTTTATCTCCCCTTCACCAATATACCATGGCTATATAGTTTTCCTGTTGGACAAATCGACATAGAAATAATTTATGTAATAAAAATAAAAATTTGCAGAGTTTTAAATATTTGAAGTTTAGTCTTTAATTGTTCATCTTCATAAATTTGATCAAATTGTATTCTGCCCTCATAAGGATAAACGCGGTATGTTCATGAGGCAGCAAACTGAGATATTCACTTTTAAAGTTTTTGGTTTGGCTCTTACACATATTATGACATATAAATAATATTTTTGTGGATTCTTGTAGTATATATCCCTTGCATTTTACAGCAAGTTTTTAGTTCCATAAATTTCAATACTTTTTCCAAAAATCGACATACCGCATTTATTCTTGAAAATTATCATCAGTTTACCAAGGATGAAAGCGGTACTTCTAGTGAATTCAATACACCGCTTTTTTCTTTAGAGTTTTTCAGAGGTGATACTAAAAATGAATGCGGTATGTGCTAAAACCTTATTTAATGATAAAAATAATAATGAATTTCTTCATTCCAAAGCAAAATTTAATATTTGTATAAAATATTTCTAGAAAAAAAAATGACTAGCATTTAGAACAAAACGTGTTATTGAGATATAAATTTACACAGAAATAAGTAGACATTATTTATTAATATAAAAGTAAATCAAACTTAAGTTCAATCATCACACTCTGGAAGATTAACCCAAAATTTTTTCCGGTTCTCTGGAATGATACCATCGAGCGCTTTGAGCAACTTTGTTTTCTTGGACTGTGAGAAACCACAAGGTTTGGCACAAGAAGTAACCGGTGCTAACAGAGGTCCGGATTTTTTCATGGCCTTTTTGCATAGAAACTCTAAGTTTTTGAAATCTTCATCCTCAGTCAACGAGGTTTTGTACTGAACAATATAATTTCCCCGACTGGCTTTTATTTGCACAATATTTGACAGGCGCGGGTGATTTAAATCTTTGTTGAGTTTGGTTTGAGATTTAAAATCTTTCCATAATTAGAAGTCCTTATGAGTCATGGACTTTACGTCGATTTTTGATTTTCTAGATGTGCCAACAGCTTGAACAAAGTCATCAAAATCGTAGGTTTTGCCCTGCCTCTTCAATGACAGCTCGACCTGGTGGTGAAAACTGTCAGCCGACATAAACGTATGGCCAGGTTCGAAATAATATACTATGAGTTCCTAAGCTGCAATTTCATTTGAATTGACAATCCTTACTAAAAATGTTAGAAAGCACCAGTTTTTATTTTGGCTGGAACAATTATCCAGCCAAAAGATAATACGATTTGCATCTCTTTGACTTAATAAGAAGGCATAAAATGTGCTTATTATGTCTTCCTTGTTACGCCCGCTTATAGATTCGTTCCAAACAACTGCAAACGGTGGTAAATTCGAGTTTTTCCCTAGTGGAACGAAGCTCTCGTGATATGTGGTTAATCTTTGTACGAATATAATTTTCTTGAAAGTGTCGATTCTAGGAAGTATTATTATTTTCTGAAGATCTACCGAAACACAGATAGTACCTGCACTAAAACTGGATCGTGCTTGTTCTTGATACAGTTTTCTTGATTTATCCGCATGTTCGATATGTCTTTTCCATTTGACACATATTTCACAATCTTCCTGCAAATTATCTTGTTTGTGTTCATGCAGTTTAGCTTCCTCGCATATTTCACATTCCTTGTTGCCTAATTTTGCAAATGAAAAATTTTTTGCTTTTACTTTTACTCTATAAGCTTCATATGACACTTTTAGATCTGGATGTTTGGATACAAAATCTTCATGCATACTAGGAATCGATATGTCACTCGGAAGGTACCTGCGATTGGGAGCATGTTCACGCCTATAATGCTAAATACATGGGTTGAATGATTCTATATGGTCATTGATGATCGTATCATCTATTTTGTATTTATTCTTAGCCTTTCCGCGCATATTTGGAAGTGGTTGAAGTTGACCTTTAGGAGTTTTGGAAAGTGTGTCATGAACAATCCTGTCATTATTTTTGTGATATCCTAGCGTTGTTAGAAAAAATACTTTACATGTCTCTCTTCGCTCATCATTTTCTGTTTTTAAGTAATATCTAAAAGTATTTTGTTTTCTAGGATCGTCTTCACAATGACGACGTTTTTTTACTGTCAAGCGGTCACAAGAACTTAGTATAAAACTCTTTCTTTCTTGACTCGTAAGTTGCCAAAAGTTCCTATTTATATGAATTCGTTGAGCGTCTGAAAAAGTTGAGGAACACTTTTTCCTACATTTATTTATATCACATCCTGCCAACACCTGATGCTTTTCTTTTAAGGACTTTTGTCGCTGTTCTTTCTCTTCATTTAATTGTTCGGTATTTCTTGCTCTTTTCCTTTTTCTAATAGTACCCTTTTTTTGTATAGCTTTTTTTGCCACTACCTTTTACTTTTTCTGCTGCAATCAAATTGGAAAGTGGTATGTTATCCTCATAATCACTGCTTTCATCCCTTTCTTGAACATTAGTAATATTATTTATTTCGTTAAATTCAAATGTTTGTCGCTCGGCACAATTTCCTGTTTGATTAAAATCATTATTATCACTATCGGTATTCGGGGAAATATCATCTCTCACTTCAAAATAATTCTCTATTTCCATAGACACATTTTGATCAGTTTGGGTTCGAACTGTAGCGTAGGAAACGTTGCCACCTGCAGAAATTGTACAGGATGATTCCAAAGGTATAAATAGGTCTGTTGGAGCTGCCGGTTGCACAGGTAGTTCTGGTGAATCTGAAGTATTTCCGGGACAATTTTGTAAATTAAGTAAAGGAAAATTTGGCTGATATGTACTCATGGGATTTAATTCCATCAAGGTATTATTTGGGATTAGGCTGCTTGGAAATATGTTATCTGAAAGTGTGCATGATGACTCTTTTGGTTGTATATCCCAGCAACAACTAACACCTGTCATGGGCACTGGTAATAAAGGTGTCAAAACTGTTTCGTAATCCTCAGGCGGTGGCTCTAAAGGCTTTTTAGTTGCCAATGCAAGTATCAAACTGGTCCTAGTTCTGTGACTCATTTTCTGAAATAAAATGAAGTATTTTAATTGTCTTCATTTAACCGCTTCGCAATTTATGATTATAAAGTATGAAAGTTTAGTGCATTTTTTCGTAAACCGGATACACATGAAAAGTGTGCCTGATCATCCTATTTACTATTCAGTATCAACTTTGTTATTTCTTACTGCCGCCACATTGGGTTTTTACATTTTTGAACTGCCGCTAATTCCCTTTGCTACAATCTAGAAGGTCTACAATATTCGTATTCGATTGGCGGCATTTTTGTCATTTTACCAAATTTATATTTCTCCACTCTATATCGGACACCAGGTATAAAATAATAATTTTACCAAAAATTATAATTTACCAATTTTCAGACTTATTTTACTCGATGCAAATCACGCCCCAGGCCCACGATATGAATGCATTTATATTTTGTATGCCTGTAAGTTAGTTGATCACAATAAATTATTATTTGAATACATTTCGGTCATTTCGGATATAACCACTTTGTTTTTATCAGATTATACTTACTATAAACTACATGATATTGAAAAGTACTTACCATAAAACGTATATATTTCTTTCACAATAACAACTAACACACAGCAAAAGGAACTGAAATTATTATTATTACGTCTTAGTTGCATCTAATTTGTGGGAGAAATCAAAGCGCGTTTGAACCTGCAAAAACAACGCTGTTGCACCGCGCCGATCCCAGGAAAAAACGCGGTATAATCCACGTTCTTAGGATGAACGCGGTAAGTTCGCATACAGACCCTATTTTTACCGCGTTCTTTGTTGGTAGAGCTCAGATACCGCGTTCTTATTTGGCACGAATTGCTAATTGAGACATACGGCAGGTTTTTTGTCAATGGCTTCATATAGTTCCTGAACAGATACGGCTTTCATGTTTGGCAGATATCTAAGTCTGAGTAAAAAAAAGTCTCCGGCACCACTAACTCAAATTACGAAATTTTGGAACATACGGCGTTCATCCTTAGGACGGCAGTATTATAAAACTACTTTTATATTATAGATAGGTATTCATCCTAGTGTTGACGTTGATACAACATAGTGGGCATTACTCAAATATATGTTATTTTTATGAATAATTAAAAAGAAATAATTATGGCCCTCAAGTTAAATCACAAAAGAGGCCGCTTTAAATTTCTTGGTACATTAATATAAAGATATTTTCAACATTTCACTCACAACTAAACAGTTATTGATACCTACTTCGCTAGCGGACTTTATAAGCGCCATAACTTCCCCTTTAGGTACCTCCACGCTTGCACGCAATCATCTGCAGGATACTTTGCAGGCTTTCGCAAGCGAATTTCGTGCATTCGAAAAGTGCTCAAACTTGTTTTACACGCTCTTTCTCGCACAGTTTAGAAAATACAGTAAGCATAGGTTTTGGCTTTTCATGAATTAATTAAATTGTTTGGACGATACAAATTTTTATTGTGTTAAAGATACAGTGTAAGATTCACGTTATTGGTCCTGTTTAAAAGTAGATTTACTTTTTTGTAATAAAATCTGTTTTATTACCGATTTTAATGAAACAAACAGCAGACAACTTTGTATTACTTCTATTTCTATTCATTTAGCCCCTATACCAAGTCTACAAGAAAACAGAAGTGTTTTTCAGGTCAATTTTCAAATAACCCCATAACGGGGTTACTTGAAAATGAGCACTTTTTTTTCGAAAGTGGTGAGAGCTGGAATTTTTTTATTGCTGTAAGAGCTTCCTTCGACACGAAATGCCATCTATGTGATTTTTATCCTCGAACAAATTTCATAATTTGAAGCTGACAGTATGAAGTTTCCAAAAAGTTTTATCAAGTAGCGCCCCGTTTCACTTGTCCACGAGTTTCTGCAATTTTTCCATTATATTAGAATAACTTACAGTATTCAATGCATTCTGCATGTTATATACTATATCGCCTGTGGCTATCGAGCACATAACATCCGCCTCTTTCAAGATTGCCTCACGATTATAATCGCCGCGCAATAAACAGGTATATAAGTATTCGACGACGTTAGTGCTTGTTCCGTCCGGAAAATGTCTATGATATATTTTTAACAATTTATTCCGCCACACAGACCTAAGCGCTCGCGCATTTCCAATATTACTATTTTCCGTATTATTCAGAATATTTGGTACGGTTTTGTAAAATTCCCCGCATACATCTTCTACATAGTTCGTGATAGATTCTTGGCCACTCGGAATTTCACGTGATTCTTCTCTTACGATTCCCAAAACATTTTACAGTTTGCTCACCAACACATTAATCTGAATGGTTACTTGCCATTTTTTAACGTCGCTCAGGTCGTGCATTTGTATGAATTCGTTTCGCAATTGCTTTAATAACAATAAATATTTATCCATGATTACTACGAACCCGAATGATAAAGTCTTTTCAAACAGGGCTAACGAAATTTCTTTGATTGCGGAGTTGGTAAATTGGATCAATATGTTTACGTTTACCGTGTTATTGGTCCCGCTGCTTGGACTATCGTAAAAATTATTCCTAATCGCAGCGACTGTCAACTCCCGGGCACAATTTTTCGAGAACGGCACGACAAAATAATTGATTTTGGGAATATGACGAGATGCTTGTGTGGAACGTTTGTTCGTTGACTGTGACGACGTATGTTGGTTTGTCTTTGTCTTCCGCAACACCACCGGAGATGTCTGTCTTTTTCTTTTGTAATCGTTCTTGGAGGTCTGTTTGATGTTCACCACGGACGATGATCTATGCGTCGAGGCAACGGAACTTGTTGATTTTGTATCAGATCCGCTTATCGACGGTGTGGGTTGTGGTGACGTTCTTAACGACATTTGTTTCCTAGCTATTTTCGTCGATTGAATCTTGGTAGTTATTGACGATTTTCCTGGCGATTGCTGTTTTGTTGCTGCCGATTGTAAATGTTTCGGTGATTTTCTTGGTAGTTGTTGATCTTCTGCGGCCGTCATATTGTTGGGAATCGGTGATGGTGATACGACATCGTAATTCTAGAACAAGTAACAAAGAAATGATATTCTCTTTCTCGCCATCTCAATCGCGTTCAATGTACTATGGAAAATGGGAAAATATCGAATAATATAGTTATGACAATATTACAGTAGACAACTTACTTCAATGATTCGTGGTTCGGTTGCCATATGTCGTAGCTGGGACTCCTGTTGCGATTGTGATTCTAATAAAGACACGTATGTTCTGCGAACGATAGTAGATTATCGAAATATTGGGAATTTCCCTCGTTTAACCCACTGTTATGTTCCATTTCGTGCAGTGTAATAATGATTTATAGTAATTTTTATCTCCCTTTCACCAATATACCACGGCTATATAGTTTTCCTGTTGGACAAATCGACATAGAAATAATTTATGTAATAAAAATAAAAATTTACAGAGTTTTAAATATTTGAAGTTTAGTCTTCAATTGTTCATCTTCATAAATTTGATCAAATTGTTGTATTATAAAATTACTTTTATATTATAGACAGGTATTCATTCTAGTGTTGACGTTGATACAACATCGTGGGCATACTCAAATATATGTTATTTTTATGAATAATTAAAAAGAAATAATTATGGCCCTCAAGTTAAATCACAAAAGAGGCCACTTTAAATTTCTTGGTACAGTAATATAAAGATATTTTCAACATTTCACTTACAACTAAACAGTTATTGATACCTACTTCGCTAGCGGACTTCATAAGCGCCAGTTACCTTCACGCTTGCACGCAATCATCTGCAGGATACTTTGCAGGCTTTCGCAAGCGGATTTCTTGCATTCGAAAAGTGCTTAAATTTGTTTTTTTCCTGGTTAAAAGTAGATTTACGTTTTGTTAAAGATTGTTTGTCAAATAATGTTTTCCCAAAATTCATCAAAATGTATACGTGTAAGAACACGAAAATAGATAAAAATCATTCTCTGCAAAACAAAGATGGTTAAAATCAGAAATCAGTAACAAATATCATAAATCATTTACAACTTTTGGCTTATAACTTACATTTAAAATTAGCTTTTGAAACAACATCATACGAATTCGAGTTCTTTTATTCTAAATTATTCAACACAGTTTCGGCAAAAACTAATAGAAAAGTTAAATCAATCAGCCATAAAAGATACCGCACACTGTAGTAGGGAAACTGGCCCCCTGTCGAATTGGCTGAATTCTTGATATGTTATAGTCCCAGTCATTCCGAACAAAAAGTTCAATGAGCACAACTTTTTCTATTGGCTGGTTTCGGCGCTAGAGGCTAATGAAAACTTTCATTTGTTCTTCATTGTTAAACAACACGAAACGTTATCCTGGATAATAATCACTAGAATTATCTTTACTTAATGGGACATTAATTAATCTATGTTTCATACAATTATATGCTGCTAGCTTGTGTGATTGTGGATGTAAAGAAGTGTTGTGTATTGTGGTATCTGTGTGGGTGGGCTTGTGATAAATAGCGAAAGAAAAGTAATTATTCGTCTGTGAAATTGTCAGATCTAAAAAGTTTGAGGACTTGTTGTTTTCCATCTCTAATGTGAATCGCTATGTCGACGACGTAATCGCTTGCTTTACAGGCAGTAACCGTCAAATAAATTCTTTTCTCACCTGTATCAACAACTTACACCCAAATATAGAATTCACATTAGAGATGGAAAACAAGTCCTTAAACTTTTTAGATCTGACAATTTCACACACAAATAATTACTTTTCTTTCGCTATTTATCACAAGCCCACCCACACAGATACCACAATACACAACACTTCTTTACATCCACAATCACACAAGCTAACAGCATATAATTGTATGATACATAGTTTAATTAATGTCCCATTAAGTAAAGATAATTTCCATTTAGAATTAAACAGAATCATAGATATTGCCAAGAATAACGGTTATAATGTCAAGATAATTAATAAAATACTTCAAAATAAACTCAATAAAAAAGCCTTAAGCGTAATTTATCCGCAAATTAATAATAATACAAAATCAAATTTCACATGTCTAACATATTTAGATAAACATTCACTAAGAATATCTCAATTCCTTAAAAAACAGAATAAAAACGTCGCCTTTAAAACAACAAATAACCTATGCTCGTATATTAATAATGTAATAAACCGAGCTGGTACTTGGGAGCAAACTATTAAACTTATTTATGATGTTATTACACACAAGCCAGGCATACCAAATCCTGCTCAAGATATTACTAGGTTATGTTTGTTTACTGTTCCCTCAGGTCAAAGCCTTATGGGATCATATGTTGCTACGGAGAGTGGAAACCTTATTGTAACTATGCTAGGATAGCTACCCTTTTATGCAACTCGAGGGTTGCGGAGAGTGTATATTACAGGGTTACGAGGAGTGCCCTGTGAGTTGGTAGAATGGATTGAATTTAGCTGCCACCAGTTCCCTTTTGAGGTGTTTTAGAGAATAGTCCAGGGAACGAAACTAATCTCGGAGGAGTTCCTCTCCAGTAGCACTTGGTATAAAATTATTTAGTAGCGGGCCTTTCCTGGCCGACGTATATACTATGCTAGTATGACAGTTTCTCGTTGCTGAAGATGTTCGGAATGACAATCACGACAGGATAATTCTATTCCACTATAACGTTATTTAAGGGATGGTGTATCAATGAAGAACAATTCAAACAGTATAAGTTGTATATTGCTGAAAAAGTTAATCGTATACAAAAAACAATAATAATCACACAGATGTATATATATACACTAAATCCCATACATATAAACATAAAGTGAAAAATATGACAAATAGCCAACGAGAAACAAAACAAAATTTAAATTAAACGAAATTAATTTGATACTAGTTATCGGAATGGTTTGTAAAAACAATATATAATGAATTTGATAAAACTTTATCGAGACCGATCAATCGGTGAATTATTGATTTGCCTGATATAACGAACGATGCCAGGGAGTTGTTTCTTTGGGGGCTAACCTTAATTTTTGAATGTACCAATCTGAGGGATAAGTAACTATAGGTTGTGAAGTATCCCAGAGGGGCCACTGGTAGTGAACTTGAGGTTCCGGAAGGGTGATTCTCTAAATAACTAGCCCTGTTGCCTTATCCACAACTACCTGGTTCGCTATGTATATGTAGATCTAGTAAATTGATTCAACAAATTAAACAATACAACGATACCCTAGTTTTCGGGATGAACTCAAACACTTTCTCTTAAATTCGCCGCTTATGGCTAACTCTCTCTGTCCTTAAAGATCAGGGTCTCAATAGGGGTTTTAAGAACCCTTCAAATTCTAAATAAAATACTTTTATTACAACTTTTAAATAATGATCTTTCCCACTAGACACCCAAATAATTATATAATTGAACCTACACTTACACTAACCCTAATTTCAATTGTACCTATCTTAAGTATGTCACCTATCTGCACTACGAAATATGAGAAATTCGGCCGATGGATCAATACACTTCTAATAAATCAAAATACTCTATTAATGGTTACGGTCCTCTATAAACCAACACAAAAAAACGAGAAAAAGGGGGGTGCTGACCTCAGAATTTTTGGCTTGAATTCAGACTAAATAGCTTGTTCTATAGACTTACCCTGACTCAGTATTTAATCCTTAATCCACAAAGTAAACCAGTAACACCTGAGTTTAGACTTCACGCACGGCCTCCACAAAATGTATTACGCGGCGTCTTTTTGTTAAGTTATAAATTACACCCCGGAGCTAGTTCTCTCTCGCACCCAGATCAAATTGTCTAATCGTTAAAGGAAATAAATTCTCCAAAATATCAATGACGTTCTCCACAATTTCTTTTACAGGTTATTTTAGATTCTAGTTACCAACAATATTCACTAAATAGCAAATGATATTTAAAGTAAAATGTAAGTTCTCTTGAAACTGATACTTAGAATGATTTTAGGTGAATGAAAGTGAACTTCAAGAATGATAAAAATTGATTCGAATGAATTTACCGGAATTATGAACGAAAAAACTGTAACACCCTGTATTCAAAAATATTAGCAAGAGAGAGGAATCGGAGAATAATTTTGGTAAGATGTATTTCCAAATTTCATTACATCCAAACCAAATGAGGATATGTTTAACAAAGTGCAAAATAAAGTCAGCATAACAATTTAGGAAAATTTTTTTACAAAATCAAAGCTATTCAATCTAAAAAGATAAATGATTTAATGAAGTACGTAACTTATGAAAAACAAAATATTAATAAACAATGGTTGAAAAACCTAACTGACACAAAAATTCTGGAAAAGATGCAGCACACATTAAGCTTAGGTCTGAAATTTGCATTGCCTGATGATAAACAACTGCCCATCGACAATATAATTGCCAATTTAAAATGCAGAATTAGGAATAAAAATTTTGAGGAAAAAAAATGAAATTAGGAACAAAATTTGTAACATCTTGACAATTTAAAAAATAAACAGAAATCAGAAATAGGCATAGTAAAAAATCGTTATAATCATAAGACAAAAGAGTTATTAGATGCTAACCCTCGAATATTAGTTTTGAACTCGGATGAAACTAATAAAACCGTCATAATGTATATGAATGATTACGAAAATAAAATAGGAAAACTTTTAAATGATGAAACAACTTACAAAAAATATGTCTGACCCTACATTATCAGTACAAAATAAAATGAATAAATTAATTAATAAGAGGTACAATAATAAAATTGTCCCTATTCAATTGGAAAATAAATTAGTTTGCCATAATGGGCAAGCACCTTATATCTATGGGCTTCAAAAATGACATAACAGTGATATACCTTTGAGACCCATTGTTAGTAATATTGGAGCGCCTACCTACAATTTATCAAAATTTTTATCAAATTCTATCAACAATATAATACGAAAAAATTAATTTTATGTGAAAGACTCATGGCATTTTAATGAATTTATAAAAAATCAATCCGTACCTGTAGATCTTCAGCTGATTTGGACGTTGTTTCTTCCTTTAGAAATAGTTGTTTTGACATTGAATAGTCGTTAGACAGCGGTTAAAAATTACACACCTCTAGATAAATCTGAATTTATAAACGTATTACAGTTTTATTTAGTATGCACTTTTTTCAATACGGTAAACAATATTTTAAATAAATTCTTAGGATATCAATGCGTTCTACTATTTCAGCTTTTATCGATAACCTTATTATGGAATGCCTAGAGGAATTTGTTCTAGTATTCTTTAAAAGGAATGTAAATGTATGTGTTCCCAATGATAAATTTCAATACGTGATTAATAAGTTTAACAATTTCCACTGTAAACTTGAATTAACTTGTAAAATAGAAATGAACCTAAGTATAAATTTCCTAGATATGAACATAAGACATGATACATAAGGAAAAATAAAAACTTTGTGGTTTACTAAAGAAGTTTGGTCTCAATGTTATCTTCATTTCAATCCCATTGCACCAACAGCTCAAAAAAGTATGATAAATAGCCTCACAAATCGCGCGGTTAAATTGTCCCACCCAAAGGACCGTCCCAAAAATTTAAAAATTGTTCGTAATACTTTGGAAATGAATGTCTACCCAAAAATGCTTTTCAATCTCATCATTAAAGAAGGAACAAAACTCATACAGTATAGAAATTAAATTGTTTAGATTGCGATGGGACTTATACTTTTTCGAAATTGACTGATATTTTGTTGTGATTTTATGTAACCGGAATTATAGGAAAGGAAAATTGAATTATTGATTGCGATTGAACCTCAAGTCCGATTTGAATAGAATTTGGGACATGGTTAGACAGGAAAATAATCTTCACAATCCCGACGTTATGAACACGATTTCGAATCATCCCAGGAGTTTTGTTCTAAAATTTGAAATTGTCAAAGTTCTGACGGAATCTTATTGCCCGTGCTTCACGAGATTGTCTGGAAAGAAAAATTTTTATATCTGCCCTCCTGTTATAGGGGAAATTTGAAGTTTGTTATCGTGAATTTGATTGTGCAATTGTTTGTTTTGCGAGGTGCAGAATTTTGAACTACACCTCGATATTTTTTCCAAATTTCGAATTCTGCCCCTATTTTGCCCTTGGATTCTCCCAGTCAACCGTAGCCCGGATTGGGCAAGTCATACCTTATTTTCGAGTAAATCGACCCCAACGAAGCTGTTGGTAATGTTTTAGGGCGGATTGGCTCTACCGTTTTTGAGTTACCTACTCAAATCGAATTCACGTTGCCTAGATTAGGGCAAGTGGTTTCATTAATTTTGGCTTACTGGAAGTGAGCCGTGTACCAATTTTGAAGATCGCACCCTCATACGTTACTCCTATCAGGAATTTTCTGTTTTTGGTTTCGGAAATTCCAAATTTGAATTGAGATGGTTAACTGGGAGGCATGTCAAACATAAGCAGCCAGAGTAGACTCAAAGTCTCGTTACGGGTGGAACAGGGAAAATTAAACCGATTTATAGAAACTGAACCTCCGTTATTTGAGAAGATTCAGGGAACCACACCATTGGTATAACATGAAACCAAGTTGACGAAAAATGATCCGATCAAACAGCGTTATCGACCGCAAAATCCGAGGATGCAGACAATTATGAATGAGGAAGTTGACCAAATGCTAGCCGAGAATGTTATCGAACCTTATAGCAGTCCGTTGAGTTCATCCGTGGTGGTGATGAAAAAAAATGGCAAACCGAAGTTTTTCCGTGAAAGATGCTCACCCTTTTCCGTATATCAGTGTCATATTGCACAAGCTCCATCGGACCTGTTAATAAGTTCTCCTATCAAAATCACCTTCCATGAGCTCTTGAGTAAGTATCACTTCGTATGGACGCATTTTATCTTTTGATATGTTTACTATCGATGTATGGCTAACATTGAATATAGTGGATGCTTGTCTATTCGATGTATGTGAGTTTTCCTTAAATTTGAGCATCACATCTAATTTGATGTCATCACTCAGTGCATTGTCAGCTTGTTTTTTTATCTGCCTAACATAAGTGTTAATGTGACATATTTCCCGAGAATTTATATATAAATCATACTTGGGTCAAGAATCTTTATAATAATGGTAATGAAATTAAACTATTTCAGCTGAATTACTAGAAGACCGAGAGGTCTTGGAGGCCCCTGTCGGAAAGAGAATAGTGAGATGGGTTACAATCCCATACGTTTCAGTCGACGACGCTCTTTAATTTAAGGTTCCCCAGGTTCCTATTTTTTTAAAGGTGTTCGAAAAAGATATATAATATCAGGGTTATACATTCTCGAATGGAAATTGAGACAGTAAAAGTTCTAAAGTTTATTTATTTATAAATAATAATAATAATAATGAAGAAAATAACAAAGAGAATAATGATAATAATAATAATAATAATAATAGTAATAGTAATAATAATTAAATTGGCTAAACAAATAAAAATAAGTACCAACGAACAATATGATAATAAATCGATATTTTTATTCCCAATAGAATATAATGAGTTGCGAAATTATGCCTGGAAATTGAAAAATAACACAACAGCAGGACCGGATACGATCAAAACAGAAATAGTTAAAGAAATACATTGGAACTCCATTAGTTTATCTAATTAATAAAACAGGTTACTGCCCAACACAATTTAAAAATTCAATGCTCATAAACAATTACAGGCCTATAAGTCTAATATCCAGCTTTATAAAAATATTCGAACTATCACTAAAACACGCAATAATTGAACTAACTGATAAGATATATAAGTATCTAGATGACACGAAACCCATCCTAACAGTCTTCTTAGAACTATCGAAAGCATTCGAAACTAATACATATAATGGAGAAAATGGGTATCCGTGGAACTCATTTAAAAATAATAGAATCATACTTAAAAAATAGACAACATCGTGTTTGCATAAATGGCAGGACGGGGGTTATGAGGGCACAAGTTATGGCGTACCACAAGGTACCGTTCTTGGTCCACTGCTGTTTGTCATCTATGTGAATGGACTGTTCTCTGTCGATATAAATGGATTAGTAATTAGTTTCGCGGACGACACTGCAATATTATTCGTAGCTAATGATTGATTCGAACTTAAAAATATTGTAGAAAGAGACATGCTAAAAAAAACACTGGTTTGACCAAATGTCACTCAATTTCGATAAAACTGCTTTCTTACCCTATTCTACATACAAAAGCAATTTACCCCATATAATGAATTGCAACTAAAACAACAAAATACTAATGAAACAATTACAATAATTGAAAGAGCAGAAAACGATAAATTTAAATATTTAGGAGTTTATTTTGACACTCATATACGGTGGAATCACCACATGAATCATCTTGTCAAAAAGACACGAAGTTTTATCTATATTTTCAAGTTTACGAAGCAAATATTACATGGAAAAGATCTTCTAACAATATATTGATCACTATTTGAGACTCATCTAAGCTACGACATAACAGCCTGGGGTTGTGTCCTAAAAGCTCACTCTATAGGCATACAGGTGATACAAAAACACATTCTAAAAATTAGAATGAATAAACCAATGATATATTCTACGAAGGACTTATTTCAAATTAGACAAGTCTTCGATATTATTATGCTTTGGCAACAAAAAAGTTCTCAAATAACAAGGAGAAAATAATGCACAATTACAACATGAGAAGTAAAGATAATAAAGTTCCAATCATTAAAACAACAAAGTCGATTGGACAACGATCTTATAGTTTTCAAAGTGCTCGAGTATATAACTCCTTACCCACCACAAATAAAGTCATAATCAACTCACGCTCAAGCATAATTTATATGCTTCAGTGAGTTATATTGCTTTATTTAAATATTATATTATAGTTAACATGAGTAGTGTAATAGGGGGGATACTGTGACACTTCGATGGCATGTCCATCCACATGTGTCCACCGACTGTAATTTCTTGTGGTATGTTTTCAATGACCAGAGGGTGTGGATAAGAGTACATATCAATGTCCAGATGCTGTTGAAGGAGAGATTTATGGTAACCTGTACTTCAAGTGTCCACCGACTGTAATTTCTTGTGGTGTGTTGTCAATGACCAGAGGATATGGAAAAAGAGTATATACCAATGTCCAGAGGCTGTTGAAGAAGAGGCTTAAGGTAACCTGTACTTAGAGTTTGATTACCTATAGTTTTTACATAGGTAGACAAGTCTCGACAAGAAATAAATTTGATTATGCAAACTTTGCATATTTTTGTATAACTTGTTTTTATGAAAAGGTCATGGGATCAAGATTTTTGTTTATCGATAAGCTTGTTATGAGAAACTAAACAGGCCAGCGTAGATTAGATTTATTTTGAAAGTTTAACATAATCTTCACGTTATCATATCATGCTAATGTAATTAAACAGACAGTTTGTTGTGAAATACCATTTATTTTTAAAATTTGTTATTCATAATAAATTCATATTTTGTTTTACGTCATCTTCACGTGTTCACGTCATGTTTCTACAATTAAATACTTAGTTTGTTGAGATGTATCATTTATTTTCCAAATTTTATTATTGTTTATAATGCATCCAATAAGATGGTGGAACGTGTTTATAATTTTTATCTTTCAATATCCTGGAATAGCTACACGCAATACACAGTTGGTTTTCAATATCAGTTCCACCTCTACATTCTGGACAGGTATACTCTACAGGGATGGGCATTATTTTTCACTGATCAATATATTTTGATTTACACTTTCAAATAGGCAACATCATGGAGAATTTTATTTCACAACTAATAAAATATCTACCTACAACAAGCGAGTGTTGCGTGGCATCAATACTAACCAAAATATATGAACATTTAATTGAGGCTATTACCAAATCGTCAGATCAATTGACTCAAAAATCTGATGTTCCTACCGAAGGAGTATGTGCTGAAACATTTGAATTATCGTGAACTGCGGTGAGGTACCTGAACACATGAAAGAATATTTGTACAGTCATATGCCATGTTATAAACATCATAATCAACCATGGCAAACAACTCATGTTGATGGCCCCGCCCCACCCAAGAATCAATGCACAGACTGTCTTCTAAATGAAATAATGTATATTATGGATGATGAAGAAATAAGACGCCATGAAAAACATACCTTGATCGTTAAAGAGTGTGAAGCCGATCCATATTTTATGGATTCATTCTTATACATGAAATTTATGTTGCAATATTCACATATTTTATGAACTTATCTGTATCACCTTTATAACTTTTAATCAGAATTAGAATTCATCTTTATCTTCACGTTTTCATATAGTGTTAATATAATTAAAGAGAAGTAGGTTAAGTAATAATCAGTTTTGTTAAGAAATATCACTTATTTTCAAGTTTTGAAGACTTAAAATTAAATCTAACCAAATAATATCATTTTTTAATAAAATAACTTTAGAGGTCCATTCCATGATTTGTCTCCTGTCTTCACTACAACCAGAAAATGTGGATGCGATTTCCTTTTCCAACTTCAACAATGTTGATAAACAATTCATTAGTTCTTCTTGGGGTGTAATCTTCTTCAGGATTTTTTCATTATCTGTGATGGAAGAAAAAATTAGTTTGATTTCTTGAAAGAGAATAAGTTTCACCTTTTAGTTTTTTTATTATTTGCATACTTTCTTGATGATGTGAGAATCATTCCAGTATTCTTTCTCCTTTTAGTATTTTGATTATTTGCATACTTTCTAGATGATATGGGAACCATTGCATTATTCTTTCATGAGAATTTTAATACACATTGGAGTTATGAACCGAGAAAAATTTTATAGTTTATTTATAATAATAATAATTAACAATTTTGATATCCTCAAGGAAAAGTGTCGGTACTGATATAATTAACAATTCTTTTATCGTTATAAGAACTGAGACAGACTTTTTTCTGGGCTATTCTTATACATGAAATTTATGTTGCAATATTCACATATTTTATGAACTTATCTGTATCACCTTTAAAACTTTTAATCAGAATTAGAATTCATCTTTATCTTCACGTTTTCATATAGTGTTAATATAATTAAAGAGGAGTAGGTTAAGTAATAATCAGTTTTGTTAAGAAATATCACTTATTTTCAAGTTTTGAAGACTTAAAATTAAATCTAACCAAATAATATCATTTTTTAATAAAATAACTTTAGAGGTCCATTCCATGATTTGTCTCCTGTCTTCACTACAACCAGAAAATGTGGATGCGATTTCCTTTTCCAACTTCAACAATGTTGATAAACAATTCATTAGTTCTTCTTGGGGTGTAATCTTCTTCAGGATTTTTTCATTATCTGTTATGAAAGAAAAAATTAGTTTGATTTCTTGAAAGAGAATAAGTTTCACCTTTTAGTTTTTTCATTATTTGCATACTTTCTTGATGATGTGAGAATCATTCCAGTATTCTTTCTCCTTTTAGTATTTTGATTATTTGCATACTTTCTAGATGATATGGGAACCATTGCATTATTCTTTCATGAGAATTTTAATACACATTGGAGTTATGAACCGAGAAAATTTTTATAGTTTATTTATAATAATAATAATAAACAATTTTGATATCCTCAAGGAAAAGTGTCGGTACTGATATAATTAACAATTCTTTTATCGTTATAAGAACTGAGACAGACTTTTTTCTGGGCTACTGTAAATACTTTATGTTTTTCTGATCTTATTAAATTTTGTGTGGTTAACGTAATAACATTATTAAATAAGCATTGATAGTAATCATTAAAAGTTATTAACTTGAGTGATGAACTTTTAATACCTTTTGCTTTCTTTGTTACACCTAAATCCTATAGTATGTTATGTATATCATCATAATTATTATCAACTTTCATTGTAATTTGTTTAATTTTATTTATTTCATCATTAGTTTTCAATAGTTTTACAGCATACATTTTTGATTTTAAACCGATAAATTCAGTCATAACTTTTCCGTTATTTTCATCTTTCATGATTCCTAGAACTTTCTTATTTTTTAATGGAATTTGATATGCATTATCAATGGGGTATTCAGATGTATCAAATTTATGTATGTCTTCTTTTATATGTTTATAAATATCTCCAACTTGGAAATGGTATATTAAAGAGTCAGTATCAGTATATAAAAGTTTTGCATTTTCCTCAAATTTTTCATAAATGTAATTGTGGTGGAAATCAATAAAAATAATTTTGAAATTTCTAAAATGCTGAAACCTGCATAAAATGGTTTGTTAAACTTTATATTTAATCTTTCCAGTTCAATAATGACCACATCATTATCTAATATACTACAGCTATGAAAATTTGGTTTAGAAATATAATAATTTGCCCCAAAACGCCCTGACCATCTAGTAACTAATTTTACATCGCGATATTTTCGTACATTTTCAATAAGTTTTCCAAACACACAGTTGTTCATCAATTTGTAAAAATTTTTCTCAAATTCATTTTAACTTAATTTACGTAAGTTTGTATTTAAATCTATATAGCTTTTCATCCAACAGGATTGTTTAAATTTCAGAATCCTATGAGTTTTTTCGAGTAATAATCCATTTTTCGAAGCTTGTTTTAAATTTCGATAATGAATAACATACTTCTGTTTATTAAAAAGTGTTGTCATCAATTTTTTGTTTGGGTATTTGGATCCTGGTGGTACTAAGTGTTCAGGGCAAAAAGGTAAATCTTTATGTTTCTTGTGAAGGTCACTAGGATAATGCAAATCAACTTCCAAAATGTATCCAAATTCATTATCATCAGGACTGTTGTTGATGTTTATTGAATAAGGATCAACCCATTCGAAACGTCCAGTGGGTAAGGGCATGTTCATGGCAGCACCATATAAATTATTTACATCAAAATACATGAGATATGAAGATGGATCGTTAGGATTATATTCACCCCCCATGTAATTATTGTTTGCTTTACCATATCGGTTTGAGCATTGTGAAACACCACCTCTAACACCTTCCTCAATAAACATCAACATTTCCACATCCTGTAATAATTCTAATTCTACACCTGCCATTTTTAACATGCTATCGAATGCAAGTCCTGGGGCTGTATAGTATGATAAAGGATCAAGGTCATATGTTGTCATGCATGTCTTTCTAAAATTTTCAAAAATATCACTTAAAAGCAAAACATCAGTCTTTAAATATAATTCTGCATATTGTTGCAAAGTTTTTATTTTAAACTTTTCCCAAACTTGACATGCATGATTATAATTTTTTAAGCTAACTCCTTCATTATTTAGTCTATTAAAAAATTTATCTTTTGTTGGTAATCAAACATCCTGTAGTTTCTCCCAAGAATCTAAGTAGTCATAAGGATATACACCTTTACGTTGCATTAAATCAAACTCATCAGAATTTTGATAAAAACTCCTTGTAATAATTTTTTGATCTTTTGCTAAATAGAAGAAAGTTTATCAAGGCTGGAGGCCATGAAGCGATAGGAATCTATAAACCTAAAATTGATTTTAGTATTCAAAATATATTTTGTAAATGAAATATATTTCTCCTCATTAATTGGGAGTAAAGATATATTCCCCTTAATTTCAGTTGCTAATTTTTGTATTATGAAATGATTATCGTATGATGATAAGTTGTGAAAAACTACAGGAACCGCATCTGTTGTGAGCGGCACCTCTATACTTACCAGTAAAATGACAATGATCTTGTACTTTTAGATCAGAGGTGTTAAAATTTTGTTTACATATATAACATAACTTAGAATGTTGAAAATTTTGTATTTGATCATAGGAAAGTTGCAAAAATGTTATTTATTCCAAAAGCTAAATTTTGAAGTTCCATTATAAATTGCTGAATGCAATCTTCCCCTGTAAATAAATTGAATTTTGAAAGAGAATCATCATAGGAACATTTTAGATAATAAGCAACGCTGAATGGTGAATGCTCTTGATACCTTTCCATGGTAATAGTTGATTTTAAATCTGAATGTTTTTCCAAAATACTTTCTATATCAGCATATATAACAAAAGGTACTTCAATTTTATTCTTATAATTTTTGAACTTTAACATTTTCTCCTTATCTGTTGGCATTGTAATTTTTGATTTATTAACATTCATACATTCCGCAATATGTCTGGTAAGCTTACTTTCCGATTTAAAATTATTTAAACATTGGTTACAAAACCAAGATTTATTTTTTAAACCTGGTATTTGAGAATGTAAAAGGCGTGATAAATCTTTAATAAGTGCAAAATGAAAAGTTCCTTTTTTTAGAGAAAAATCGTCAATTTCCATATCCTCATCCTCCTCTTCTTCACTCTTTACTAAATTCTTACCATCATTTTGATAGGTTGGTATCATAAGTAAATTTATATGAGTTTGAAAATTATTTTTACTAATACGTAATGGTAATACTAATTTCTTTTCGATTGTGAAAATATTAATTGATAAATTGTTAATTAGCTCAAATTTTCCAACGTCTTTTAAGGTAATCGGGAAATTAATCCCGTCGTATTTTAAAAATCGATTAAAATGTGGATAAGAAGATGTTCGTGTTGGATTTTTATTTAATGGTGCTGGATGTAAAGCAGCTGTAATAGCCCAAAGAAAACAAAATTGATCATTACTTTTTATATTAAGGGTCGATTTGCTTTTCATAACAAATTTAGATAGAGCAACATAAGTTCCTATGCTTACAGGTGTATAATTATTAATATTTACTTTAAGTTTTAATATTTCATACAACGCGCACCCCGAACCACGCTCTTGGAAACTTTCTAATTTAGTTAATATATTATTTTTTACATATTCAGAAAACCAATCTTTCAAATTTGTACTCCTATCAATTACTTGATTTTTTGTATTGAAATATTTTATATCTGTCTCACCTGTTTGTGGTTCAATGAAATTTGCAGAAAATATTACATTTACTTTTAATAAAGATTTGTTTAATTCTTTTTTAATTATAATTGAAAAACTCCTAAATGCTTTATCGAAGAATAAACTTGGTTCTTTAATACACAAATTTATTATAACTCCAGTCCTTATTCTACATTTGAAGCATGATTCTAGATCTTGCCAAATTAACTTTTGATTATTATAAGACTTATTAAATTTGATTTTTGATTTATATTTGAAATGTTCTCTATATTTCAATAATGCTAGACCTGATTCTAATTTAGAATGATTTTCTACTGTTTTATTTTTTATGAGTCTTTTGATTCTACTAATATTTTTCTTTAAAAATGTATCCCACTTAATAAAATCTTTCTCGGTTTTTATTAACTTACCAACTATTAATTTTTTGTATCATCTGACTCACAATGCAATCAACGGTTTCTTTGATTTTCGTGTGAACGTTCTGGTAATCTATCGTACTCATCGTGCATTTATCTCTTAAACCAACAAAGGTATGAATGTAACTGTAACTGTTAGCATGTGTTATGTATATGAACACTTATTACGTTTTCATAAATTGACTGCGCAATCTTATTAACTTGTTATTTCATGATAACAAAATTTTAATTGACGAATAATAAATTTGTGTTGACCTTAATTTTTGAATCGTATTCAAAATCTGTTTACTGTCCTTTAACTACGTTATCTATATGGATGAGATGTTTCAACAACAATGTTGCATCATATTAACTTGTTATTCGATATTAAAAATTTTAATGGGCTAATTATAAATTTATTATTCATCACATTATAACCTTCTTAATTTTAAACCGTGCGCAAAAAGCCAAAGTTAAACGTGTCAATCTCTACTATATATAGCAAGCTGGATTTAATAGAAGCATTCAAACATTAACAAGAAGTATCAACAAGTATCATGGCAGCTACACCATCAACAATTATCATTGATGTACTCGATGAAAAGAGTCTACCATGCCAATGGCAGTAGTTGTAATGAAACAGTTATTCAGGTAAGATTATTTTATAGAAATGTATTTGTTTAATTCTTTTTGATTGAAAAAACTCTTAAATGTTTGTCTCTATGAATCTGAATACTTGAGAGTTCTTTTTAATTTTAATTGAAAACTCCTAAAAGCTTACCTCTATAAATTGAGGTACTTTGAATATCAACCAACCCACAACTTTCACTTTTTTATTCTTTATGTCTTTTTCCAGGTATGGTGTTAAAAAAATGGAGGCCAGAGGAACACAAATAAATCATAATGTGTATCTAACCTATTCACCGCGGCAGGTAACGCTTCAAAAAAAATTTGGAAATCTTCCAATTGCCTTCACAGAACAACACTGGAATCACAGGGGGATCTCAACCTATATGAAAAAGCGTTGAGAAGGTTCAAATTGAACGTTGGAAGTGATGATGATGATGAACCAAAAGCATCCAAAATCATCATCAATTCTTCCGATGAGGATGGTGAGGATCAATTAACACAAATACCACCCCTAACAAGGATCAAGCCAAGCTTTAGTGGTAATGATGGAATAAAGGAAGCCATAAGCATTAGAAATAAAATGAAGAAAAAGATGGAAGTTATCATTTCTTCTGATGAGAAGGATGGTAGGCAACAACCGACAAAAAAGGAGGTTATAAATAAAAATGTTAAAATATTATCAAATGTAAGATTGGACAAAGAACAGGAAACCCAAAGATTATTTTAATAAAAATAATTAAACATAAAATTTATTATTTATTAAAACCCCCACCCAATTTTCTTTTCTCTAACAATGATATAAAATCAGAATAGAATGTTGAAACTTAAGTAAACGTAATTAAGATTTTCATTAGAAGCAACTAGAAAAATTTGAATAATGACTGAAGCTGATGAGTTTAAAAGTGAATTAGAAAAAATTAAAAATGGGTTAAAAAAATTACAACATTATGAACGATTGCAAGCTATGATGGATGGTAACAAACTATTTTCTTATGAAGAGTGTAAGAAATTTGAAGCATTGTACAAGGATGGTATAAAATTGTGTGATGAGTTATTACACAGTGAAATTGAAGTTTATTATTTTGTTGAAAAAATGATAAATCTAGACCTACAATTTTTTTTTTAACTGGTATAAAACAATACTTACCTGATAAGCTACAAGAACTGCTAAATCATACAGAAAAACATAACAGTAATGATGATAGCTCTAATATAGAATTGATGTTTGATATTGATTTATAATAATGATAATAATAAATTATTTTTATCACCAACCACTTGTTTTATTCAGACCCTTCTTATATCAATAAATATAATATTGAAACAATTAAAGTAGTTAGTTTGATGTTCGAGGTTGTTAGATAAAGTATATAAGAATGCTTAAACCAAAATTAAAATCAGTTGGAAAAGCAAATTCTAAGGGTGCTGGTTTACTGAACAAAGTAATCGACAATTTACCTTTTGAGGTTCATTTACCTTCATATAGATTTTTTGGGCCAGGTACAAGATTAAAAAAAAGATTACAACGAGGAGATATTGGTATCAACGAATTAGATGAGGCTTGTAAGGAACACGATATAGCTTATTCTGAAAACAAAGATTTATTAGAGCGTCATAAAGCAGATAAAATTTTGCAAAATAAAGCATCAAGCCGTGTATTTTCAAAGAATTCCTCGTTAGGTGAAAAAGCTGCATCCTTAGCTGTTGCCACTGCAATGAAAGCTAAAGTTAAAATGGGTATGGGTTGCCGTACAAGCATGCGTAAAGAAATATTTAAACGTGGTGGTGCGATGAGTTTCAAACAAGTTACTCAGAAAGTACGTAGTGCAATAAAAAATAAAAACTACGATGATGCATTAAAAATAGCAGCTAGAACTGTTGATAAAATCAAGAAAAAGAAAGGTAGAATTAGTTCAGCGAAAGTAATAAAACTACCTAAAATTGGAGGATTTCTACCATTAATTCCAATATTTGCTTTAGGGGCTGTTGCTGGTGGTACTTCAGGCATCTCGAAAGCTGTGAATGATAACAAAGCAGCAGCTAAACAACTAGAGGAGGCCAAACGGCACAACCTCAAAATGGAATCTGTAGCTGTCGGTGGTAAAGGGCTCTTTCTGAAAGCTGACAAAAATGGTATGCCTTTTTTTAAAGCCAGTAAAGTCTCAAAAAAATTTCCGATTGAGCTACCAAACAGACCTCTCAATAATATAGAGTTACTCAAGTATGCACGTAAATTGAAAATTCAAAATTTTCTAGGTATTTTCATGCGTAACAATCTCCCAGGAAAAATCTCGAGAAATAAGGAAGCTGCAATTTTAAATCTGGATGATAATAAGGGGTGTGGAACACACTGGGTAGCATTTAAGAAAGAAGGAAAGTTGATTAACTACTTTGATAGCTTTGGAAATCTAAGACCTCCTGTAGAATTAATTAGATACTTTAATTCAAGCAGTCTTTGTACTATTAAATATAACCATGAAAATTTTCAAAATTATAATTCTTTTCGGTGTGGCCATTTTTGTTTACGTTTTTTATATACATAACTCAAAAGATGATTTCAAACCATTCCAAATTAGAATTTAGTGTAATACCTCAACTTTCCACAATAACGATGAAATACGAATACCAATACAACAACAGGATGTGTACACCTTACCTTCCCAGAGTTATCTGTATATAGAAGGTAGAATGACTAAATCTGATGGGACTGTTACAAAAACGGCAAAATTCATCAATAATGGAATTGCATTGTTATTTGATGGAATTCGTTATGAAATGGGTGGTGTTGTAATTGATCGAGTAAGAAATCCAGGTATAACTTCAACCTTGAAAGGTTATGCATCATATAATAAACATGAAATTATGAGACTGAGCAACGGAAGTTGGACCGATTCATCCGATTCACACAATATAGTTGATGATAAGGGTTATTTCAACGTTTGTGTACCACTATGTAGTTTGTTGGGATTCGCTGAAGATTTCAAAAAAATTATTCTTAACTTACGTCAGGAGTTGGTGTTGATACGCAGCAGCATTGATACAAATGCAATTATTAACACGGTGGAAAATGAGAATGTAAAAGTTGAATTAACAAGATTATTATGGAAAATACCACACGTTTCGGTGGCTGATGTTGAAAGACTTCGACTGATGAACTATGTGGAAAAAAGCATAGACTTTGACGTTCCATTCCGCGGTTGGGAACTGCATGAAAATCCGTTTTTACAAGAGACTCAACGTCAAACGTGGGCGATAAAAACAGCTACACAATTGGAAAAACCACGTTTCATTTTGTTTGGATTTCAAACGGAACGCAAAAATAAAACTAGAATTGATATGAGTAAATTTGATCATTGCAATCTGAGCAACATAAAAGTTTATCTCAACTTTGAAATGTATCCGTATGATAATTTGAATTTTGATCACAATCAGTGGGCGATACTTTATGAAATGTATGCACAGTTTCAACAGTCTTATTATGAAAAAGATAATGAACCTTCTTTCAGCCCTATAAATTTCAAAAACACCGCTCCAATTGCAGTTATTGATTGCTCTCGACAAAACGAAGTTCTAAAAGCTGGTCCTGTAGATATTCGTTTGGAATTTGAAACTACTAAGAACATCCCCGCAAATACATCTGTATATTGTCTTATTCTACACGATCGTTTAATTCGATACAATCCGTTAACCAGTGCTGTAAGAGCTCTATAATTATGTTCATTGTTGATGTTCAAGGTTTTCAATTTTGCAGAATTAAGTTTCTTTGCAAGGAAATAGCTATAATAAATACTTTAAATGGAGTGTGTGTTCACGCTATAATTTCAGCACCCTACGAATATAATAAGTTTAAGAAGGATTTCAAATATCAAGTGAACTGGCTTGCAAATAATTTACATGGATTCGGTTGGAATTCACAATTTGAAAGTTTGCATTACAACGAGCTTGGTGACTTTATCGCAAAAATAATTGGTGATAATGATGTCATGGTAAAGGGTTGGAGAAGAAGAAATGGTTGGAACAATTTCTACTGGAGAACTTTATTGTCGATATGTTAGATATAGGTGTATGTGATATTAAAATTTTAAAGAATAACTCATCAGCATCACATCACTGTCTAAAACATAAATTTAATCATTTACAGTATGCAAGAGAAAATGTATATTTATTATACAGTTGGTATGTTGAAAATGAAAATTTTTTGTAATAAATGATATAAAAATATATTTCACTTGTCTTTTCGTTCTTCTATATATTCGAATGTTTGATAAGTTACAATTTAGTATGAGCCAAGTATGCGAATTGTTAAACAAGCTGATAGTTTAACTATAAACAATTATGATTACCTAATGTTAGATATAAATAAACCTAACATACATGGACCACTTCTACCATCGAGTATTCGTGGAATTTTACTTGGGCCGTCTAATTCAGGGAAGACAAATTTAATGATTGGACTATTGGAGCATCCAAACGGTTTAAAGTTTGAAAATATCTACATTTATTCGAAATCGTTGTTTCAACCCAAATATGAGTATTTGGAAAATTTGATTAAACCAATCAAGGGTATTGAATATAAAACATTTAAGGATTCCGAAACTATACAACCCCCCCAATCAAGCTAAGGAAAATACCATATTTATTTTTGATGATGTAGCTTGCGATAAGCAGGATTCTATTAGAGTATATTTTAGCATGGGTCGACACAAAAAAGTAGATTGTATCTATCTATGTCAGACATATTCTTGTATTCCAAAACAACTAATTCGCGATAATGCTAATATGATAACTTTATTCAAGCAAGATGATCTCAACCTTAAACATGTATATGATGATCACGTGAACACTGATATTAAATATGAAGTATTCAAGGAGATGTGTTCAAAATGTTGGTTAGATAATTATGGATTTCTCGTTATTTCTAAAGATAATGACATTGATAAAGGTCGATATAGGAAGGCATTTGATCAATACATACACTTATAATAAACAGACTGTTGAACGGGTCCGTTTAAAAGCTATTCAACTGATCAACGGGTCTGTTCAAAAGCTGTTCAATCTGATTAACAGGTCGATTCAACAGCTGTTAGTTTTCGGATAAATACTTATGAAACAATCATAATATTTTAATTAGGGTTCTACTCTGCAAATAGGTGTATCGTTATGGAAGTTACTAGTAAGGATTTAACTAAAAAAATTATTGAAAAACGTAAAGTTATCAAACGCACACTTGATCAGTTGAAGCATGGGGAAATCATAGAGAAAAAAAAATGAACCTATCACGAAGCGATTGCAAACTATTGCTACTTCTTTAGGTGATAATAAATTTAAAATAGAACAAGAGGGGGTTGAGGAATTAGTTAAACCAGAAAACATCAACGCTTCCATTAAAACATCACCACAAATTGCTTCATCTAGTAAAAAAAAACTTTTTGAATCGTATTCTGATATTGATAGTGGGGAAGAGGATGAGGATGAGGATGAAGATGTTAATCTTTCTACAGCTAAACTAGCTGGAGCAGACACATTTTTTCGTGATTATTATGAAAAATTGGATCCCTTACCGAGAAAATATGTTAGAGGAATGTTTCAAGATGTTAAAGGGGAATTTGATAACGTGTATGGAGTATACAATGTCGGTGAGGGAATATTGAAAATTGGAAATGAGGAAATCAATTTTAAGAAGTCTGATATTTATATAGATGGATCTAAATATATAGGTACACCAGGACTTTACGAACTGATATTTAAAAATAAGCCAGATTCTAATGTTTACACAAAAAAGCTGATTTGGATGCATATCACAGTATAGTTGATAAGACTAGTGCAGATAGAAGAAATTATGATCCGCAACAACAACGTACGGGAAGTAGATCATATAAATATTCATTAATAGCAGGAGTAAAACCAAAAAACACTCCAACTAAAAAGATTGGTAAGGGTATGTTAATGGATGTAACTAACAATCCGATTGAGTACACATATTGGGACGATTCAAATGAGTTAGTTGAACGTCTTAAACTATTAGTTGCATCTCAAACTGCTGGCCATACAGGTCATACCAACGAAATTAATTCTATAATTGAAGAACTACGTGAAGCGAACATTATTGAATAATGATCATGGCTATAGATACATTTGGAAGATCTGCAGATAGTATTGTAACAATTTCAAGTGAACTCGATCTAAATGAAAATAAACTTATTAATGTAGGTGATCCTGAAGATGATGATGATGGTGTTAATAAAAAATATGTTGATAAGCTGATGAAAATAGAAAAATGGGGGTTTATGAATATTTGTTTTGAGGGTGATACGATATCAAATAATGGCATATTCCATTTAAAAATTGATATAACTCCACCTGCTCATTTCCTCTTGAGTCAGCAATTGTGGTAGATGTTCGCATTTCTTATCCGCTTTTGCTAATCTTAATCAATAATAATGAGTACACAAAAAGGACTCTGATAGGATATAGATCACAACTTAAATATACGATTTCATTCAAGAGAAGTTGATAGTTTTATTTGTCATATGTTAATTAAACATAAAATCTAGATATGTCTAAAGTTAAAAGGCAGATTGTTGAAGAATTGCATAAGCCTGCAAGAATTAATTTCAAAAGACGTAGAGTAATAATTAAAGGATTGTATGATCTATTTCAAGCTGATTTAGTAGAAATGATCCCCTATTTTAAGGAAAATCGTGGCTTTCGTTATATTTTGGTTGTTATCGATTGTTTTTCAAAATATGTGTGGGCACTACCAGTTAAATCAAAATCAGCCTCAGATGTGACCACAGCTATGAGTAAAATACTTAAGCAACAGTCACCTACAAATTTGCAAACTGACATGGGTAAAGAATTTCAAAACTCTGAATTTAAGAAGTTAATGTTGAAACATAACATAAATCATTATCATGTATACAGCATCAAAAAAGCTTGTATAGTTGAACGGCTGAATAGAACTTTGAAAAATTCAATGTATAGAGAATTCAGCTTACAGGGATCATATAAATGGTTAAAACTATTGTATTCAATCGTTCAAACATACAACAACAAAAAACCTCGAACAATTGGAATGAAACCCTCTGAAGTTAACATTAGCAATGAAAAACATCTATTGAATACAGTATACAGCAATATAAAATTAGCTGAAAAAAATACAAAGTTTAAAGCAGGTGATAAAGTTAGAATTAGCGAATTTCGAGGTGTATTTACGAAGGGTTACACCCCAAACTGGTCAAATGAGGTTTTTTCTGTTAAAGATGTTAAGCTCACCAACCCAACAACCTACATTTTACAAGATGAAAAAGGTGAAACAATCAGTGGAGGTTTTTCTGGAATGGAAATGCAGAAAGTTAAATATCGTGAAGTTTATTTAGTTGAGAAAGTGTTGAGACACAAGGGTGATCAGATATTTGTGAAGTGGTTAGGTTTTGATAAAAAACATTGTAACGAAGTTCCTAAATTCTACATCAATGTTATAGCTTGTCGATTGAGGCATACGCATATTACTTATAATTCGAAGTAATTGAATATTCTAAATCATCATAAATGCGTATATAGAGGTAAAATCCAAAAGTTCCGCATAGATAAATCGTCATAAGGTAATCAATAAAAGTATTATCCGGTGTAACCATTTGCATTTTAAAAGTCATATTTGTTTTCGTTTAATTCCTAAATCGTGTACAGTGAATTCCATTCAAATCGTAGTAAAACCGTGTCATCGTCAGATAACGAAACAAGCGTCATAGGTAAAAAAGCAGGTTTTCACCAATTCCTCGCCGGCGAGGATATACCGGAGCAGAATGTCCACTAGCTGGGAGCATATAAAAGTCAGTCGGTGGCTGCGGAAGGCAGTCGAGTTTAGACAGTCTTACCGAACAAGACAAAATTTGAGAAACCGAAGCTTAACCGTAAAACTAACAAAACCGAAGTAATAGTCAGGTAATTACAAGTCCACTTAAAACCGAGAATCTCACCGTTTCCTCAATTGAGTTTAAAGTATTGGTTTTTCATTATTAAAGAGGGATAAAACAAAGGTATTGTATCGTGGTGACCGATCGTGTTTCGGTTGAATGAATAAATTTAAAGGTGAAGTTAACACCAGTTCAGGTTTTCGGGAACCAACGTCTAATCGCTGGAGGTGGCTGTATTTCTAGCGCGACTACCCTGGGGTACAGTCATTAAAGGTGAAAGGGTGGGAAGTCCTGACAACTGATTAGGTGATAATTTCTATTATATCATTTATAGTGGGGCGAAGATCACTGTCTGACGAAACGGCCGGGCGAACTTTCGGATCTGAAAAGGGCAGAATTTCTAGCGCGACTACCCTGGGGTTCTGTCTGAAGTAAGTGAAGGGTACGTCCCAGCAACGTCAACAGACGGTAGGTTGGTTACACCATTTCCGCGAATTGGGAACTTGCAGTCTGACGAAACGGGCGGGCGAACTTTCGGATCTGAAAAGGGCAGAATTTCTAGCGCGACTACCCTGGGGTTCTGTCTGAAGTAAGTGAAGGGTACGTCCCGGCAACGTCAACAGGCTGCCGGTTTTTTTCCGTCGGTATAGTAATTAATATTGTCTGAAGTTGAGTATTGCGAAGCAACACTCTTTGTTCTCTCTCTCGGCAGTAGATATTTTAGGACTGGCCTGTAACAAGGCGTATATTAGTTGAGAAAACTGAATGAGATTTATGCATTAGATTTGCTTGTTGCTTTACCAATCTTGCTAGTGTTTTCCCGACCGGAGCTTATTACCCGCCGTACAAATACCCGCTTTGCACGCTTTGGTGTTCGTAGTTTCTTTTTAAGACTTAGCCTAATTCCCCGGCTTAATAGTTAAGAACGCTTCCGCTAGTATTCCCCGCTTACGTCCCGTTGGTGTTGGTTATTAATAACTGTAACCCTACCTGAATAAATGTTTGAATAACCTTAGTTATATATTAGTGATATATTATATCTTCTCTGTACTATCCCAATTGAGAAATAACCCAGAACCCTACGAGTGGTAAGTAAAATCTACAACTCAGTAGCTACTTCGAGCCATCTCGATATATTTGACCCCTGGAATTTATTTCTTCACTGAAGTTGCCCTGGCACAGGCTGTTTAACGCAGTCAGAAGAGACCGTCACCACAGAGAACTCTTCCGGGGAGTAAACCTCGCAAACAAAATCTGGCGCTCGAGACGAAATGCCGAAAAGTAGGTTACAAAATGGCGCCCGCGAGCAGGGACTTTTGAAAATTTACCGAGAGGGAATTTAATTTTTTTTATTCCGAAAAGTGAATTGTTGAATAATTTATTGCAATTGAACCGGTAGTCCGTTTCGAATGAAATTTCAGAAATAGTGTGACAGAAAAACAAGCTTCAAGTCCCCGACGTTTCGAATACGTTTTCGATCCATCCCCAGGAGTTTGTTTTTGAATTTTGGAAATTTGGAAAAGTTTTGACAGAAACTTGTTCCCCGTGCTCACCAAGGTTGTTTGGTGAAATTAGTTTTTCGATCCACCTCCCCGTTTAAGGGGAAACATCAAGTTTTTAACAGAGAATCTGACTGAAAAATCGATTGTTCCTTGAGGTGTAGAATTGTTAACTACACCTCAGTGGTTTGCCCAAACTTTGATTTTTACACATATTTTGCCCTTTGATTTTCCCAGTCAACCTTAACCCGGATTGGGCAAGTCATAGCTCCTTTCCAAGTAAATCGATACCAAGGAAGCCGTTGGTAACATTTTTGGGCGGATAGGCCCAACCGTTTTGGAGTTACCTCCCCAAATCGAAGTTACGTTGCCCAAATTGGGGCAAGTGATTCGATTGCTTCTGCCTTATTGGAAGGAAGGTGTGGACTGGTTTTGGTTACCGCACCCTCTTCCGTTACCTACCCCTGAACAAAATAATTTAGTTTTGGGGTTGAGATTTCTGATTCCGAATTTGATTGGATAAAATGGAGTTCCCTGGGTATACTGGTGCCATACCTAAGGTGCCGCAGCCCAAGCCGAGCAATATTGAAGAAATGGTAGCTCATTTTGACAAAATGGCCCAATAGTGGTCAACTGGAGAGGACAGTCAAACAGAAGCAACTGGAGTAGACTCAAAAGTCAGCTGGGTCTATTTATTAAAGAAGGAGCAGCTTCAGGAAATCCTGAACAATTACAGTATTGATAATACTGGAACCACCGATGATTTACGTAGGAGATGCGTAAGGGGGATCCGCAAAGGTACGATACGCCCTCCCCGTGGGATACTAGACGCTCTAGCTAGTACCATGGCATCTCTTACAAAGGCGATATCTACAGAAGCAGCATTGAACACAACACCTACATTCAGCCCTGCAGGTGTTGCGTCAAGACCGCCAACGAGGAGTACACCGATCGTTCAGCCCTCCCATTGGACAACTACATTTACCACAAATACGGTGACATTCACCAGCACCATATCAACCACGTCACCACCAATGCAGATTACAAATCATTTTTCTCCGCCGAATGCTATGACTTATTCAAGTTATAGTAGGACCCCGCCGTCGTATGTGATACCGCCGTGGATGCAAGCACCGACCGTTCCGCGAATACCGACAGTTCCGCAAGCCCCTAAGGTTCCGCATGAACCTAATATTCCGCAAGTACCTGCACACGATGTTCCGGTTACTACACAACAAGGGTACAGCATTCCGGTGCCCCCTGTTCAGCAACTACCGGGATATAATTTTCCAGCTCCGAACAGTGCTCCAAGACTACATCAGTATCGACTGCAGTTCAATGGAACGTCAGACCCGGCTACATTCTTGGAAAGATTAGACGAGATTGCGATGCAGTTAAATACACCGAAAGATGCATTGCTGCTATCATTACCGGAAGTTTTAGAAGGAACCGCACTATTATGGTACCGCAATAACCGTGGACGTTGGGCCACGTTTGCTGAATTCCAGAGGGACTTTACTCTATTTTTCATGGATCCCAACTATCACATTGATTTGGAGGTTCAAATCAGTCGCCGCCATCAAAGAGTAAATGAACCCGCCGCTGCATACGTTGTGGATATGCAGACGTTAATTAGAAGGCATGGTGCCATGACTGCCGAACGTAAATTATTTTGGTTGCACCGAAATTTATTACCTGATTACAGACAGTTTATCCGACAAGGAACTTTCAACAACGTGTCGTCGTTGATGCTCCAGGCAAAGGAGTTCGAGAATCTGCAAGCTGAACAGAAACTGATGCAGAAAAGGACATTTCCGATGCCAGTGAGGGCACAAATGCCGAGTCCGACAGTGAAAATTCTGGAACCACAGGGTCGGCAACCCGTATCTGAACCAGTCAAGTCTGGGGAACCGAATATCCCTGCGTCGACTTGTTGGGATTGTGGCCTACGTGGCCACTATAAGACGCAGTGTCCTACCAGACCGAAGGAAATTGTCACGCAGACCATGTCCTGTTGGAGGTGTGGACAAACCGGACATAGTCGGAATAATTGTAGGAATCCACCTAAATTATTCTGCTCTAGATGCCGCCGCCCCGGGATAATGTCACGCAACTGCCCTTGCAATAATCTGGGAAACGCCCAGGGGACTGTGTAGCAACGAGGGCTATGCAGATTCCCGTTGTGAGAGCCTCGATAAAGGATGAAAAGCAAACTCATCTCGCGACAGTTGGTACCATTGCTCTGGATAAGGAATCTGTCACGACAGGAAAATGTGAAAATACTACCGTATGTCCTAAAAGATTAACCGTAAAGTCGTCTGACGGTAATCTTCCGCCCACCGCCGCTACTAAGAGTTCACAGAATGTTGAAACCGCAGATACCGTGCGTAATCCAAACTCACCTAATACCCGTGAAAATTTAGGTGCAGATCACTCTGCTGTTCCGCGATGTGCCCAACCGTTTATTATGCGAGATAACATAGAAACCCCTAATTCGATAAATTTTCCGAATTTAGAAAAAGAAAATATTCCAGGCCCATGTGTGAACTCCGAAAGAATTATTTTCAAAAATACCGCTGTTATATCTTTTGCCGAAAACCGACCCTTTATAAAAGTGCGTGTACTAGGGAAAGATTTTTCTGCTTTAATTGACACCGGAGCCACCCGTTCTTTTATGAATGATCGTGTCGCTTGTTTATGCCAGACCTCCAAGTAAAGCCACTTCTTATCAATACAGTTGGTACTAGAATGGCCAATGGAAATTTGGTGCCTAGCACAACCGCTTACCGAATTTCAGTTAACGTAGGATGTGGTGAAATTGAAGCCGAGTTTGTACATTTACCCACATTATTACCCGATATCGTGATAGGAATGGAAATTCTAAGTTCAGGGCTGTTTTCACTGCATCTACCGTCCGCCAGTGTGTATTTTAATGACAATTTGATACCGAGCAATGTAGATCAGGACACCGATTCGAAGAGTATTTTCCGAGAAACCGATTCAGTTGTTTTACCGAAATCAAAATTTTTAAACACGTGCACTTTTGGGACGAACAGGATGCCCATCTTGCTACTTTGTCCGCAGTGGAACAGGGAAAATTAAACCGATTTTTAGGAACTGAACTTCCGTTATTTCAGAAGATTCAGGGAACCACACCATTGGTACAACATGAAATCAAGTTGACGAAGAAGGATCCGATCAAACAGCGTTACCGACCGCAAAATCCGAGGATGCAGGCAATTATAAACGAGGAAGTTGACCGAATGCTAGCCGAGAAGGTTATCGAACCTTCTAGCAGTCCGTGGAGTTCACCCGTGGTGGTGGTGAAAAAGAAAGATGGCAAGCCGAGGTTTTGCATAGATTTTCGGATGATTAATAACATTTCCGTGAAAGATGCTTACCCTCTTCCGTATATCAGTGCCATACTGGATAAACTTCGTAGGGCCCGTTACATCTCCAGCATAGATTTGAAGCAAGGTTACTGGCAGATACCGCTGTCACCGGAAAGTAAACCCATCACGGCATTCACTGTTCCAGGCCGAGGTTTATTTCAATTTAAAGTTATGGCGTTCGGATTGCACTCCGCGCCGGTCACTTTCCAACGATTAATGGATGCCATCATCGGACCGGAAATGGATCCTCATGCATTCCCATACCTAGACGATATTATCGTTATGGGAGATTCGTTTGAAGAACACTTGGCCAATTTGAGAGAAGTTTTCCGACGATTACGCCAAGCCAACTTGAAGATCAATCCAGAAAAGTGTCAGTTCTGCCGTACGTCTCTCAAATATTTAGGACACGTCGTTACCGCCGAAGGTATTCATACTGACCCGGATAAAATAGAAGCTATTATGCAAATTCCCAGCCCGTCAACTGTAAGAGGCCTCCGTCGTTTTTTGGGAGTCGCTTCTTGGTACCGCCGATTCATACCCTCATTCTCACAGGTTGTAAGTCCGTTGACCAGCTTATTGAAGAAAAACCGTCGTTGGAACTGGGGTGATGAACAACAAGCAGCATTTGACAAATTAAAGGTCATGTTGACGAGTGCCCCCGTGTTGGCTTGTCCTGATTTCAGCCGACAATTTACCCTACAGACCGACGCCTCTGATATAGGAATTGCGGCGGCGCTGACGCAAAACATAGAGGGAACGGACCGGATCATTGCCTACGCCAGTCGAACTCTGGCACCGGCCGAGAATAACTATTCCGTTACCGAAAAAGAATGTTTGGCAATTGTATGGGGCATTAACAAAATGAGAACATATTTAGAAGGCTACCGATTTATCGTTCTGACTGACCATCAGTCGTTACGATGGTTACATTCTATCAAAAGTCCTAGTGGAAGATTGGCCCGCTGGAGCATTTTCCTGCAACAATATGATTTTGAAATCAAATACCGAAAAGGAGTGCTAAACCGTGTTGCAGACATCCTCTCTCGAGACCCTTTACCGTGTGGAGTTACGACCAGGGAAAGCCGGGATTTGTGTGTACTGGAGGATCCAGTTTCTTGTAATTGGTATAATTCCAAGAAAAATAAAGTAAAGGAAAATCCCACTGCCTTTCCTGACTACTGCATCCGCGATAACCGTTTATACAGACATTTCTGGGATTCAAATGATTTAACTGAACCTGATATGTCTGACCCATGGAAAGTTTGTGTTCCTAAGCCGCAACGTAAGGCTGTATTAGAAGAAAATCATGATGCACCGACCGCTGGACACATGGGGGTTGCGAAAACCATATCCCGTATATCCCATAGTTATTATTGGCCGGGGATGTTTCGCGACATAGCTCGATACGTCAGAGGGTGCTTGCATTGTCAGAGATATAAAATTTTGCAACAGCAACGACCAGGACATATGCAACCGTCCCTCAACCGCTACCCATGGAATACCGTCAGCATTGATCTGGTAGGACCCTTGCCTAGGTCAAGTAAAGGGAACTCGTATATCCTGGTAATGCAGGACCGGTTCACTAAGTGGGTGCAGTTTAAACCCCTCCGCAAAGCTACCGCGAAATCCGTCCGTGAAGCGCTATATACCGAAATCATTACTAGGTTTGGTTGTCCCAAAACTATAATATCAGATAACGGAACACAGTTTGAAAGCCGCATCTTCAAAAATATGCTGAAGGAGTTAGGTATTCAACACCGATTAACACCGCCATATACACCGCAAGCTAATCCGGTAGAAAGAACAAACAAAACTATAAAAACAATGATATCCCAATTTTGTGAAACCGACCACAGAAAATGGGATCATTACATGTCCGAATTTTTGTTCGCCCTTAATACAGCCCGTCATGAAAGCACTGGTTTCACACCAGCCTTTTTGAATTTCGGTCGCGAATTGGTGATACCTCCCGGAGTAAATCGCGGTCAACCGACCGATGTCAATTTTAATGAAGTAAACTTACCGGATGATCCCCAAGAAATTAACAAACACGTTAATCTTGTAGGGAAACTAGATGAAGTGTTTCAATTAGTCCGGATTAACTTAGCTAAAGCTTTTTCGCGGCAGAGTAATTACTATAACCTACGTCGCCGGGATTGGAGATGTCGGGTAGGGGACCGGGTGATGAAAGTGGAACATCATTTGTCATCCGCTTCACGTAACTTTGCAGCTAAGTTAGCACCGCGTTATTCAGGGCCATATACCGTGACTAGGGTAGTCTCACCGGTCGTTTATGATTTGAAAGATGACACCGGCAAGAGGGTAAAGCATACCCACATAAAGGATCTAAAGCCTTTCCATTCTAGATCTGAACATGAACCGTGCCAATAGGAAAGCCCGTAAGATGACCCCTATAATGGAGCTGCATCCACTGGCCGCTGAAGGTCGAGAGAAGCAGGCAAGGCTGGAAGACCGCAGGCGGAAGGCGAAAGATTTGGCCAGGCAAATTAACGACCCCTTTCGTCGGCAATTTGAAATTTTAGCAAACATCGGTGCAGGAGGATTTGGGGTTATATTAAAATGCCGGCATAAGGTAACCGGAGAATTAGTAGCTGCTAAAGAGTATCGGCGGGGAATGGATATTAGCGCAGCCAGACATGAGGCCCAGATCGCCCAACAATTTTCTCATCCCAATATTGTAGTTTCCTTGGGATGTGTGGAGAGACCCGAGAGTCTCGTATTGATTATGGAGTTGATGGATAGTGATTTGTTCCATTATGTGCTGGAACGGGGAACCCTAAACGAAGAGTTGGGAGGCGAGTGCCTAAAACATATACTGAGTGGCTTGAAATATCTCCATGACCGGAAAATAATTCACCGGGACATTAAACCAGAAAATGTATTGGTGAGCAGTGGCAAGGGAGAAACCGTTTACAAGGTAACGGACTTCGGTCTGTCTCTCCAACTTGCCAGCAATGCACCGGGTCAGTTCGGGAAATACGGCACACCCCGATATATGGCACCAGAGCTGTTAAAGGGAGAGGCCTATAACATGGCTGTTGATATATGGGCATGTGGCCTAACAGCATTTTTTTCGATAACCGGCCGCCACCCCTTCCCGTATGATGAGTCCGAAAATTTAAAGGCGGCTGTGGAAAAGGGAGCAGACCTCTGGCAAATAGCCAACCGGTCGGTGTCTGAAGATCTGAAAGATCTTATCGGAAGAATGATAGAGAAAAATCTGGCTCAGCGGATTACCGTGGAAGAAGCTTTGGCACATCGAGCGCTACAGGAACAAAAACACCAAGCAATAATAATAAGTGACCTCGTAACCATTGACATCACCGACTCCATACCGTCGACCAGGAGGATTCCCCCGAGTATAGCGGAAGAATTATTAAGAGAACCGCACCCATCAAAGTGGTGTTCCGATACGAAACGTCGTATGGCCGCATATAGAAAAAGCGGTTTCCGGATGGTGTAAACAGGATCATCCGTATACCATGAGTTCCAGAACTCATTGGTCATGATGACCCGATGACACTTATTATCAATACTAAGTATTATTATTCGTTACAGAATGGCGGATTCAACTTTAGTGAACGAGCCTCTCGCGTCGGATACCCTTTCATTCGAATGCTTGGATTATTTTAGCGAGGAACAATCCGAAGAAATGGCAGGTACGCCCCCGGAGTACGCTAAGGAGAAAAACGAAATAAGGACGAATTTGGACCAGGAACTGAATGAAATTACACCCGTTAAAAACAAAGATAATTTAGCGAAACACATAGTACCGACAAAAACTCTAAAACCACACTTCGAAGGTAAGATACCCATACATTTACCCGTGGAAAAGTTTGTACTATGTTGGAGATGTGGTTATCCAGGGCACACCAGATATGAGTGCCAAAGAGTACGCCGTCTATTTTGCTCCAGGTGTGGACTAGTGGGAGTGATGTCCCGAAATTGCTCGTGCACACACAAGACCAGGCTATATCAACAAGTACAACCTCTATTCATCCTAGGAAAAGATCCCGTACCGTATCCGTAGAAACGCAGACCTCCGTAAACACCAAGGAAGCGGAAATACAATGTGATTTAATTAATAACCGATGTTGCAACCGAAGATATTTGTGTCATGGACGTTACCGTCATTAAACAAATAAAGTCCGCCCTAACCGAACCGTACCGCAACAAATCAGTTTTGGAAGACCGTTTTTTTTTTATTTTTGGAAAGAAGATTTTAGTTTTGGAAGACCGTTTTTTTTATGTTTGGAAAGAAGATTTTAGTTTGGAAGAAGTTAATTTTTTTTTGGAAGAAACCATATATTTGAAGATTTTCATGGAAGAGCATGGAAGTTAATGTTTTGTTTCTGTAGAAATGCCTAATTCGATTTATGTAAGCCAACGTTGAACGAAAAAAAAATTTTTTTTTCTTTTGGAAGTAAGGGGGGAATGTAACGAAGTTCCTAAATTCTACATCAATGTTATAGCTTGTCGATTGAGGCATACGCATATTACTTATAATTCGAAGTAATTGAATATTCTAAATCATCATAAATGCGTATATAGAGGTAAAATCCAAAAGTTCCGCATAGATAAATCGTCATAAGGTAATCAATAAAAGTATTATCTGGTGTAACCATTTGCATTTTAAAAGTCATATTTCTTTTCGTTTAATTCATAAATCGTGTACAGTGAATTCCATTCAAATCGTAGTAAAACCGTGTCATTGTCAGATAACGAAACAAGCGTCATAGGTAAAAAAGCAGGTTTTCACCAATTCCTCGCCGGCGAGGATATACCGGAGCAGAATGTCCACTAGCTGGGAGCATATAAAAGTCAGTCGGTGGCTGCGGAAGGCAGTCGAGTTTAGACAGTCTTACCGAACAAGACAAAATTTCAGAAACCGAAGCTTAACCGTAAAACTAACAAAACCGAAGTAATAGTCAGGTAATTACAAGTCCACTTAAAACCGAGAATCTCACCGTTTCCTCAATTGAGTTTAAAGTATTGGTTTTTCATTATTAAAGAGAGATAAAACGAAGGTATTGTATCGTGGTGACCGATCGTGTTTCGGTTGAATGAATAAATTTAAAGGTGAAGTTAACACCAGTTCAGGTTTTCGGGAACCAACGTCTAATCGCTGGAGGTGGCTGTATTTCTAGCGCGACTACCCTGGGGTACAGTCATTAAAGGTGAAAGGGCGGGAAGTCCTGACAACTGATTAGGTGATAATTTCTATTATATCATTTATAGTGGTGCGAAGATCACTGTCTGACGAAACGGGCGGGCGAACTTTCGGATCTGAAAAGGGCAGAATTTCTAGCGCGACTACCCTGGGGTTCTGTCTGAAGTAAGTGAAGGGTACGTCCCAGCAACGTCAACAGACGGTAGGTTGCTTACACCATTTCCGTGAATTGGGAACTTGCAGTCTGACGAAATGGGCGGGCGAACTTTGGGATCTGAAAAGGGCTGAATTTCTAGCGCGACTACCCTGGGGTTCTGTCTGAAGTAAGTGAAGGGTACGTCCCAGCAACGTCAACAGACGGTAGGTTGGTTAAACCATTTCCGCGAATTGAGAACTTGCAGTCTGACGAAACGGGCGGGCGAACATTCGGATCTGAAAAGGGCAGAATTTCTAGCGCGACTACCCTGGGGTTCTGTCTGAAGTAAGTGAAGGGTACGTCCCGGCAACGTCAACAGGCTGCCGGTTTTTTTCCGTCGGTATAGTAATTAATATTGTCTGAAGTTGAGGATTGCGAAGCAACACTCTTTGTTCTCTCTCTCGGCAGTAGATATTTTAGGACTGGCCTGTAACAAGGCGTATATTAGTTGAGAAAACTGAATGAGATTTATGCATTAGATTTGCTTGTTGCTTTACCAATCTTGCTAGTGTTTTCCCGACCGGAGCTTATTACCCGCCGTACAAATACCCGCTTTGCACGCTTTGGTGTTCGTAGTTTGTTTTTAAGACTTAGCCTGATTCCCCGGCTTAATAGTTAAGAACGCTTCCGCTAGTATTCCCAGTTTACGTCCCGTTGGTGTTGGTTATTAATAACTGTAACCCTACCTGAATAAATGTTTGAATAACCTTAGTTATATATTAGTGATATATTATATCTTCTCTGTACTATCCCAATTGAGAAATAATCCAGAACCCTACGAGTGTTAAGTAAAATCTACAACTCAGTAGCTACTTCGAGCCATCTCGAGAACTTTGACCCCTGGAATTTATTTCTTCACTGAAGTTGCCCTGGCACAGGCTGTTTAACGCAGTCAGAAGAGACCGTCACCACAGAGGACTCTTCCGGAGAGTAAACCTCGCAAACAAAATCTCGAGACGAAATTCCGAAAAGTAGGTTACAACATAATAGTTGGATAAATAAAAACGATGTAAATTAAACTTTTAATAAAACACGATTAACTTTTTTTCTTATTCTTTTTATTTAAAACTTATTTTAGAATAGGTAAACAGTCTATGTTTCATATTCAACACTTCCCCTAAAATACATTCAAGGTTTCTAATTCTCCTTTGAAACCGTGATCGATCTACAGCAGCCTGACACCAATCTGATTTTCGTGCAAGTCTGTATGCAAATTCCCAAACTATCATTTTATGAACTTTATTATAGTCTTCACGTATAGACACCTTCTTCATATTTACACTTTAACTTTAAATTATAAAGAAATTATTCATCAGCTTTTAAAATGATAACACATCCCCGCCATTTCTACTTGATTTTTTTTCTTCTTATCAAAATTTATATAAACTTAAAATTCTAATTAATTTGTTATTCATTCGAAAACGATGTTGCTTTTTACATTGATTATTTCTCTCTCTCTTAACCAATATCTGATGCAAGAAGATGTATTTTTTTCTAATTACGTTCCATCAAATGGAAGCGCTATGATATCGCATGAATTATATAGTAGAAATAGAACAGTTCATATAGCATATAATAATCTGTTAGAAAAATATTCAGATTTTAGTCTTTATGCACACCATAATTCAAACAATCGCAACAATATAGAAACTAATAACCAAAATCTGAATGTAGAACATAACCATCATCCAACTCAACAGTCTACAACATGTGATGTTGATCTATCACTATGCAAAAATGGAAAAAATCAGCTTCTAGATGACCTCCATAAAAGTGAATCATCGATATTGCTTTGTAAAAACGAGAAAAATCAGCTTCTAGGTGACCTTCATAGAAGTGAATCATTGGAAAATCAATTAAATAACGCTACAAAAGAATTAATAGGTGTGCGTTCTGATTTAAAAACGTGCATGACAATTATTACAGGTTTGAACTATGAAGTTGAGATATATGAAAATAAATGTACTTCTGGTGTTATATCAAAACCTGAATATTTACATAATACCAATGATTCAAGAGGTTTAGAGTGGCAAAATTGGCAACTGCATAGACTTCAACAGAAGAAAAATGTTACTCTAAAAAATAAATGATATATCTCAACAAACTAAGTATTTAATTGTAGGAACATGACGTGAACACGTGAAGATGACGTAAAACAAAATATGAATTTATTATGAATAACAAATTTCAAAAATAAATGGTATTTCACAACAAACTGACTGTTTAATTACATTAGCATGATATGATAACGTGAAGATTATGTTAAACTTTCAAAATAAATCTAATCTACGCTGGCCTGTTTAGTTTCTCATAACAAGCTTATCGATAAACATAAATCTTGATCTCTTGACCTTTTCACAAAAACAAGTTATACAAAAATATGCAAAGTTTGCATAATCAAATTTATTTCTTGTCGAGACTTGTCTACCTATGTAAAAACTATAGGTAATCAAACTCTAAGTACAGGTTACCTTAAACATCTTCTTCAACAGCCTCTGGACATTGGTATATACTCTTTTTCCATACCCTCTGGTCATTGACAACACACCACAAGAAATTACAGTCGGTGGACACCTGAACTACAGGTTACCATAAATCTCTTCTTCAACAGCATCTGGACATTAATTTGTACTCTTATCCACACCCTCTGGTCATTGAAAACATACCACAAGAAATTACAGTCGGTGGACACATGTGGATGGACATGCCATCGAAGTGTCACAGTATCCCCCTTATTACACTACTAACATGTAACCTAGGTATAACTTTTATGAACTGTAAAATTATCTACATGTAAATAAACTTATTCTTAATAATAGTAATGATAATTTTAATTCTAAGATTTGAATTCTAATATATAGCGACATACCCGCCGCTCTTGGATTCGCCTTATCTGAAAGCACTCAACATTATCATCGAATATTGAATAGATCATCATTTCCGTACTTCACTTATATGGTCATGAAAATCATTCTCATTCCCATTTACAATCACCTCTACTTTGTTCATTCTAACTATAGGGTGGGGTGGTGGTGGTGGTCCTCACAACCCTACCACCCTTCCTCGCATAGTTTGGAACTGTTAACATACAATCGTAATTATTGTTTGCAATAATAAAACAAGATGAAAACTCACCTCATCGAGAAGATATTCTAAGTCAGACTGCTTCCCATGAACCCGTATGTGATATTTCATCGGTTGCAGTGAGGGTCATGTAGATAGCCCTGGTTTACTTTATTTAAAATATGAATAGAGAATTAGTTCTTTGATTATTCTGATAGGAATTTGAATAACTTACGGTTAAATCTATAGACTCACAGTGCGTCATCAATTTAGCCTTTTTGCATAATCTAATATGGAAAAGAAAAAATTGGTTGGTTATTTTATTCAAAAGAAATATATGACATACGATAAATCCAAAGGCCCATTAGGTGGTGTAGGTGATATACCCCTTTTGCGTGATCTGATGTAGATGAATAGATAGAGAGAGAAAGAATTAGTGCTTAGTTGAATAATCAAAAATTAAAATAACATACGTTATATCCATAGCTGTATCCGTTTGGGGAGGAGGCTGTTAATGCTGCTGCTCCGACACTGATTCAACACTTTTAGGTAAATTTAATAATCTAAATGGAGAGAGAATTAGTATGAAAATAAACAAGCTAAATAGAAAAACATACGATAAATCTAAGGTATTATCATCAGGAGTAGTTGGAGATGATGTACACCCTTCGAGACATCTAATAAACATAAATAAAATTAGCTATTGAATATTTTCACAGAATAAAATAACGTACGCTAAAAGTAGACCGGGTATCAACAAATGTTGATGGTGATGAGGTTGATGTGACCGTGGTCCAACATCCCACGCAGGTAATTTAGATGATCCATTTCAATCCAGATTTCAAACTCATAGTATCCACTAAAACAACTTTGATGTAGAAGTTTGAGGGGTTCAAATGGATACAAAACCCCATAATTACGCTACTGTATTTATCTCAAGAACATTTTGTCACCAAAAATCTTCTCATTGAGTAAAACTGAAGTTTACCAAGGTTGAACCAAAAATATTTATTTGTTTAGAAGATAATGGAAAAAATGTAATAATTCTTCAAAACTTCAACAATTTTGGAAACGACGTGATTTAGAGAAAAATTTTATATATAAGACCCCAACTATTTTTAGAAGTTGAATCTTTTACCGGAATTATGAACGAAAAAACTCTAACACCCTGTATTTAATAATATTAGCAAGAGAGGAGAATCGCAGAATATTTTTGGTAAGATTATGAATCTGCAAGTATTTCCAAATTTCATTACATCTAAATCAAAGGAGGATATGTTTAGCAAAATGCAAAATAAAGTCAGCATGAAAAACAAAATATTAATGATAAGTCTGACCCTACATTATCAGTACAAAATAACATGAATAAATTAATTAATCGTTCGAACCATGAATCTGCATGACGACACGGAAACATATGAATACAACGACGATATTTGCGACTTCGAAAAACTATTACAATGCGCCACCGTGATCGTCGATGCCGACTACCAAGAGATATGTTCGAATTCCGAAAACTTCAACAACGGCGATGGAGTCGTCGAAGGGGAGCCATCGGATAAATTATCAGAAGTGCGACAACAAATTCGTAAGAATTTCTTGGCAGCTCGTACCGAAGCGATAAATAGCAAAACGAAGAAAAAGAAGAGGAAGAAGAACAAGACGGAGCAGTTCGACAACAAACGGATATTATCGTCGTACGACTGATCCGTAAAAAACAAATATTATTATTACATCGCGCACGAGATTAACTACGCATACAAGGTCGTTTTGGATGCATTCGTAAAACGTGTGAACGCGAAAGACTCCGACAGTGCTACTTGTGAGAAAATTTGTACGAGATTGAACCGACACTCTTCGCAAGAAGCGTTTACCGCGTACCTGTTTGTTATTTGATGTTACCGTACATCATAATCGTCGAAGACGAAAGTAAACTCAGGGAAATCGGAAACATTCAGAAACAACGGGTCGACAGGATATCGTTTTCTAAAATCGAGCTCCTATATGTGAGAGAAGACACGTATCGACATAGTCTGGACGTTCGCAATAACGATACGATTGAAGTAGATACAGTCCACGATCTTTGGAGCGGAAGTGTCTGGGTTGCATCCGGTGTATGTGCAGCTGACCCCAGACCATAGCTATAGAGCTAACCGTAGTCATAGAAACTATAGAGGTATAGGTTATAGAGCTAACCTAAGTCACAACCATAGAAACCATAGAACTATAGGTTATAGAGCTAACCTAAGTAAAAACCATAGAGTGTGGAAGTTATAGAATATAATAGATGGTGTGTAGATAGAACTAACCTAAGTCACAACCATAGAGCCATAGGTTATAGAACTAACCTAAGTCAAAACCATAGACTGTGGAGGTTATAGAATATATGGTGTGTATATACAGGCTGTTTCTAAAAGGTGCTTGTCATGGCGGGTGTATGAACTGTCATGACTAGTGTATGGAGTCTTATCATAGATCTATGAATTATCGTTTGATGGAATTGCTATGATGGATCTATGTAATGTCTGTTCACACCATCTCCGCAACGTTATATATGAATTTGTCAATCAGTTTATGACGTATGTAATCTATAAGGTTTATGTTCAAGATACAGACTGTTTGTAGGAGTGACGTCTGTCACGTGATAGTCTGAAAACGATTGAAACGATCGAAAAACGGTTGAAACGATTGGAAAAACGGTTACAAAACTGTTCAAACGATCAAAACGTTCGTTTTCAACGTTTTTGAGATTGTAAGCCGGTGTTGCAAAATTCTAGTTCGAGATGAAGAATATTGTGGTCGATATTCAGAGCTTCCACTGTTCTTCACACTCATATATAGTAAAGGAACTCCTTATTGGATTGTAAGAAAAAGTTGGAGAAATATTTTCTATTCAAGCCACCTGTTCCGTTGAATCAACTTTACAAAAGTCAGATGAAGAAAATATTAGGTTGTAAAAGATATGGTATCCCATACCACTTAGGATATCAGGAATATAATCAAATGGAGGAAATTCTGAAGGAAAATATTGATCCAGACGGTGTCATATATGTTAGTGGAGAGGGGAAAGCTAAATTCCTTGTGAAGAGCTTTAAAAAATGGGGGTTACATCGAGTGAAAGTGGAAAATTCAAAAGATAAGTGTCCGAAATTTGAGCGAGGGAATTGTGAATTTATTTGTCTTCATCACTCCGATAGTAAGAATCCTATGTGTTGTAGTGCGAATAGCTGGAAATTATATGATTTTCTTACGAAGCAAAACGTTCCGTACATTATAGAATAATATCAGTATCGATATGTCTTTGGAAGAATACACATGTAAACTGGATGAATTCTGTGTAAAAGTGAGAGCACTGAGTAAGGACATAGAATTTTATGAGAACAAAAATATAGTTATAAGACAACTAGGTAATTTAAGTGTTGGAGATGGCTGTATTGAAGGCAAATTTCATAATCCTAACCTCAATTTTGAACGGGATCTTATACACAAACGCCCCACACCGAGTGGAACATATTTATATATGCCCTAGCACTGATCTCAAAAATGAATGTAACCGAACGGAATGGCAACCGATGAATCACCAAATGATTAATGAGAATCAACTAGAGGTTTTTACATATAATATTCCTAAAACGATGTCTATGTTTAACTATAAACTGAAGTTATTATTCCACGATGGCACTGAAGGTGATACTATTAATTGGCAAACTGAAGGACAATCAACAGCATCGATTAATCATCAAACTAGAGTGACACCACAGAAAGAAAATGAAATATATGCAATGCAGTGTTTTAATCTTAGCGCCTTATCAGTTTTACTTCTTAAAATCCTTATTTAAAATGTAAAGAAACATATTAATAAATGATAATATTGATAAATTAGTGGTGTTTTATTAAATTAAACATTTGACCATCATAGTTCACGAACGCTGATGACGTCATTGCTTAAGACCAACGATGATTGGATAAGAAATAAAACATGAATAATAATAATAATAATATTTATTCTGAAAGATACATATTTATTTAGGTAGTATTACATGAAGTAACCACCGTTGTAAATTATCAACATGTTGAACTGAGCACATATATTTACCACCATCATTGCGATGATTCAGACGTTTCACATTGAGTTTTATCAAAACTACAAACATCTATGATGTGTGGGAAATATCCAATTCTTCACACTTTCTTCTCAAAAATTCAGCCTTTTGCAAGCCTCGAACATAAATATAGTCGACTGCACACAGAAGAATCGATTTAAGAATATTATTTATTTCATCATATTCCACATTTCCCGATGCATATTCTAGTCCATGGTAAAATTTTTCTAAATACCATACTGATTTTCGCTCCTTTGCATTTAGCGATGAATAAGGTACGGCTGGTTTGAACAATGTATAATGACGTTTGAATTCTATCTGTATAGACATTTCTTTCGGGTGGAAGACATCATCGATGATGAACCCCTGAATATCAACCAATGCTATTCTCATGATGTTTGATACTTGAATGAGACTCTTCACAATTTCGGTGAGGGGTATGTACTCCATCGAACAATCATGAATGATAATGCAATATGCTCTCGTATTGGCGGGAAATCCCTTATCTGCTCCGATTTCTAACCGTACATCAACAGTTGCAGATTTCAACGCTTCTTCCTGTTCCAAGCAATCTATTACGTAGAGCGCGCGTTTTTTGAAATTAACGTAAATCAATATAGGATGTTTCGACGTAGAATTCGTTATAGCTTGAATAGAATTCGGTATAGTTGTGGTGGGCGAGAACGTATTCGTTTTTAGCATAGTCCAAGTTCATTCGCTCGTTAGGATAATATTCACCGTTCAGAGATACGCAAATACTTGAAATATCCATATGATCGAATATTGTAGGATTGGCATTTACATTGTTTCGTTTATTATCCGTTTGGAAGAATACAATGACGTAACGAGGTTCCTCGACTGCTGCACTTGTCTTAACAGCCCAAATTTCCATTTTCGCATTAGTTGTTATGGCATTCCCATTTCCTGAATGAGATTAGAATTGGTGAATCACTCTTGATCGCTCGCAATAGCTTCTCTCTAATTATATCGTTGGGGTAGATATATTTTACCCTCAATTCCATACTATCGATCGAAAATTTAACTCTAGTAGCAGCGTTCTCTGTGATGATACAATCGTTATCGTTTCGAGCACGTACTAATCGAATAGTCTGCCGTCCGGATGATATCATTGAGTAATCGTTAAAAATGTTGAATATATGCTGCAGCGAAATCAGTAAGCTGAATGACTTAGTCTCATCCAAGACTACGCTTTCTTCTGGGGATAGTCCAACCAGCAATAGACATATGCGTAGAATCTGTTGGTGTATAGCAAATAAATGCTCGGACGGCGCTGACTATACCAGGATCTCGAACTGTTTCGATATCCCGACCACTCTCACTATATGAGCATCAGTCAAAAAGAAAGGCTCCATAATTAGGCACCAATACAACATTCCCAGCTCCAGTTATCTCTATTTTATCTTTAACTGATAACAGAGTATCCTTCATGGAAAAGAACGCATCCACTTGATTTATTCCCAATTCTACGATATCGCAGTTATTGAAGGCTTCAACGAAAGGTGTAATCGATCTATATTCAGCTTTACGAATCGACTCATCGAATTTCGGTTGTTGGTTTAAATCGAAAATTGGTGCGATAATGCTATTGCTTACAGCACCATCGTTGCGTACATACTTTCGTTTAGGCATATTTTCTTATTCAAGACGAAAACCTAAGGATTGTAGAACTGAACGGTTCGCTTTAGTAAGCAGCTCTCGCAGCTTAGGTGTTTTGTTGAAGACTGATGAATATTGATCGGGGGAGGTTCTTTTATTGTTATTAACAACAACCAAACCCATTTTTTCAGACTTCTTGTAGGTAAATGTAAATGTAGAATACTTTCTTCGCCACGAAAATTCACTGGTTTCGAATGTTGATCCAAAGCGAGTACGGTGATGTTGGTAATCTCCTCGATATCAGAAACTGGTAAATATAGAGGATTTTTTGGTCGCTCCACAATTCTATAGCCTGGGTCGTCAGTGATGGGGAAATCGTAGATCGTATGCGCAGGTCTATCTCGGTAGAAGGCTCCTACGGTAATGTTCGACTCGAAGCGGATGTTGGTAACTTTTATAACGTTAACAGATAAATCGGAGACGTGCACCACACCTTTTTCCAATACTTTATGGGAAAATCCCAATATTTTTGCTAGACTATCATTCTTTTCGAATGATATAGTGTGATTTTCATGAAATATTTCACACTTCAAAGTGTTGTTATTAAGTTTTAGGGAGAAAATATCTTCTTTCTCTTTTTCCTAATTAATTCTTCGATATCGGCTATTTCGAAGTTACCTGAAGGTATTTCGATTGCTTCCAAAGTTTTATTCACGTAATAATAGAATTTCTCATTTTCAATATCCGGTATAGAGTTGTATGAAGTAAATCCCAACAAAGCTAAATAGTATCGCTTATCAGGCTTCAACTCGAATTCTGGGGAGTGAAGGAAAAAATGTGATTGGTACTTGTTAACGTGAATAATTGCGACATGATACTGATGGAAATTTATTCATGCAACTTCATTTTATAGCGTAACATTAGTGAAGTATAAAAATATGACTTCATGAAATAAGGGTCTGCTTCACACACTTTAACAATTAGATCATGCTTATCACTATCACATATTCCTCCACACTTCAAAATATCCTCAATTTTCTCGTATAAACAGTGTGGACATTGATTCCTAGGTGGTGGTGGACCATCGCAATGTGTTGTTTGCCCAGGTTGATTGTCATGTTTCTCACAAGGCATAAAAGGATATTCAGGTATTCAGGCACCTCACCCCATCTGAGACCTAATGTACTAACATGCTTCAACACATACTCTATCGGGAGAAATAATAAGTCTCTTTTGGTCAGCTCGCTTGGAGGTTTTTCCATTGCCTTTATTAGATTATCATATACGTATCTGATGATTGACTGCATTCCGGCTTATTTAGATTTGACACGTTCCCAGGCAGCGTCCTCTAATATTTTATAGGCCTTATGACGCTCCTCTAGAGATTTATTATGCGAGTAAGCTATATCGTGTTGACGGCAGGCTGAATCCAACATATTAATACCTTTGTCTCCACGTACAAGTCGTTTCTCAAGCTTAGTACCGGGTCCGCAAAATTGATATGATGGAATACGTACTTCGAAAGGGAGGTTGTTTATGGCAGTGTTCAACAAACCTTCACCCTGATAGATCAACATTGATACTGAGCTCATGATCTTATAAAGTTCCTATTTATAAACTTCTATCGGTTTAAACTATCTCACAACATGGAGACTGTTCAACAAGAGCAGACACTATCAATCGAGAATTTAGATTTGGATGTTAAGTCTAATGGTGTTGGTAAACATGGTAAATTGTTACCAGACTCTTTTCGCGCAATAATTTGTGGTCCGAGTGGGTGTGGTAAAACGAACCTGATGTTATCGCTATTATTCAATCCGAATGGTGCAAAGTTTAGAAATGTTTACGTATACTCGAAATCGTTATATAAGTATAAACTATTGCAGGAAGTTTTGGATCAAGTTAAAGGAGTTGGTTATTTCCCTTATAAAGATAATGAAGAAATTATAAGTCTAAATAAGGCTGAACAGAACATTCGAGAATATTATTCGATGTGTAGACATAAGAACATAGATGCGGCGTATTTATGTCAAACATACTCGAAAATACCTAAACAATTGATTCGTGATAATTGTAATCTAATTGTTTTATTTAAACAGGATGAAATAAATTTGAAGCATGTTTTCGTAACATGTATCTCCTGATATCGATTTCAACCAATTCAAAAAGATGTGCTGCATGTGTTGATCAGAGAATTTCGGTACTTTGGTGATTGCAAAAGATTTAGATTTAAATAACGGTAGATATCGCAAAGGCTTCGATATTTATATAAAAACATAAAATATGTGAATGAATTACATATATAAAATGGACGTAGCGCGGTTAACACGTAAGCGAAAAATCGCTGAATTGAGTAAGTCTATAAGAAAAAATATCTAGCCTTGAAACTGAATAAATCTGAAGAAGATGAATCGATAGAACAACTATTCAAACCTATAGCCGAACCTCTGAAGGAAATTGTGAAATCTTCAAAAAAATCGAGTCCTGTACATGTTAAAAAGGAGGAGGTGGAGGAGGAAGTGAAAGAAGAATCAGCTGATGAAACGTTCGATGAGGAGGATGTGTTTGAGGAGCCATCGATTTCTCATTATCCACAAGTTGCTCGAAAATATATTGCAGATCATTGGGGTGAGAGTGAAAAAATCGATAAATTATATGGGCCTGTTTTTGATGCTAGCTCTGCTGGGTGGAGACTAGGTCAAAAGGAAATAGAATTCGGTGAAAATATTTAAACAGAGGGGTATATCACGAAGGGAACACCTGGATTATATGAACTCATATTTTACGATGCACCTACAAACTATACAAATAAAGATAAAGCTGCATACAAAGAAATTTTGGTATTAACTAGTGCACATAAAAATATTAGCGGATATCTAAAAGGTAGTAGGAAACCGAAGTATAGAAATATCATCAAACCTTTGGTTACAAGTGGCGATGGTGGTTCCACCTCTGGTAAAGGGATGCATTTGAAGTATAACGATGATCCTATAGAGTATATCTTTTGGGATAATCCTAACGAGCTCGTGGAGCGGTTGAAACTTTTGATAGCATCACAACAAGCTGGGAATACATCGCATGATAATGAGATTGTTGCAATAATAAATGAACTTAGAGAAGCAGATATCATATATTAGTAATGGTTATTTCCATTTTTAATCATTTACATAATGAGTCTTGATAAGTTTGGGAGGCGATCAGATGGTATTGGTTCTATCGATGCTTTTTGGCGTAGATCGATGTTTAGGAACATTCTGAAACATACACCTGATGGTGATGTAGATATGGAAAATTTGAAAATTTGCAACGTGAAAATACCTATTTCTGATAATGATGTTACGAACAAAGCATATGTAGATAACGCTATCAGTAGAGTGAATACGAATCTCAACGAAGTTCTTGTGAAGTAAGCAACCATTCATATAAACGTTAATAACATCATGAATTCCTCAATTCCAAGCTTAACACGATTAATAGATGCACTTCACAAAGATTTGAAGATCCTTCGTACCGAAATACAGTCATACGAAAATCAAAGTGATGTTAACTCTGCAGCTATAAAACAGAGCATACATGATGAGGGGGGTATCGTCCAGGTTGAAAATAAAAAATGCACGGACTCTCTGATTGCTTCTACAACGCAAAATAGAAATAAAGTTGAAAAAATTGTAGGTGGTATGATAGCATCGTTCAAAGCTCATAAAGCGAATGAGGCAAATCTTGAAAGATTATTGAAGAAAGTACGTGAAGACTATAAAACACTCATTAGTAACGATCAAGAAAACAATTCGAAATATGACAACCTATTCGAACGTATACAGACCATCAATAGTAAACTGATAACTATAGAATTAGACTATAAGACGATTAGTACTATTGATCCGACCATGACCACAAGTATACAGACCATCGAAAGTAAACTATCACAAATAGAACAAGCAATTGATACGATTAGTTTGACGATGGTCTCCCAAGCAAAAAAAGGATGTTATCATCCTTATAAAAGAGCTACTACCACCTCCCCACCACCACAAAAGTTATTAGATCCGCCGATGTCGTCGACGATCGATCCAAAAAATGATGAAGGGTAAAGCGCAGGTGGTTGATGAGCTTCATAAGCCTGTTCGAAAGAATTTTAAACATCGCAGAACAATCATAAAAGGGCTGGATGACTTGTGGCAAAAGGATCTTGCTGAAATGGGTAATTATGCGCGTGAAAACCGCGGATTCAAATTTATTCTTGTTGTGATCGATTGTTTCTCGAAATTTCTGTGGACTCGTCCGTTGAAAACGAAATCGGCCGAAGAGGTTCGGAAAGCTGTCAGTTCTATATTGCTGGAAGGGCATCGTAAACCTAGGAATCTACAAAGCGATCAGGGTAAGGAATTCTTCAATAAACACTTTGATGAGTTAATGAAGAAACATAAATTCAATCATTATAATACGTATTCTATGAAGAAAGCTGCTATTGCCGAACGTGTCATTCGAACGTTGAAAGAAGCGATCTACAAACAATTCAGTCTGAGTGGGAAATACAAATGGTTGGATATACTCAAAGAAGTCACTGAAAAATATAATAAACGTAAACATAGAACTATAAAAATGGCTCCGTTTAAGGTTTCGAAACAGAATGAGAGTCTGATATTGAAGCAATCCTACTCTCACATCAAGTTGGCTCTGCCTAACAAATACAACGTTGGGGATGTTGTGCGAATAAGTAAGGCTAAACATATTTTTGAGAAGGGGTATCCCCCTAATTGGAGTGCTGAATTATTTAAAATTACTGCTGTGAGAATTACCAACCCGGTCACTTACCTGTTGGAAGATATGAACAGCTCACCAATCAGCGGTTGTTTCTATGAAAAAGAATTGCAGAAAACCAAACAGCCAGATGTCTATTTGATAGAGAAGGTGCTCCGAAAAAAGAGAGATAAAATGTATGTGAAATGGTATGGTATAAAAGAGAAAAGTTGGATCGAAAATTCTAATGTTGTATAATCTGCGCATGTCTCAATAAAATATTCGAGGGTCCAACCAAGTCTGAGTCGAACAATCAATCAGTTTCTGAAAATGTCTCAATTATACAACAGTTTTATTCATAGTGTGCTTACCACCGTGTACGATGCAAAGAAATTCATAATAAGCGCATGTCCTCCGAATAAGATGGAAATCCTCGAAGGATTACAATTACCATCCAAAAATTGGATAATCGCTGGGGAATTCATAACTTTCCTTGTGGGGGCCTCGACCGATTGGGCGTATGCTGATGCATTCTATTTCGGAGGAGATTTCGATCCACCTCCAGAAGATTGGAAAATAATGGATATGAATATAGAAGGTCAGTTCAAATATAAACATAGAAGAATGGGAAAAATCATATTGCATCAAATTTCGGGTATCGTTCCGAAACCAGGATCGTATATACTTGATTGTTTCAGAGTGCTACATGATATCGATGTTGATTTTTATCGAATCGCACTTCTACCGTACCGATGTGAGATAATGGACATGCGCGGCATCCGAAGAGATACCTCCAATTCTTACACCTTTAAGATGTTTCAAATGTTTTCTGAGATAGAGGGTGAAGTCGACGTCAACTATAGAATAAGTCCACCATCATTACAAATTTTGTGCTTCGACGTCCCCTTCAGAAATTTCGATAATATCAAAGAAATATGCTGTCGATGATGAATGATCTGCGCATGTGTGATTGAATATTTGGGGGTGCACATCGGACTAGATCAAACGATCCTACAGTCTTAGCAAAATGTCCTCTCAAGATAGTGGTGTATCTGAAGATAGCTGTTCCGAGTTGGATGAAATTTTAAATGAGTTTGAAATGAGAGCTAAGGATGAAATGTTTCTATTGATGAATACAACTTATCCGTTGGAAGGAGGTTATAATATCCTATGCGGGTTGAGTCCTGTGCGAACATTCACTCCGACAATCTCTCTAAATCATCTTTCACAAAATTGTAAACTTACTTTTGGACTGCTGGAATGGAATGATTTCATCGATATTCTCAAAGCAAAAATAAGTGAATACTTCATGAACTTAGATATCGATTTCACATCAATACCTGTAAAATCTGATGAATATTGTTCGATAGCTCAATTCGTTTATGCTAATAATGTTAAAGTACTTCAAGTTAAGAAGCATGATACCCATTTTTGGTTGTGTGAAGAAAATGTTCGAGAGATAATTCGGATGAACGATGGAGTGTTATCACATCGACTATATTTTCTTGAACAATTTGGATTTTCTTCATATTATCATAATGTTATTAATATGATTAAAAGCATGAGCAATCATGCTGATGGAATTGAACTATTGTATTGTTTTATAGATATTTCACCAGATTGTCTGTTAGCTAATACATTAAGAGAAATGTTATTTTTATATAAAAATAAGGTTATGTTTGATTTAGAACAATAAATTATGATACTTAATTACCTTGTTTTATTAAAACACATACATTTTAGTAAACTATTTATTTTCATTAATTTTTCATAAATTTAAATGGATACATTTATATCTTAAAATTAATATGAACATATATACAATCTTAAATTAAAAGGGAAACATTATATAAGATTAAAATTAAAAATAAACTTATAGAATCCAAACTTATGAAAGTGTATAGTGCCCATAAGGTAGGGTATTCGTTCGATTTTTTATCAGATAATATATCACCACATAATCGCTAGTGTCGAATTTTGAAATACTTTTTCTGATTATCGTATCGTAGATGTCATCATCTGTGATTATATGATATATTAAACTATCCGTATCAGTGTAACATAAACTTATCACTTCAGGATCTTCATAAAATCTCATCATAAAATTATAATGGAAATCGAACACACAGGTTTTCGAAATATCCAAAATAGCCATTCCAACATATATTGGTTTATTGAATAAGATTTCGAGTTTTTTTTGCTCGATTGCTAACAAATTTTCGTCAAAAATTTTACTACTGTTGAAATTCGGTTGTAAAATATAGTATCGCGCTCCAAAAGGTCCATACCATTTATTAACTAACTTGACGTTCCTATGCTTACGCACGTTCTCCATCGATTCCCCAAAGATTGCATTGATTATGAGTTTGTAAAGAGCCTCCTCAAATTTATTCTGCGCACAAGCACGTAATCGTGTATTCAAATCTATATAGACTTTAAACCAGGGTGATTGACTGAATTTGAGAACTCTATGTACCTTTTTCAATATCATTCCTAATGCTAAACATTGCTTCAAATTTCTATAATGGATGATATATTTTTATTTATTATATAGCGTGGATAATAATTTTGGTTGTTTAGCATTGGGGGGTGTAGAGTGTAATGGACAAAGCGGTAAATCTTTATGAGTATCATGCAAATGTTGTGGATAATCTAAATCGACCTCGAGAATATATCCAACAGACCTTTCATCCGAAATATTTGTTACATCAATGTTTAGATCATCACACCATTCGAAATTAGCATAAGGTAAATATTGAGCCATCGCCCGCCCACCCATACAAATTACACACATCAAAGTACATGAGGTAGCTATTTTCCTCTTGCGGATTATAATCTTTCATATATTTATTATAAGCGGCTGCGAATCTATTACTACATTGGCTTACACCACCCCGTATCCCCCTTTCTATGAATAAAATCATATCGATATCTTTGAGAATTTGGAGGGAAATTTTCGTATATTTTAACATACAATCCCATGAGAAGCCTGGTAAAGTGAAGCTGTATGCTGGTTCAAGATTATATATCTGCATACATTTTTCCCTGAAAATTTCAAATACATCGGCTAGCAGCAAAACGTCCGTTTTTAAGTATAAATCAGAATACGCACCCAAATTACAATTAAATTTATACCAAACGTTTTGTGCATGTTTATAGTCCTCCTCACTTATCGATTCCTCCTTCAATTTATTATAGAATTTTTCTGTCGGAGGTAAATTCATCTACCCCACCCATCTAAATGTTCATAAGGGAAAACCCCTTTACTAGACAGTAATTTGAACTGTTCATCAGATAAATGATGAAATTCCCGCTTTAAAATTTTCAAATGATCTATATTTAAAAAAGATACTAACTGATCTAATGGTGCATTCATGAATCTACATGAATCGATAAATCGGAATTTTACAGGGGATGAGAAAGACTCTCGTGTGAAACTTATATATTTCTCTTTGTTCATGGGGAGTACTTGTATATTCTGTTTGTTGGCTTTAGCTAAGTCTCGTATTAATAGAAACATATCATACCCACTCAAATTATGCGCTAAGACTGGTACAATAAATGGATGTTTATAATTTAGATTGCAACCCTGATGGGCTAAGCCTCTATATGTTCCTGTGAAATGACAATGGTCTCTAACACGTATTTCATCATCATTAAAATTTTTCTCGCAGATATGACATTTGGTTTCATTCATTATAGATACTAAATTAGCCGCACTCAAACTCATGGGTATATTAGATTTCAATTCCATTTCGATAAAATCACTTATTTTATCTAATTGCTCTGTTAACCATTTAGCCGGTTCAGGTCCTCTATAGCTATCATATTTAGATATGGAATCATCGAAATGACATTTTAAATAATATCCTACACTGTATGCTTCATGTAGTTGCGTTTTGTTTGTATATGAATCAGAATTCGATGGGGAACAGTTCTGAATTGGTAGCAAAAGAGCTTCAAAGTCGAAATAGATCACGAATGGCATAGGTATTTTATTTGAATAATTTTTGAATTCTAAATGATCCTCTTTAGGGAATTTAATTTTGCATGTACTCATTCTCCCATTATCCTCAATATGAGTCTTATATTTCTTCTCACTCCAATAATTATTTAAACAACGTTCACACAAGTATGTTTTATTCCTAGTAGTAATTTGTGAATTAATAGTCGACCTAAAATTTTAATCAAACAATAGTGGAATTTGACTATGGGATTGAGTAATTTTGGTGTGTTTGAAGATTCAACCTCACGGTAATATCTATCTTGAATCAACAGCAGATTAAAGTGTGTTTCCAGTTTATTTTTTGTAAGATATGCGGGGAGAACCTTATATTTCTCCTTACTATCATCATTTTTATCACATAATTCTAAAACGAAAACGTGAATACTTATATCATTCTGCTTCTCGAATGTGTGAATTTGTGTTATTGGTAGTGGGAAAGTTGAATTTTGTAAATTTAGAATAGTACTGAAATGTGGGTATGAAGATACTCGATCTGATGTCAGATGAGTAGCAGTGTGTAAACCAGCTGATACCGTCCACGCAAAACAAAATTCATCATAATTCTTTATATTTATAACAGCATGTTTATTTGTAATTTCCTGAGGGAGTCGAATATATGAAGATCCCAATTTATAAGTTCATGTGTGTTGATGTTAATTTGTAGATTAATAATAGTTTTGAGCGACCAGTTTGACTCCCTTTCTTGAAAATCTTCCTATTTTGCTAAAATTTTCTCGATAACATTATCTTTGAACCAATCTAATATATTTGTTGTATCATCTATAGCTCTTGATTGGGTATGGAAATATTTGAAGTCCGTTTGAATACTTTCTTCGTTTACGTTCCTTTTATGAACTCACCACAAAATGTGGAATTAACTTTGATGAAATTATTGTCATGAAGAATTTTAGAGATTCTTGCATTAACAAGATGGAAGGAATCGTATAAAAAATTTATTGGGTCTAAATGTGTAATATTGATGATGAATCCAGTTCTAAGTCTACATTTAAAAGCAGTTTTTCCATCTTCCCACCTAATTCTTGCACTACGATTTTGATTCGTTACAGAGAGTTTATTTTTAATTTTAAGTAAAATTTTGAAACGTTTTATATGTCCTATATTTGTTATGAGTTGATTCTTATTAGCTAAATTTAATGTATCTTGAGATAAATGTCTCGAGAAAGAACGGATGTACTTAGTACAAAATCCAATCCATTTATCAATTTCTCTAGAGGGGAATTTTGATTTTAACAAGTCACTCTGAGCGATAATTCGCACAATGTCACAACTTATTATAGAAATATTATTCATGATAAAATTAGAACAAAAACCCTACCTTATTTCACTTGAATCTTATATCATTTCTGAAGCTACCCTTCGACTGATATATAGCGAAATTCTATTTTGAATGCAGAATTGGGCTTACCCAAATTTTCTTTTCCTTTATAAATCAACCCGATACATGGCTTTGAGTTGATTTTTTCTAGTAACGGTGAAAGAAGGGATGTTAGTCGACGGGGTATGAAGACTCCGAAATCCTCAAGCTCTGTGGAAACAGCATCCCCAAAACGGGTTTTTGTAAGTTTAGCCTTCTGTATGATATATAGTTTATGCTCCTCCAGCTCACTCACACTCTTCACAGGTGTTCTCTGCAATAGAGAGCTTGTATTTAATGCTGAAAAATCCATTCTATAACAAGGAAAAATACTCTTAAATATCGAGCAAAACAAATAGGTAGGTAGGTAGGTGAAACAATGATGAGAATCTCCTTAGATAAATAGTAATAGTAATATAACGAGTATAGAAGAAGAATCAAAAAAAATATGTACCTTTTTCTGTTTGATGTGATGAGTAGACAAACCTTCCTCTTATTGAAAGAATTTGGAGGGGTTGATTGGAATCTATAACAAGGAAAAAAAATCTTTCTTGAAATCAAATAAATGTAGATTTAAAAGCTCTAAGGGTTAGAAATTTCTATAGATATACAACAGAACAGTGAAATAATAATAATAATAAATCCTACCTTTTCTGTTTGATGAAATGCACACATAGCGATTTAGCTCTTACTTGCGAGAGATATGTTCATAGACTGATTTTATTTCTCACACTACAGGAAATCACCGTCCTAAATAATGTTGTGTTATCTTTTCCTATCGAAAATTCTACGTCTTGCGGTTTTCATAATTTTGTAATCGGTTTCATATCTCCTCCTTTAACATTTACAATCGTTATATTTTTCTCTTATCATATATTCAAATTGAATTTTGCGGTTTCAGTTCAGTCTTGACTTGTTGTTATTTCCTGTTATTCACACTATTCAAGACCAAAATTATTTCATAACTTACTTATCAGCATAGTTGATTATTTCTATAAATTAATTTGTGATTCTTTTACTTTTCTAATCGGTTCCATATTTCCTCCTTTAACATTCGCAATCACTATATTTTTTTCTTATCATACGTTCCAATTAAATTTTGCGGTTTCAATTTAGTCTGAACTTTCCGTTATACTAGATTCAAAACTGATATCAATTTCCACACGCGGTCTTTATTTCCTTATTATTTACAGGATTCGAAACCAAAATTATTTTATGAATTACTTATCAGCGGTTGATTATTTCTAATATTGATTTTTCACATCTACCACAGCTGTTTTTCCCCAACATAAATATATTATGTGAACATTAATCGAAATCAGTATACTACTTTTTTCTTGTGCGCAATAAGTTATTTCATCAGTGTAGTAAAGTAAAAATGAGTCTGGTGATGGAAAGGATAGTATATCTAACGAGGAGGTGTGATATAGATGAGAGTAATTTCGTAGAATGGCTCATAAAAAAGTAAGTAACCATTTTTATTTTAAAACAGATTGTAAGTAGAGTTGTTTTAGTGGATACTCTGAGTTTGAAATCGGGGTTGAGATAGATTATTTAGATTATCTGCGTGGGGATGTTAGACGACCGTCACCCCCAACCTCATCACCATCAACTGTTGTTGATACCAGGTCTACTTTTAGCGTATGTTATTTTATTCTGTCGAAATATTCAATAGCTAACTACCACCGCCACCCCACCCCATAGTTAGAATGCATAAAGTAATGGTGGTTGTTAACGGTGGAGAGAATGATTTTCAGGATCATATAAGTAAAGTATGAAAAGGATGATCTATTTAATATTCGATAATAATGTTGAGTGCTTCCAGATAAGGCGAATCCAAGAGCGGCGGGGATGTCGCTATGTTTTAGAATTCAAATGTTAGAACTAAAATTATCATTATTATTACTGCTATTATTATTTTTTTATTTTTATTATTATTATTATTATTATTACTATTATTCTCTTTATTATTTTCTTCATTATTATTATTTATAAATAAATGAACTTTTGAACTTTTACTGTCTTATTATTCTTCACACATTTCTTTTTCAGGTAATTTGGATCTAAAACACTTAGAGATATATCTATATCAGAAGATTCTCTGTGTTAGTCAGTGTTATTTTCAATTCTGAAAAGCATTTGATATCAAAAGTAAATAATTGAAAAAGGGAAGATAGTTTTCAAATTTTTGAAAATAATCTTGAATCGGTCTGATATACATGAAATTCCTTAACAAAAGAAATGTTGTTCACAGCTGTGTAAGTAAAGAGGTTATCCAAAAGTAATTTGATTTCATTATCTCTTCTTCTAATTATAGTGAGAATCCCAATACTTTCGAATAACCCCACCACCTATATGGTAGGTGAATAACATTTTTATTAACAAGCGAAGAAAAAAGATTGTTCCAACCTTTTTCCGTTTTTCGATCGTTTCAATCGTTTTTACTTAGGTTAGCTCTATAACCTATATCTCTATGGTTTCTATGGTTGTGACTTAGGTTAGCTCTATAACCTTTATCTCTATGGTTTCTTTGACTACGGTTAGCTCTATCGCTATGGTCTGGGGTCAGCTGCACATACACCGGATGCAACCCAGACACTTCCGCTCCAAAGATAGTGGATTGTATCTACTGATTGACGACATCGACATGAAAACTATTCGATTCGTTGATGATTTCGGCATGAAATTCATCGATAAATTGTCGGAAATTGATATTCGTTTGATGAGAAAATTATATGGATACAGGGATTACGGAGAAAATAGTGGCGAATCACGAGAATTACATATTCTGCGATATTTATTTAATCGGAAAGGAACGTTCGATCCAAATGGAAATGGCGCTTTTCTATGTTATAGTGTGAAAATATTATTTCGACAACCGGATTTTGAAACGATCGTAGAACCCTTATTTTCGGATATGCAATTGGGTGGAACACTCGCGATCGAATCACACATAGGAATGGTAGTAAAAGACGATAAGATTCTCACGTGTGTGGATATATTGAAATTGGTCGATCACGAGCGTATCGAAGTAATCGATGATAACACACAATTGTGGATCACTCGACTGCTGAGCGAATCCTTATGGGCGCGTGTTTGTGTTATCGACGCCGTTCATAATCGTATCGTGAAATGTATAAGTGGCAAGAAGAATTCGGTGACGGTCCTTCGATGCAAGAATGGGGTTCAGCCCATGTTTATAGGAAGCGAATTTGTGGAGGCAACATCGGTTAAATGTGAAAATATTACGGTCAAATACGATAGAAATCGGTTGTTAGAGCACGAGAATAATAATTGGAGCAAGAAGTGTTTAAGTAACATAGGCGTGAATACCGATAGAATTAAGAACACGCACTCGATGGTTCATTCGAAACATAGTTCTCAATATTTGATGTTTTCGTACAATGTTAGTGTAATCAAATGTCAAAGTGTATTGTTTGTAATAAAAAGAATTATTATATTTGACCAATTTGTATCAATCCCTCTGTTACTGAATACGATGCCTCGAGAGGTACAATTGAACGTTAATATGAAGCGTATCGACGAGTCGAAATTATTTAGTTCATTTTTCTTGTCAAGGAAACAAAAAATAAAATTTCGATTCAAACACTGCGAGCCAATTTGAAAATGTGATTAATTTATTGTAACATTTACCTCAAACGTGACCGTCATGATATAAGAATTTCGCCATTATGCGAAACATAATTTTGAAATTTCGCCAGACAAACAAATTCATTTGGTATTTTTATTGACAAATTCCAGGCCGAGAAAGTTTGGTCCGGAAATATTTTACGACTTCACTCGTCGAACGATACACTCGTGCGCATGAATTATGCTGGTTTAGATATTCGTTCGATGAGAGATTTCGGACCGATGAATTTTGTTCATCATAAAATATTTTACAGTTTCATTTCTTGAACGAGAGTTGCGTACAGACGGAGGTACGACTGATACGTTGACGACCATGCTTTTATGGCAAAAAGTCAGGCAACTAATACTGAATCGTTGAAGTAGGTCGGTGAAAAATGAAAGACTGGTACGTTGGCGACTATCCATCTCCGTTTCAGGGTTTGCATTATTTGGAAATGTGTTAATGTTTGCAATATATTATCGATTCCAGGCAGGAATTTTGTTCGTTATTATACTAATCATATCGTCGCCTTGTGCTGCGATTATATTTTGGTTTGTCCCAACCTCGGAGTATGTACTGGAAAAACCAGTGTATCGGGTGAAGCTCGTCTTCGCTGAGAAAATGTCTAACATAAATCTCTCTCATTGTTTTCCTCCATGTTGTCTTCAGTGCGCCGATTATTTCGAGCTTTTCTCTCCCCCGATCGTGAACGGTAATTTTATTTCGATCGCTTCGGATGACATTTGGCTTATACACCGTCGATTTGATCTCGTCTTTCGATGTTCCGAGTGAATTCTCGGCGATTTCGATGAGGATGATTGACGTAGTTGTTGTTGTGATAATGACAATGGTGAAACTTTCATAATATGTTGTTCATCGAAAATCATTTCTGATTTCCGTTTCCTCGATATGTTATCACGATGTTCTGATGTTCCTCGTAAATCGATACTCGGTGGAACGCTGGTACGTAGCGGGTGTGGTTTGCGATTCGATATGGAACTCGGTGGTATGGTTACGTTCCCTTGTTCAACAGCGAGATTTGCGGTAATTTCGGGTATCTTATCAGGAACGGAACGCCCGATATCATCTTGTATCATATCGATTATTACTGCGTCGGTCGTTGTTCCGTTTTTCGCTACCAAAGTATCGATTTTTTCTAACTCCTCTGTTCCCGATTCTGGTTCGTCGTCGGTTCCCTTTCTATCACCAAAAATTGAATTCGGTGACTGAGATTTTTCGTTCACGCATGACGATTGTTTTTCGATCGAATGTGACCCGTTGGTAGTTATTTCTTTGTTTGCGATCGACGTGCTGCTTCCTTTCCCTTTTTCTGATTGTGAGTCTGGGTCGTCGTCCGCTTCGTTTTCATCGCAAGAGATTGAGATTAACGATGGAGATTTATCGTTAACGCAAGACGATTGCTCGGCTATCACGTCGGTCGATATTCCGTTGTTCGGGACCGATGTGCTGTTTTCTTCTCCATTTTCCGTTTCCGATTCAGATTCTTCGTCCGTTCCGTTATCATCAGAAGAAATTGAATGCAACGATGGAGATTTTTCTTTAACGTAAGATGACTGTTTATCTATCAAGTATCACACGTTGATCGTTCTGTCACCGGTCGTGATCGAAGAATTGTTTCTTTTATCCCCTCCGATTCTGGGTCGTCGTCCGTACCATTTTCATCGCAAGACATTGAATCTAATGACGGGGATTTCTCGTTAACGTGTGATGATTGTTCGTCTATCGAGCGCGACCTATAACGAACTGTGAGGTTGTTTGATCGTTCGCGCTCTCGTGATGACACAATCGAATTTTTACCACTAACATACGACATTTAGATAAGTCGTATGCACATGTATCAGATAACACGCTGAGACTTGAATGGAATGTCCTTATTCCACATGTTATCGTGCTTTATATACATTCGATTCCCTTCCGTACAACGAATCGCTCGTAGAGAACTTTCAATATAAAGGACTACACAAGGAACATCAACAGCAGAAACAAGGGATGCCGAACCTCGAACATAATTTGGGTTAAATGCAGATAATGGACTAAGGAAGAAAAAGAATTCATTGAGAGAAAAGTAAGAAGAAGAAATGACAAAATTTCATCGATGTCTGGATTATTAAATCCTTCAGTCAATTCTAGAGCTGAACTTTGCTGGTATGTCACTTGAGCTGGATGTTAAATGTCCCATTGGCTAATTTATTACAAATTTCATTTCAATCGGCAAATCAGCCACTTCAATATGTTCTTACATACAATTGTTCACAAGATAATTTGGAATTATTCTTCAGCAGCATAAGAGCTCGAGAGGGTTGGAATAATAACCCAAATAGTTTGCAATTAAAATGGTCCTTACGTCAACCCCTGTTGAGAAATAAAGTAACTCCAAGTGTAAATGGGAACTGTGCAGACTTAGGTTTAGGGAGTGATTGTGCCGCTGCTTTTGAATTTTGGACAAATTTTAATAATAGCGAACCTATTTCATTCACTGATAATCAAGGAAATATTATATATTACATTGCGGGGTATATAGTTCGAAAATTGTTATTCAAACTAAATTGTAAATTTTGTACAGATATTCTGTTAATTTCAAAGAAAGATTAACATAGTTATTGTAATAAAAATGATGGTCGTAGGTTTTTAAACTTTGTAAATAGAGGTGGCTCAATTGAATTGTTGCGAAAAACCCAAACAGATAATCTTAAATAATGTAGTTCGACATTTTTCTTAAAAATGGTATTTATTTAAACCTAGTCATCCGATTATTGGAGAATTTGCTTTCGAAGATTTGCACGAAATTCAGTTAATAAAACAAATTGTTAATTATTACTTAACATGTAGATTGCATTATTATGTTAGAAACGAAACTGAAAATTTAACAGGGAAAGGTTCAAGCATAATACACAAATTAAATAAACTAATTTTGTTCAATGTGTTGGGCTCGGATACAACTCTATTGATTCCTGGGAGTTCACGTCGAACTACACGGGAGCCCAAATGATCTGTAATTGTAACTAGACTTTCATCTTCGAATAGGTTACGTCCTATGAACACATCATAATCTAAACATTCATCCGGAATAAAAACGAAAGTAATACGCGTGTCAATATCGGCGATTCTAGTACAAGCCGTGCATTTTTTTTGTTGCTTCTATCGTTACGTTTGTAATTCCTTTCAATACAATGCTACAGGGGGTATCTTTGGACATAAACAAATTTGAATGTTTGTCAGAAATTAAAGAGAGATCTGCCCCGGTGTCTAAGTGCCCAAAACTTATGTCCATCAATGTAAATCTTTGTAGCTCCAGACGGCGTTAGTGTAGAACAAAAATTAATACATTTACGTTTGTCGATAGCTGCTTTGGTGAAACAGTTATATATTTTTTAGTAAACTTTGAACTCTTCTCACGGACAAACGGTACATTTTGGTATACAGGTAAATTGGGCTCAATCGACTTATTTTGACCTCTAGAATACGTGGTAGCTCTGTGTCCCAGCAATATTGGGACACCCTGTATATTATGCACTCGTTTAGCGCAAAACGAGCATGCATCGCTCTGTTCTTGTGAGGAAACAGTTGCCGGGCAAATGATAGGATAGGCTGGTTGTTTGTTGATGATGACAGCCCACCTGCTAAACAATTTGTCTTGACATGCCCTAATGTACCACACTGATAACATTCCTGGGTGGATCTTCTCCAACCACTGAGATGTCCCTCACCAGTGAAAGACTTCCTTTTGCGAATCGAAATATCATCAGATTTATCAATCATGTCTTGAACATTTTTAACCAATGGTTTCACAAAAAGTGACAAAAATACTAAAAGTTCAGGAATAGTTTGACAATTAGCATTTATTGAGGCATTACGAACATCCAGTTCTGAAATCACATGTACGATCAGTTCCACTAAGTCGTTTTTAACTTGGCTAATTTCTCATAAACATACGTTTCATATGTGTTTACGTTTGAACTATTGAAGCTTGCAGCTCCATCTAATAAACGGCCTAAGTTCCTCTTTGCAGGAGATTATCCGAGGAAGTCTTTGCAAGAAGTAGTCTAGTCTCGGGTTTCTGGATCCCATCTTTCGAACCACCTTTAGCATCATTCATCAAAAATCGATCAATTTTAGCAAAAATTTGTGAATCTGACCATTTTAATTCATGTTTCAAAGATTCAACTTGACTTACCCATTTGACTGATTCGTTTACCTCTGGCCGAAAAAACGGTAAGTCAATATTTTCAGTAGAATGTTTAGACTGCAGGGCTCTTACTAATTCACTTATTAATTTTTGAGAGCATATTTTTGCATTGTCTGTCTCTTTTTATAATAATATATTTCATTATTTAAATTTAAATTACTTTGACGAGTGAAGACTTCAAAAATTGTTTTTATATTGTTTTATTAGTTCCAAATTGAACAACACAGGATTTATACATCCTAATTAAAAATTATGCATTTACATTGTAGAAAAATAGTGTTCCTAACAGTCCTAACTCTTATGGAAACTGTATTTTTTTTCTTATGAAAGTATCAACAAATATTTTTCTTTCTCTCATTAAAGCCCTGACTTATTATATTATATATATTGTTTTACGTGTATTACTACTTGAATATATGAAATCGGTCTTACCTGTGCAATACTCAACCAACGTGCCAGACAAAGATGGGTATTCTAGAATACTAATGATGACCAGCAAGGTTAAGAGATAGAATAAAATAGAATAGAGTTTTATTTACAAACAACCAATGAATTACAAAAGTGTACATTGTAGTTGGCAAATGTGTCAAGATAAAATACAAAAATTTATTTACCATCACAAAAATAATTCATCTGCAATATAAATCCCTGCAGCTATTGGATACTACATAAACTGTTCTTATGAAAATTTCTCATCTTTCTATCCGGCTCATCGAGATTCGGATTGCATGAGCTGGTTCGCGGATGAGATGAAACAACTCAAAACAATTATTATAGAAGTAAACTTAAAAATCACATCGTACATCAACAAACAATTATAGAAGTAAACTTAAAAATCACATCGTACATTAACAAGTTTATGAAAAGGCGTTATGGTCTAGGGGATGTGATACCTGCCTCCCGCTCAGTGTAAAATTCTGAGCTGGTCTTTGGGAGCAATTTTAATAAACTTATTTATGATGTTCTTTCACACAAGCCAGGCAGTCCAAATCCTGCTCAGGGTATTACTAGGTTATGTTTGTTTACTGTTCCCTCAAGTCAAAGCCTTATTGGATTATATTGCCACGCGCCAGTTTTTTGGTAGAGCTGAATGTTTTTAAATGAATATTGGTTTGGGGGCGAGAAGCATGGCGTATCCCTGAGGATTCTTGTTTGAGATATTTTAAATGTAATTTGAAATAAACAACATTGGTAAAACTAACTCAATAGAATTCATTAAAACAAATTAACAAATAAAAATAAAAGACGACACTATGTAAAATGATCACGTTAAATAAATTGATTAATGAAATACAATGATAAATAGTTTGAAAATTAGCTTAGTTAATTCAAAAGACATGATAATGGGTAGTTTTGGAAACAGTTTAATTAAATCATTAATTCTCCATTTAATGTTAATGAAAAAAAACATTACTTACATTATTAACATCGATGCGTACACACGCGAGAAGAAAGTTCGAATATCCCACTTTTCCTATGTCGGTGACTTATATAAACTTTATTGATGAAATTCAGCAATTCAGGATTCGCACGGTAAATGAACTTCTCCGGCAGAATAATGAACCCTAATGCTGGCATTACAGTTTTACTTATTATTTGCAATATAAAAGTATCTGAGAATGAAATTAACACCGACTGACAGGAAATGGTTTGAAGTAAGTTTTGTAATAAAATAAATTGAAATAAAATATCTGAAAGATTATAATAGGAATAAAAATGATTGACAATATTGAAGAAAAATAAAGATTGGTAATAATTGAATTTGGTAAAATCGGAAACGTGACAATATGTTGCTTCGGAGAGTGGTAACCTTATTGTAACTATTGTAGGATAGCTACCCTTTTATGCAACTCGAGGGTTGCGGAGAGTGTTAATTACAGGGTTACACTACGAGGAGTGCCCTGTCGTTGGTAGAATGGATTAAAATTAGCTGCCACCAGTTCCCTTTTGAGATGTATCAGAGAATAGTCCAGGGAACGAAACTAATCTCGAAGGATTTTCAGTAGCACTAGGTATAGAATTGTTTAGTAGCGGGCCTTTCCTGGCCGAAGTTTAACTATGCTAGTATGACAGCATCACGTTGCTGAAGAGGCTCGGAATGACAATCTCGTCAGGATTGTTCTATTCCACTATAACGGTATTTAAGGGATGGTATATCAATGAAGGACAAGGCAAACAGTATAAGTTGTATATTGGGGTAAAGTTATTCGTTTAAAAAAATAATAATAATCAACAGATATAGACACTAAGTCCCATACATATAAACACACTGTGGAAATATGACAACAGTTAACAAGAATTAAATAAAAATAAACGAAATTAATTTGGTGCAAGTTTTCTGAATGGTTTGGAAAAATATTTATAATAAATTGATAAAACTTTATCAAGAACGATCAATCGGTGAATTATTGATTCGCCTGATGTAACGTAGCCAGAGAGTTGTTTATTTGGGGGCTTACCTCATTTAAATTGAATATACCAATCTGATGGATGAGTAACTTAGGTTATGAAGTGGACCAGAGGGGCCACCGGTAGTAAGGTTGAGATTCCGGAAGGGTGATTCTCTAAATAAATAGCCTTGTTGCCTTATCCACAACCACCTGGTTCGCTATGTATATGTAGATCTAGTAAATTGATACAACAAAATAATCAATATAAAGGAACACTAGTTTCCAAGATAAACTCAAACAATTACACTCAAATTCGCCGCTTATGGCTAGCTCTCCCTATCCTTGAAGGACAGGGTCTCAATAGGGGTTTTAAGAACCTTTCAATTTCTAAATAAAATACCCTTATAGCAATCTTTAATCAATGATTCTTCCTAACAGACCCCCAAATAATTATGAATCTAATCTACACCTACAATAACCCTATGTTCAGCCCAATTATGATTCTCGTTGAAGGATCCTAAATTATACCTATCTTAAGTAGGACACCTATATTCACTACTAATTGTGAGAAGTTCGGCAGATGGATCAATATACTTCTAATGAATCAAAATACTTTATTAATGGTTGCTATCTTCTATAAACCAACACAAAAACGAGAAAGGGGGGTGCGGACCTCAGAATTTTTGTTTGAATACTTTGAGACTAAATAGCTTTTTTAAAGACTTACCCTGACTCAGAAATTAATCCTTAATTCACAGGATAAACTATTAACACTTGAGCTTACACTTCACGGCCTTCACAAAATGTATTACGCGACGTCCTTTTGTTAAGTTAAGAATTACACCCCGGAGCCAGTTCTCTCTCGCACCCAGATCAAATTGTCTAATCGTTAAAGGAAATAAATTCTCCAAAATATCAAATTACTTAAGATTTCTATCAGCAAGTTACCAATGACTTTCTCCACAATTCTTTTACAGGTTATATTTGCTTAGATTCTAGTTACCAACAAACATTCACTAAATGAAAGACTTCAAGCAAATGATATTAAAGTAAAATGTAAGTTATCGAAATTGATGCTTCGAATGATTTTAGGTGAATGAAAGTAAACTATAAGGATGATCAAAATTGATTCGAATGAATTAATTTACTTCGAATTATAAACAAAAGAAAAAAATACAGTTGTAAAATAGAAATATTGTAACTTGTAATACAAAAACAATCAAATGACTAAGTTGAAAAAAATATCAATTCAAAAGAATTAATGAATCTGGCTTTGAGAGAGACGGAGCTATATGTACAAGGAAGTAGGCTTACCCAGTAAGACATGACAAAAAGGAACTGGCTTTTTTCTAAGAGTTTTCATTTTTATAATTCCAATCCCGGCGAGGTTTAGCTTTCCCACCCGCTAGCCCAAAATTCAAATTGGCCAATGAAGTTCGCCAAACCAAGTTATACTTTTCCCTAACACACAAATCTGTATTCAAAGTTGCCTGCTTTCCACATCGAGGGTGCAGCGAGTGACCTTAAAAATGAAACTCTACCGACGCTGCTGATTCAGTGATTAACGCTGTCGTTGTAGATAAGTGCAAGTTCTGCAGGAATTGCGCTTCGAAGGCTCTAATTCTTGAAAATCACGTACATCTTGTAAAAGGTATCGGATTGCGATTCATTGTCGCCAGCTAGGAATTTCATTAATTAAATCTAGATAAAACTCTAAATGTTGAATTCAGAATGTCTATGTATAATCTGTTCCTGGCAGGAATTAGAATTTTAGGTTTAGAAATGCCCGTAAGGACGGAACTACACGATACGGAATAATTTGAGTTGTACTCTCATGTGTCAAGTATACCTGGTTTACTTAGAGTAACTTAATTTTCAGGAGTTTTCCTCTGCTTCCTGCTACTTTGATTCAATCGTAAAATAATAATCCCCAGGACTATTACATCAGGTAGACCGGTTCGATTTTCAGAAGCGAAAAATCTGTTTTTCTACATTTTCTTAAAAACATTCACATGAATATTATTCAATTGTGTACAGATGTTAGAATAAATAATTTATCTATTTCATCATTTTTACATTGTATAAAAGCACCGGGATGTGTGTCATTCCACCTCAAACGAAAATGGCTAATATTTCTTGTTCGATCGTGGTGTAAATGCAAAGAGTAACCCACAAAATGTAAATCATTTATTTAAAAATCAGAACCAAATCAAACGATTCTCGAAGAGCAACTTCGCCACACGCATTATTTATTTATTCTCAAAGCAACAACAGATTCCTGGTTTATTATTAAACTAACCTATACATGTTTTAACTAAAATTGATAATGACATTGGTTATCTATGTGACATTTTCAATTGTATTATTTCAGTCTTGTTTAATATGTTTTTCAATAGTATTTAATTAACCCACAAGAAATAATATACAAAAGTGTCAGTATTGCGATTTTGAAAGCCCTTGGGAAGATGACATCAACACTTCATTTTTTCACATTTTGAAGTCGATGTGATATGATGAAAATCAACCTAAACAATTCGCTCGTTGATTTCATCGATACATTGCGTTGGGGATATTTGCCTTTGAAATTATGACAAACTATAGTCGTTGTAGATAGGAGTTTTCAATTAGACATAGAAGTCTCAACAGCATATCCCTGCAGTTATTGAATATTACATGAAATGTTCTCATGAAGATTCCCTATCTTTCTATTCGGCTCATTGAGGTTCAGATTGCGGATGAGATGAAACAACTTGAGTAACCAGATGAGGATGCCGAGGAGGATCAACCAACACAACCACCACCCAAAAAAGAATCAAGCCGAGTTGCAGTACGCTACTTTGCCACACACATTATTTATTTATTCTTAAAGCAACAGCAGATTCCTGGTTTATTATTGAAGTCACCTATATGTGTTTTAACTGAAAATGGTAATAACATTGGTCATCCATGTGACATTTTTAATTGTATTATTTCAGTTTTGTTTAATATGTTTTTCAACAGTATTTAATTAATTCTAATACTATTTTTGATTGATGTATTTTATTTTACTGTTTCATCTACAGAAGTAAATTTAGGTTGTTATTTTATTCACATACTTTATAATAAACGAAGAGATTTAAATTTATTGAGAAAAATGTACCAGAGTCAAACATTTTCATTGGGTAAAAAATTCTCGGGAATTAGGTCACATTAACACTCTGTTATAAATGTTCGTCTTTACGTACGTTTCGGTCTCACGACCATCATCAGAAGACTTATTTTGCTAAAAAGGGGTTAACTAAAACTAATTAGCACAAGCGTCCATATCGCACAATCTCAAATCAAAAAGCTCACGCCGTCGAAACGAACAGAACCACGAATAATCGAAAATTGTATCGTTAATATCAAAGTATAGATTTTTTTGTAACAAGAAACCACTGTTAAGTAATATTCTCATAATGTACAAACGCATATTGCTATGGTCTCAAAGCAACTGAAGTTCGAAGCTATTTGTTTGTAATAACTCGACCCAGATGTAGATTTATGACGTACTTGAAAAGGTTTTAGACCTGCATTGGAATTTAGTTTACTTTAAGCGTTCTTCCTGAAATGTACTTTTAACATTATAAAGACGTATGTAGGAATTTGCAAGAGTTTTAATTAATCAAGTTAGTATAAATCTGACTCAATCCCTGAATATCATTCCTATGATTTACATAATTTGAATCCCTTTTTATGTGAATCATCTCCAGGATGAATCTTTTATAATAATTGGTTTCTTTAGTTAAAATATCAACATTTTTGTAATCAAATTGATGGTTATAATCAAAACAGTGCTTAGCAAGGGCGGTGGAATTTTCTAAGTTATTATTTCTTGTGCTATACTTATGGTCGTACATTCTTTTTTGTAAATATTGTTTAGAGATTCCAGTATAAGTTCCATCACAATCTAAACAATTCAATTTATATACTGTGTGGGTTTGTTTATCTTTAGGTATTACAGGTTTTAGATTTGAGAAATATTTCCCAACACAGTTAGTAGGTTTATGCGCAACATTTATATCGTACTTCTTCAAACATTTCTTAATTTTTTCTGAGGTCTCCTGAATATGTGGTAAAGTTATATAATTGTCTGTATTACCTGTTATGTTATTTTTATAAGAAGAACCATTATAGATTTTGTTTATTCTCTCTTTAATGATAGGATTGTAGAAAGTTTTTGGGTAGCCATTCATTTCCAATGCATAACGAACAATTTTTAAATTTTTGGGACGGTCCTCTGCGTGGGATAATTTTACCGCGCGGTCTGTGAGGCTGTTTATGACACTTTTTTATAACAAGCTGGTGCAACGGAATTGAAATGAAGATAACGTTGAGACCAGACTTCTTTAGTAAACCAAGAAGTTTTTATTTTTCCATCTGCATCATGCCTAATGGTCATATCTAGAAAATTAATGTTATTGTTTATTTCTATTTCACAAGTGAATTGAAGTTTACAATGGAAATTGTTAAATTTATTAATCACATATTGAATTTTATCGTTGGGAACACACATAAGGCAATCATCTACATACCGTTTAAAGAATAACGTTTAAAGAATCTAATGAATTTATAACAGATTCCTCTAGGCATTCCATAACGAGATGAGCAATGGTAGCTGAAATAGGAGATCCCATTGCTGTGCCGAAAATTTGTCCAAAATATTGCTCACCGTACTGAAAATTTTCAGTGTTTCAGTATTTTGGACAAATCTTCGGCACAGCAATGGGATCTCCTATTTCAGCTACCATTGCTAACTTCGTTATGGAATGCCTAGAGAAATCTGTTATAAATTCATTAGATTTTTAGCCTGTATTCTTTAAACGGTATGTAGATGATTGCCTTATGTGTGTTCCCAACGATAAAATTCAATATGTGATTAATAAATTTAACAATTTCCATTGTAAACTTCAATTCACTTGTGAAATAGAAATAAACAATATCATTAATTTTCTAGATATGACCATTAGGCATGATGCAGATGGAAAAATGAAAACTTTTCGGTTTACTGAAGAAGTCAAAAATTTAAAAATTGTTCGTAATGCATTGGAAATGAATGGCTACCCAAAAACTTTCTACAATCCTATCATTAAAGAGAGAATAAACAAAATCTATAATGGTTCTTCTTATAAAAATAACATAACAGGTAATACAGACAATTATATAACTTTACCATATATTCCGGAGACTCTTGCAAATTCCTACATGCGTCTTTATAATGTTAAAAGTATATTTTAGGAAGAACGCTTAAAGTAAAGTCCAATGCAGGTCTAAAACCTTCTCAAGTACGTCATAAATCTACATCTGGTTCGAGTAAATATCAACAAATAGCTTCGAACTTCAGTTGCTTTGAGACCATAGCAATATGCGTTTGTATATTATGAGAATTCTACTGAACAGTGGATTCTTGTTACAAAAAAATTATACTTCATTATTAACGATACAATTTTCGATTATTCGTGGTTCTGTTCGTTTCGACGGCGTGGGCTTTTTGATTGAAAATTGTGCGATATGGACGCTTGTGCTAATTAGTTTTAATTAACCCCCTTTTAAAATAATAAGTCTTCTGATAAAGGTCGTGAGACCGAAACGTACGTAAAGACGAAAATTTAAAACAGAGTGTTTATTGTGACCTATTTCCCGAGAATTTTTATATATAGTTCTTTGCATATGTTGTTACGTTTTATCATTTAAAAGTTGTTACATCGGTACTTTACATAAATTAACTCAACTTTAGAACTTCTCGATGATTTTTCAGTTACCTTTTACCGGTATTATACCTTATATACCGATACATCGTACATCGATGTTCTTCTTTCGATAATCTGGTTTATTATTAAAGTCACCAATACATGTTTTGCCAGTTAATGACAATGTACAATTATTATTGGGATATTACTCTTTTTTACTTGTTATGGGAAGTTTTAATTTGACTACATGCTATTTTGGTTTTATATAATATTGTATCAATAAAGATTATTATCATTAATATTGGGAAAATTATAGTCGTTTTGAGGAAAAATACATAAGTTTTACCAAACATGTGAATGATACATAAATTCAACTGAGAATAACTATTTCCAAGAATTCTTGGTTAACGTTGAAACAAGATACGAATGTGGAAAACATTTTCGTCGACGTGAATCGGATGATTCAATCATTATACTTCTGATTCTCGAACAAGCAAGTTGTGTTTTGTGCAGTGTCAACGCAAATTTATCGACATAAATGATGAAGATTCCGATATCGATTGTAAGTATTCAGACCACAGCCCAAGGTTGTGAATATATGTAATATGATCATATATTCCAGTGTCTCGATGTGAATTGTTAATTGTTATACATTTAGTTGTTATAAAGTTTCAATTTAACTAGTTATATTGGTTCTATATAATTATATCAATAAATATTGTTATTAATAATATTGGGAAAATTATGATCGTTGTAGATGGTAGTTTTCCGTGAAAAGATCGGAAATTGTCAGAGTAAAAGAAGTGTAGCCAAGAAATTAAACATCCCAGAAGCTACCATTTGCAAGAGATTCAATAAGGCTGGTACAATACCTCCATCGCTAGGTCGTTTCAACAATACTTTTTCATCAAAAATGGAAGTTTAGATTTGCTGTTATCCATTATTAATGATAAAACTTTACCTAAGGATTAGAAAATCCACATGATTTTAATATGGATGAACAAATAATGAAATTGTATAGGTAACTTGTGATATCGTTATGAATTGACATCCTCTACAATCGTAGAGAATATGATGCCCTTCTGAACAAAAGATTCATTGCAGACATGGAATCGAAAAATAATGACAATGTACAATTATTATTGGGATATTACTCTCTTTTACTTGTTAGTTACAATAGTTATCCAATAAAATGTTTTAAATATCAATATTAAGTGATCGCATTACCCTGAAGGTATCCTGTGACACTTGTTATTTCATTCACATACTTGATAATATACGAAGAAGTTTATTTTCATAATGTGTGCCAGAGTCGAACATTTTCATAGGGTAAATGAATACGGGGGCCAAGATTTGTGGTGTCAATAAAGATTATTGTTATTATTATTGGGAAAATTATAATCGTCGTAGATGGGAGTTTTTCTTGGAAAGATCGGAAATGGTCAGCGTAAAAGAAGTGTAGCCAAGGAATTCAACATCCCAGAAGCTACCATTCGCAAGAGATTTATTAAGGTTGATTAAATACCTTCATCCGCTGGGTCGTTTCAACAATACCTTTCCATCAAAACTGTACCTAAGGATTAGAAAATCCACATAACTTCAATAAATATGTGTCAGAGTCGAAAAATTTTCATTGGGTATATGAACTTATCCAGTCACCAAGATTTGTAGTGTCAAAATGGGAAAGTTTTAATTTGAATATATGCTATATTGGTTTCATATAATATTGTATCAATAAAGATTATTATCATTAATATTGGGAAAAAATAGTCGTTGTAAGGAAAAATACATAAGTTTTACCAACACGCCTATTATACAGGGTGTAAATAAATAACTGCGAAAAAATTCAGAGGCGATTCCATGTTGAGAAATAAGGTGGTTCTTTCATATAAAAAAACATTTGACCCCCTCATGTTAAGATACAGCCCTTCAAATGGGACGCCAAAAAAGTAGTTTTTATGTTCATCTTCTGAATCCAAAAAGTTACAAAAATATAATTAAGCACACATTATTTGCATTATTTTTCTCTTATGGGTATGTTGCTAATTGAAAATTTCAGGTAGCTTGTTTCATTCTGAACAAAAATGGTCTCTTGTATTTTTTCGAAAAACTCAAGATTTCTGAGAAAAAGAATTATTTACTTACAAGTACATGGTAAGATTCTCATAGTGTGGAATTTTAATTTAACTTTGATTTACCTAGTAGGCGGCTGTCACGTTGACATATTTGGTTAAGACAACTACATTGTTTTTAGTATGTGCAATAATAAGTTGAAATCATTGTTAATTGTCTGACACTGTTATCGTTTTGAGACGCTTTTGTAGAGAATTTCAGTAAAATGAAAGTGTACATAAATGCAGAATTGACAGATATGCATTTCGTTTACGGGCTAATGGAAATTCCTTTAGAAGCGTCAAGAAGATATTCTAAAATATATCCCCAGCACGATGGGCCCCTGCCCATTTTAGTGTAAGAGCATGTGAGGTTTTGAATAAGTCTATCCAAATCGCTGGATAGGTCGAGGTGGGCTTCAGTTTAGTACACCTCTATCCCCAGACTTAAATCCTTTAGATTTTCCTATTTGGGACATTTAAAAACTTGGTTAGGGTTATTCAAGATACCCTAGAAATGTTCCACCGGATACGGAGATCAATGCGTCACTGACGCTTGTGTAATGGCTGAAGGGGATCATTTCGAACATCTTATATGATCTCTATTAGTTTTCAATTCAAAAATGATATTTAATTGTTACATTATTTTAAGTGCAGTCTGAGTTCCATTAAATAGCATATCTGTCAATTCTGCATTTGTGCACACTTACATTTTACTGAAATTGTATTGAATCCTTCATTACTTACAAATAAATTTGAATATCTCAGTAGAGTCGAATTACATAGGCAAAGTCAAGAGATCAAACTTCGTGCACATCTATGTATAAAAACTGGTGAACAGAATTCGTCAGCCGGTCACCTGTTCACTTTACGTCACACGCCGCGATCTGTATAAGTGCTGCTGCAATCATTTCGGGTGTTACGGTCCGACATGCCTGTCTTATTTTATCCTTCAAATCATCTAAATCAGTCGGGGGTGTGACATAAACTCGACCTTTTAAGAAACCCCAGAGAAAGAAATCTAAGGGTGTAATATCCGAAGAACGGGGTGGCCACAGAATCGCACCATTTCGACCAATCCATTTTTCAGGAAATGTGTTATCAAGATATTCTCTAACTGGCCCAAAAAAGTGAGGAGATGATCCATCTTGCTGCCACCACATTGTTTGCCTTTCATGTAAGGGAATATCTTCAAGTAATTCTGGTAGAGTGTTTTGAAGCAAATCTAAGTATATTTGCTCCATTAATGTTCCTTCATAAGAATAGAGACCAATCAACCGACCGTTAAATTGTTTGAAAATTGGTTTCGCGCATCCACTTTGGATTCTCCTGCGACCAATAATGACAATTATGGCGATTAACAATACCATTGTTATGAAATCTACTTTCATCACTCCATAATACTTTTTCTATAAAAGAAGGGTCATCATTACTTTGTACACTAACATTTCGCAATAAAATTTAATCTCCTTTCAGGATCTGCAGGGACTAAACCTTGTGTCAAATGTATTTTATAAGGATGGTATTTGTGATTTTTTAATACTCTTTTTATTGAACTTCTACTTATTTGTAATTCTTGTTCAAGAAATCGTATTGAGGTGTGTGGTTTTACCTGAAGATAAGTCAAAATATTTATCACATTGTCATCTGTCTGAGCGGTCTTTTGACGAGGAACTTAATTTTTACCGCTTTGAAAAGAACCAGTTCTTAGCTTTCGTTCGAAAAAGTATTTCTGCTTGAAGTTATTCTATGAGGAAAACGATTTCTGTACAAGCCTTGAGCATGAGTTTTGTTTTTTCCACATTCTCCATAAATAAGCAGCATGTCAACATATTCATCGTAAGTAAAAATTGAAGGCATTATTTACTTGCTATTACAGTGTCTTCACAAGATTATTACTAATAATTAATGACAGTTCTTGAATAAACTTCACCTAACAATACTGAATGACAACCTATGTCGTGCTACAATAGTTATTAGTTTCATAGCCACCTAAATTTTTGAGTGCAAAGTATTGCTTTAATAAATTTAGTAAAAATAAATAGCCCTTATTATCATTACTGCACAATACAATGATGACAAGTGTGGTATCGTTGAATTTGTTTTTGAATGACATATCCAAAATTGTAATATTATACCGATTGTCCCATTTAAAAAAATTATGTTGAGGTCACGTGACCCGAAATGACAGGAAAAACGGAAGTCATTTTATAATAAATATAAGCATCAGCCTCTACTGTTTATATCTGCCAAATTTCATACATGTCATATTAACAGTTTTGGAGGAATTGGACTGTCAAAACGTCGTGGGACACCCTGTATAAGTCCGATTTCAAATTCGAACTTTGTTAATAAATTCAATAGTCTACGAAATAATCCTGGTAGCTTGGACGAATACGATTCAGCTCCTGCAAATTGTTTCTCTGGAGACTAAGTTAGAATATTGCACGAGACCGATATGTAGAATCGTGAATTAATTCACAGCCGAAACCGCTAGAGAAAATCAATCCTGGTAGCTTGGACGAATACGATTCAGCTCCTGCGAATTGTTTTCCTAGAGACTAAGTTAGAATACTGCCCGAGACCGATTTGTAGAATCGTGAATACATTCACAGCCGAAACCGCTGGAAAAAATCAATCCTGGTAGCTTGGACGAATACTATTCCGCTCCTGCGAATTGTTTTTCTAGAGATTAAGTTAGAATATTGCCCGAGACCGATTTGTAGAAATGTGAATAAATTCACAGCCGGAACCGCCTGAAAAGAAATCAATCCTGGTGGCTTGGACGAATACGATTCAGCTCCTGTGAATTGATTTCAGGGGCTACGTTGTGATGCTTTCCGAGACCGACGTGTGAAATTATTAATTCAGTCATAGCCGAAGATCTCGGACAAATCAATCTGGTCCGAAATGCCCCGCTCCTTAAGAAATTTACGTCTGAAATACAGGTCAGAGTGAACGTACGATCCACGCTCTGTCGAAGTTGAGGTGTACTAAATATTTATATTGTCGCGATTCATTTCTAGACCTAGGGACAAAAACTTGTCTATCATCTTACGCAGATGGTGGAAACTCCCGGCGCTAACCGATGATAGGAAACCATCTAATTAGCGAGTTATTCTATACACGGAAAACGATCACATGAAACGGCCTGTTCTGAGCAACATTTTGTAAATAGATTGTACATAGAAAGTGTAAATATACCGAATGTAAATAGGGATAATTAATAAACTTAGTTGAACAAGAAATATCTGTTTAATTCGGCAATCCACACAAAAGAGAAACAGCAATTCTACAACCTATATAAAAAGGGAACCTGGACCCTCAAGAAACCCGAGCAGGTCAGTTACTGTCATAAGAGGACAGTAAGTGACAACCTAACCCACTTGTAATTAACCATTCAAGCGGAAGGAGGTTACAAAATTCTCTACAGAAGGGCCTCAAAATGATAACAGTGTAAGACAATTAACTATGATTTTAACTTATTATTGCACATACTAAAAACGACGTAGTTGTCTTAACAAAATATGCAACGTGACAGCCGCCTACTAGGTAAATCAAAGTTTAATTAAAATTCCACACTATGAGAATCGTATCATGTACTTGTAAGTGAATTATTCTTTTTCTCAGAAATCTTGAATTTTTCGAAAAAATTACAACAGACTTTTTTGTTCAGAATGAAACAAGCTACCTAAAATAAATTTTTAATTGGCAATATACACATAAGAGGAAAAGTTGAATGAAAAACAAGTTTTAGGGGTGGTTATTTCTACCCCTTACAAACATAATGGAAAACCAGCAACTCAGTCATTGAATGCCTTTTTAGGTAGACCGGTTCGATTTTCAGAAGCGAAAAATCTGATTTTGTGCATTTTCTTAAAAACATTGACATGAATATTATTGAATTGTGTACAGATGTTAGAATAAATAATTTATTTATTTCATTATTTTGTGTCATTCCACATCAAACGAAAATGGCTAATGTGTCTTGTTCGATCGTGGTGTAAATGCAAAGAGTAGCCCACAGAATGTAAATCATTGATATGAAAATCAGAACCAAATCAAACGATTTGCGAAGAGTTACTTTGCCACACATATTATTCATTTATTCTCAAATCAACAACAGATTCCTGGTTTATTATTAAAGTCACCTATACATGTTTTAACTAAAATTGATAGTAACATTGGTTATCTATGTGACATTTTGAATTGTATTATTTCAGTTTAGTTTAATATGTTTTTCAATAGTATTTAATTAATACACAAGAAATAATATACGAAAGTGTCTGTATTGCGATTTTGAAAGCTCTTGGGAAGATGACATCAAAACTTCATTTTTTCACATTTTGAAGTCGATGTGATATGATGAAAATCAACCAAACAATTCGCTTGTTGATTTCATCGATACATTGCGTTGGGGACATTTGCCTTTGAAATTATGTTAAACTATAGTCGTTGTAGATAGGAGTTTTCAATTAGACATAGAAGTCTCAACAGCATATTCCTGCAGTTATTAAATATTCGGATTCGGATTGCGGATGAGATGTTTCATCTCTTGAAATAGAAAGTAAACTTGAAAATCCCCAAAAAAAGCAACTTTGCCACACACATTATTTATTTATTCCTAAAGCAGCAACAGATCCCTGGTTTATTATTAAAGTCACCTATATGTGTTTCAACCAAAAATTGTAATAAACATTGGTCATTCATGTGACTTTTTTAATTGTATTATTTCAGTTTTGTTTAATATGTTTTTCAATAGTATTTAAATAGTTCTAATACTATTATCGATAGATGTATTTTATTTTACTGCTATGACGTGTGCACCTTGCGACTTTTCGGCAAAGTGCTTATTTCAAATCCTCGAGCGCCCGATTTTCTAAAGGTTAACTCCTTTTTGAAGATTTCTGCTAGGGTCTTCACCACAAGGCTTGTCACTCTGCTATCTATAGATAGCCTTGTCCCTAGGGTAGCTACAGTGAAGTATAACCAGAGTCCAATGGGCAGAAAACCGTATCAAAATTGTAGGCTTTAGTTACAATTGATACCTGGTTAAAACTTAGCTCGTGTGAAGATGGAGCAGAAATAATTTAATAAAACGGGGAATTCCAAATATTAAAATATATAATAAATATAACAAGTACACTTTCAGAATAATCAATATAAATTCAATTGAACGGTATTATTTACAAAGATTTTACCCAGACGGAAAATGTAATGAAGCTCAAAAGGTATATGAAAACTCTTTCAACATATCTACTTTACGATATGTTCGGTAATTGATTTCAATTCAACGGTACGGAATCGGTTGACAAATGATTCATATTTATCATTTGAGAAAAATACGAATCAAACAGTTCCTAGCATAATGAACGGTAATCGGTAAATATTTTCAGATAGCAATAATAAGTGAAATGTTCAAATCACATATATTAAACGGTTAAAATTTCGGTCGGATCGGAAGATATATCGTAATTCCCAAAATATAAACTATTCAGTTATCATTGCCTTATGTTTAATTCACAAACACAAACACTATTGTTAATTCACATTTTCAAATCTGACTTGAACTCATTTCACTTTGATTCTAATATGATAATCACACTTTAACGGTACGGCTCGAAAATCGAAATCACAAAAGAGCAACGGTACTGATTCTAAATCGAAATTACCAAAGAGAGCAATTATACTGCTTGAAAATTGAAATCACAAACGGGCAACTGTATTGATTGCTGATCAAAATCACAAAAGAGTCCTGATACAGATTGAAAAATTCAAAAACACAAGAGGGTGATCTGTTGTCTGTCACGGCTTTTATATGTTTCCCGAGGTTCTGGACAGGTCTGCTCCACCAATTCCTTATTTTGTGCCAAGGGTATTTTACTTATGCCCCGAACAATGCTTAAAAGTGGCGCTACTTTTTAGATCTAAAATTCGCGCACATGATATCACACCAGTTCCTCTCGGCGGAGTAAGCAAATGTTATCGGAGTTTTTTGGTTGTTCGCCCTTTTTATATATAAGGTTGCACAAAGTTTGATGCTTTAACTTGGCCAGACCCCTGTTTTTGCAACATATTTTATCGGAATGAAATGCAATTTTGAACGGGCATGAATTTGATTCATCTATTTGAATAATTACACTTATTCGAAATTACGGAGATTTAGAAAAGTGGCAATCACGGAATACACATTCGGAATTCATTCATATCTATTGAAATAATGAACTGTTCAAACTATGATTACATGTAATATCCGTACTTACTACCTGATCTAAATTAAATGATCCTTCAAAATTTCAAGCTTCGTTACACTGCTTCATCTTCAGAAGTAAATTTAGCTTGTTATTTCATTCGCATATTTTATAATATAAGAGATTTAAATTTATTGAGAAAATATGTGCCAGAGTAAAATATTTTCATTGAGTAAATGAACTTTTCCAGCCACCAAGCTTGAAAATCACATCGTACATTAACAAACAATATTATATTTCATTATTTTTATTACATTGTATGAAAGCACCGGGATGTGTGTCATTCCACTTCAAACGAAAATGGCTAATGTTCCTTGTTCGATCGGGGTGTAAATGCAAAGAGTAACCCATAGAATGTAAATCATTTACATAAAAATTAGTAACCTAATCAATCGATTTGCGAAGAGTAACTTTGTCACACACATTATTTATTCAGAGTCAAACATTTTCATTGTGTAAATCAATTACTCAGTCACAAAGGCTGGATAGGTGCACAGATTTGTAAGGTTTATTTTCATTGCAACAATATCTGCCAGAGTCTAACATTTTCATTGGGTGAATGAACTTCTTCGGTCACCAAGGCTGTACAGGTGCCAAGATTTGTGGTGTTAAAATTCTTCCGAAGAATTATTGTTCAACGTTAAAAAGAAAGCATTATCGTCGTTGTTCGCTCTCAAAGCTTATATATTTAGGTTCATTACCCGATGATTATCGGGCTTAAATTCTTTGACTGCTGTCTTCTATTTAATAGTTATTTAGTTCTTTGCTTATGTTGTTACGTTTTATCATTTTAAAATTGTTACATCGGTATTTTACATAGATTAACTCAACTTTAGAATTTCTCGATGGTTTTTCAGTTACCTTTTACCGGTATTATACCTTATATACCGATACATAGTACATGGATGTTTTTCTTTCGATAATCTGGTTTATTATTAAAGTCACTTATACATGTTTTGCTAGTTAATGACAATGTACAATTATTATTGGGATATTACTCTTTTTTACTTGTTATGGAAAGTTTTAATTTGACTATATGCTATTTCGTTTTATATAATATTATATCAATAAAGATTATTATCATTTATATTGGGAAAATTATAGTCGTTGTGAGGAAAAATACATAAGTTTTACCAAACATGTGAATGATACATAAATTCAACTGAGAATAACTATTTCCAAGAATTCTTGGTTAACGTTAAAACAAGATACGAATGTGGAAAACATTTTCGTCGACGTGAATCGGACGATTCAATCATTATACATCTGATTCTCGAACAAGCAAGTTGTGTTTTGTGCAGTGATTTTATCAACGCAAATTTATCGACATAAATGATGAAGATTCCGATATCGATTGTAACTATTCAGGCCACAGCTCAAGGTTGTGAATATATGTAATATGATCATATATTTCAGTGTCTCGATGTCAATTGTTAATTGTTATACATTTAGTTGTTATAAAGTTTCAATTTAACTAGTTATTTTGGTTCTATTTAATTGTATCAATAAAGACTATATTATTAATATTGGGAAAATTATGATCGTTGTAGATGGTAGTTTTCCGTGAAAAGATCGGAAATTGTCAGAGTAAAAGAAGTGTAGCCAAGGAATTTAACATCCCAGAAGTTACCATTCGCAAGAGATTTAATAAGGCTGGTACAATACCTTCATCGCTAGGTCGTTTCAACCATACTTTTTCATCAAAAATGGAAGTTTAGATTTGCTGTTATCCATTATTAATGATAAAACTTCACCTAAGGATTAGAAAATCCACATGATTTTAATATGGGTGAACAAATAATGAAATTGTATAGGTAACTTGTGATATCGTTATGAATTGACATCCTCTACAATCGTAGAGAAATATGATGCCCTCCTGAACAAAAGATTCATTGCAGACATGGAATCGACAATGTACAATTATTATTGAAATATTACTCTCTTTTACTTGTTAGTTACAATAGTTATCCAATGAATTGTTTTAAATATCAATATTAAGTGATCGCCCTACCCTGAAGGTATCCTGTAACACTTGTTATTTCATTCACATACTTGATAATATACTAAGAGGTTTATTTTCATATGTGCCAGAGTCGAACATTCTCATAGGGTAAATGAATACAGGTGCCAAGATTTGTGGTGTCAAAATTGGAGTCGATGGTTACCATAGCGCGCGAGGCTCGCAGAGCAGTTCTGTGGTCGGATTCGTGCATTGCAAACATATTTGTCAGAGTCGAACATTTCCATTGGGTAAATGAACTTCTCCAGTCACCAAGATTGTACAGGTGCCGAAATTTGTGATGTCAAAAGTGGAAAGTTTTAATTTGACTATATGCCATTTTGGTTTCATATAATATTGTATCAATAAAGATTATTATCATTAATTTTGGGAAAATTATAGTCGTTCAGACCACAGCCCAAGGTTGTGAATATAATGTAATATGATCATATACTCCAGTGTCTCGATGTAAATTGTTGATTGTTATACATTTAGTTGTTATAAAGTTTCAATTTAACTAGTTATTTTGGTTCTACATAATTGTATCAATAAAGATTATTATTATTATTATTGGGAAAATTATAATCGTTGTAGATGGGAGTTTTTCTTGGAAAGATCGGAAATGGACAGCGTAAAAGAAGTGTAGCCAAGGAATTCAACATCCCAGAAGCTACCATTCGCAAGAGATTTAATAAGGCTGGTACAATACCTTCATCGCTGGGTCGTTTCAACAATACCTTTCCATCAAAACTGTACCTAAGGATTAGAAAATCCACATAACTTCAATAAATATGTGTCAGAGTCGAACATTTTCATTGGGTTAATGAACTCGTCCAGTCACCAAGATTGTACAGGTGCCAAGATTTGTAGTCTCAAAATGGGAAAGTTTTAATTTGACTATATGCTATTTTAGTTTTATATCATATTGTATCAATAAAAATTATTATCATTAATATTTGGAAAATATAGTCGTTGTGAGGAGAAATGCATGAGTTTTACCAACATGTGAAAGATATATCTATTCAACCGAGAATAACAAGATACGAATGTGGAAAACATTTTCATCTACGTGAATCGGATGATTTAATCATTATACAAGGTGGCGCAAAATCAAGTACGCTATTTCTTTTTTATATAAAAGCAAGATTAATTAAAAAACAGTCATATTATACATGAAAAACTTTTATTTAAACTTTAAAAATTTGTTTTGTTACACACTAAAAATAATATCGACCAAATGGCCACCCTCAGCATTAATGCAATAATGAGCTCTTTTTAAAGCATTTTTCATAACTTTCTCCAACATTTCAGGTGGTATTCTGTCAATTTCTTCCCGGATGTTGTCTTTTAATGCCTCTAGTGTTTGAGGATTATTTACAAATACCCTATCTTTGAGATAACCCCATAACCAAAAGTCTGGAACAGTTAAATCTGGGGACCTTGGCGGATATGCAATATCGCCGTTTTTCGAGATAAGGCGTCCAGGAAAAATTCTGTTCAAAATGGCTATTGTCTCACGGGCCGTGTGTGCTGTCGCACCATCTTGTTGATACCAAATCTCTTCCTGATTAAGTTCTTCCATTTCCGGAATTAAAAAATTCAACAGCATGCTTCTGTAGCGATCTCCATTTATTGTAGTGGTTCTTCCGCGATCGTCCTCAAAAAAATATGGCCCCAAAATTTTTCTGCCAATAACGCCACACCATACGGTCACTTTTGGCTCATGTAACGGTTGCTGGTGAATAATTTGTGGATTCTCACTACCCCAGAAGCGATGATTCTGCTTATTCACAGCTCCATTTAAACAAAAATGAGCTTCGTCACTCATTATGATTTTGTTCCAAAAATCCCCAATTTCGTTTTCAAGGTTTACTATAGCATTACAATATTGAAGTCGTTTTTCAAAGTCTAAAGGCATAATTTTATGGGTTACCTGTATTTTGTAGGGGAACAAATGCAAATCTTTCACTAAAATTCGTTGCAATGAACGTCGGGTAATGTTTACTTGCGAAGATCGTTTTCTTGTTGATGTGTAAGGCCTTTCCATCACATCTCTACGCACCCGGTCTATATTCTCCCTTGAACGAGCTGAACGAGGTCTGCCAATATGAGGTCTACCAGATGTAGACCCAGATTGTTGAAAATTTGTCGCTAATCGCCGAAGTGTCTTCGCAGTTGGAACACCGGGTCTTCCATATTTTCTACGGTATTCTCGTTGAGCTAGGATAACCGACGAATTATTTTGATAAAAAAATTTTACGATTTCAGCACGTTCTTGAGGCGTATATCGATTCATAATAATTTCCCAAGTATCTACTTTACAACTGACAGAAAAACTCGAACAGATGTCAAATACAAACGAACTAATGACAACATTCCATAGGGTACTTGATTTTGCGCCACCTTGTACATCTGATTCTCGAACAAGCAAGTTGTGTTTTGTGCAGTGTTTTTATCAACGTAGATTTATCGACATAAATGATAAAGATTCCGATATCGATTGTAACTATTCAGACCACAGCTCAAGGTTGTGTATATAATGTAATATGATCATATACTCCAGTGTCTCGATGTGAATTGTTTCGAGATAATTGTTATACATTTAGTTGTTATAAAGTTTCAATTTAACTAGTTATTTTGTTTCTACATAATTGTATCAATAAAGATTATTTTTATTATTATTATTGGGAAAATTATAATCGTTGTAGATGGGAGTTTTTCTTGGAAATATCGGAAATGGTCAGCGTAAAAGAAGTGTAGCCAAGGAATTCAACATCCCAGAAGCTACCATTCGCAAGAGATTCAATAAGGCTGGTACAATACCTTCATCGCTGGGTCGTTTCAACAATACCTTTTCATCAAAACTCTACCTAAGGATTAGAAAATCCACATAACTTTAATATGAGTGAGGAAATAATGAAATTGTAGAGGTAACTTGTGATATAGTTCTGAATTGACATCCTCTACAATCGCAGAGATATATGCCGAATATTGACGAAGCTAACCATTGCGAAATACACCCACAAAAAATGGCTGGAAAAACCTGACTATAGATTTTTGTAAACGTCGACATTTTTCTGTAAGACAACTATAAAAGGGTTCGATTAGAATAATGATGGGATTCAATAAGCATCGATTGGAAGTTGGCCTTTGAATTCAGATATTTTCAATGACGAAGACTGCGCCACCACTAGTGACAGACAGAATATGGGTTTTCTTCCAGCTTCGTCCATCATGTTCTGAGGATCCATTTCGTCTGCCGATGTCGACTCATTCAATGACATGTCGATGGAGGTTTTCAAAACATAACATCTGTAATGTAGGCGGATTTCTACAAACGGTTCCACCATTCACTCTATATTCGGAAAAATAATTTATAATAATTTCGCGCAGGTCCATTATTTCGTCCACGAACCAAATTTTTTGTATAACTGATACATCGTGTACGCTCGATCGAAGACTTCTGAGTTCTGGATGTGTGTGTGACGATGATTATATAGGTACGTTTTGAACTGTATACAGTGTACTTTTTCGACGTGGTTCGCTCATATCGGAAGAAATCAAATAAAAATGTATTAATGAATGAATTGTTTCTATTTTCACCTTTTTCACTTTCGTTTTGGTGCAATTACCAGCGCCATCTGTCAAGATGTAATTCAAATTTGCTACTTCTACGACTTGATAGGCACCACCTGTCAGAATGAATTACAATTTCATTTGGAGTAAGGTGGATGAACGTCATCTGGCGGAATTCCCTCGAACTTTCGTCCAACGTGTACAGTGTGAAACCATAGAAATACTATACATTTCATGAAATTACTAAATCTATGGATGAGACAGGTTTAACCAGGACGAGAATTCGGTTGTTAATCGACTGGATGTTTGGTACATGCACGACTCCCTTTATATAAGCAACGCTTTCACAATTGCACTTCGTACATGTAGAAATAATTCCATCTGCACAACAAAAGTTTCTTATCTTGTTACTTCAATTGTTCGAACGAGCTCTACATCGGTTCACGATTACGAATTCTGTTATATGTGTATTTGTTGGAAAGCATCCGACGATGCGGTTTCCACGTTATCGATCACCCTACCCCCGAAATGAGGCGTACCTCGACGAAGAATATATAATAGATTCGTAGTTAATCATTTGTCAGTAATTCGACCGAATCGATCATCATTAACGTGTTCAATATGTCCAGGGAAAACGTATCGTTCAGTAAAAAATCGAAAAGTCGTAAGATCGAGTGGAAAGCGATGGATTTGAAAGACAGCCGTGACGGGAGGCAGGATTATACAGGAGGAAATTGGTCAGACTCTTGTAAATGGGAACAGGATCGTACAAGAGAGGATTGGTCAGACCCTCGTGACAGGAAACAACAGGATTGTGCAAGAAAGGATTGGTCAGACCCTCGTGACGGGAAACAACATGATTGTGCAAGAGGAGGAAGAGATGATTGGTCGTCAGACTCTTGTGAATGGGAACAGGATCGTGCAAGAGGAGGAAGAGAGGATTGATCCGATCTATTGGACGCGATCTGGCAACAGCAAGATCACGAGGAAAATTTCCGTAAATACGAATTGAAAGAATTCGATTTCCAACAATTTTGTATTGAGTGGCTGGGGGAAGAAATCAAATAAAAATATATTACGAATGAATTGTTTCTATTTTCACCATTTTCATTTTCGTGTCGGCATGTAATACCATCTTTTTTGTGCAAAAACTAGCGCCATCTGTCAGGATGTAATTAACTCTAGTTTTCTACTGGTGGATTCTCTGCTGATTCGACTTCTGAATCAGAGTCCAAGTTATACTCTGCATCATCATTCTGTGTGTACGTACATAGTTGATCTTTTGCAGCTGAAACAACAATTTGCTTTCCAATCATTTGGATGCCATATCTATCATTCTCATAAACTTGCTTAATGATGTACGGACCTTCGAATCTTGGCTCGGTCTTTCCCAAACGTTGGTGTTCTTTACTGAATGCAACATAGTCTCCAACCTTAAAATCAGAACCTTTACAACGGGTTTTATCAAAACGAATTTTCTGTTTTGAGACTATTTCCTTCAATGAGTCTTTAACTAACTCGCGGTCTTTCATTATATCGTGTCTAGTCAAATTTGTTGTTATATCGGTTATCAAACTATTTTTTCACAGAAGATTTGTCTAAACCACTCAACAAACGCATTGGTGTTAGACCGGTTGATTTTTGAATAGTCGTATTTAAAGTGAACTGTAAATTCCACAATTCTCGGCCATTCTGTAACATTCTTAATTGAACCTATCATATTAACATTTCCCTTTTTCGCGGCTCCCTTCGACTGTTTAGTTCAACAATTGTCAATATGATGGCCGGGATTTTTGCAATACGAACAAATTCTAGGTTTACTGAATGATGTAGGCTCGCTGTTCTTGAATCTCTTGTTACAATCACGCGCTAAGTGACCAGGCTTACCACATAAAAAACAAGAATCATTTCTACGTGAATGGTTATTCATATTACTTTCTCGACTATCATTTTGAGCTGCTCTATTCTCGTAATAACGACGCTTCAATGGGCGTTGTTTATTTCCATTACGAGAGTGAGTTGAGTTGGATGTAACCATTTTGGACACCTAAATTTATGAAATAAAGATGAATTAAATTATCTAGATAAGATTTCATGATAAATCACTTATTTAAAAATGAAAGGATTTTACAAGTAACTAATAAATTAAAACATATTATATTTACCTCTACTTTGGCGGCTGAAGCATCATGTACGTGATGTCCAACTTTTTTAATTATTTCATTATCTAATGATGAGTGCACTCTCGCTTTACATTGTATATCTCTTCGTCGGCAACGAAAATATTGTTTTTCACCATTTGCACTCAAAGAATCAAAAATATACATAAAATCGTCTTCGCTTAAAATTCGACCACTCCTTTTAGTCTCCATGACTGGCACTGCACTAAACTTGATGCACAAGGTAACTAATAATTTTAGAAAAATTCCGCAAGTTTTGATGCACGTAATGGGTGGTGGTGGTAAAATTTTCAAAAGCAGGTACTGGATATACTTAGAAGGCGTGACTTAACATTATATGCCCTCTAATACCATTTGTTGGATATCCCCATTTGTTTATCGGTTAATCCGACAACCCTTATAAGTACAATAGGAAGTTTCTCAACTTCAATCTGATTTTGGGTTTGCAATTCGTTCTATTAGTAAGATTACTGGGAAAACACATTAGCGTTGTTATACAAGCTTAATTATACCTATTTATACACATTAACTCTGCTTGATGTTTTTTTTTCTGTTGTCTTGATTTGTGAGCACAATATCTGTGGAAGAGATAACTAAAGGAACCCACCGGCGAATCGTGAGGTTGGCGAATCGTGCTACCGGCGAAACATTCCCGGCGAAACATTACAGGCGAAACGTTACCGGCGAAACGTACCGTTTCCTTTTAAAATTGCTATTTCTCTTTCGTGTGGATTGCCAAATAAAAGAGATATTTCTTGTTCAACTAACTTTATTAATTATCCCTATTTACATTTGGTATATTCACAATAGCTATGTACAATATATTTACAAAATGTTGCTCAGAACAGGCCGTTTCATGCGTTCGTTTTCCGGGAATAAAATAACTCGTTAATTAGATGTTCTCTTATTGTCGGTTAGCTCCGGGAGTCTCCACCATCTGCGTGAGATGATAGACAAGTTTTTGTCCCTAGGTCTAGAAATGAAACGCGACAATCTAAATATTTAGTACACCTTTAACTTCGACGGAGCGTGGATCGTATGTTCACTCTGACCTGTATTTCAGACGTAATTTCTTACGAAGCGGGGCATTTCGGACTAGGTTGATTTGTCTGTGATGTTAGGCTATGACTGAATTAGTAATTTCACACGTCAGTCTCGGAAAGTATCACAACGTAGCCCCTGAAATCAATCCGCAGGAGCTGAATCGCAATCGTCCACGCTACCAGGATTGATTATTCAGGCGGTTTCGGCTGTGAATTTATTAACAATCCTACAAATCGGTCTCGGGAAATATCCTAACTTAGCCTCCAGAAATCAATTCGCAGGAGCTGAATCGCAATCGTCTAAGCTACCAGGATTGATTTTTCAGGCGGTTTCGGCTGTGAATTTTTCCACAATTCTACAAATCGGTCTCGGGCAATATCCTAACTTAGCCTCTAGAAATCAATTCGCAGGAGCTGAATCGCAATCGTTCAAGCTACCAGGATTGATTTTTCAGGCGGTTTCGGCTGTGAATTTATTCACAATTCTACAAATCGGTTTCGGGCAATATCCTAACTTAGCCTCTAGGAATCAATTCGCAGGAGCTGAATCGCAATCGTCTAAGCTACCAGGATTCTTTTGTAGACTATTGAATTTATTAACAAAGTTCGAATTTGGAATCGGACTTATATACTGGAATGTTAATTCAATAACGAATGGATTTTATACGGCAATTAATACTCACTTTTCATCTCTCGGATTCGCACAACGGCAACGGCTTCGGGTTGTTTCGGAGAATAAATTACTGCAGGTCAATCTCGATGCTGGTCTGGCAAGTGAGTCCCTTTTATACAGATCGCGGCGTGTGACGTAACGTGAACAGCTGACCGGCTTGCGAATTCTGTTCACCAGTTTTTATGCATAGATGTGCATGAAGTTTGATCTCTTAACTTTGCCTATGTAATTCGACTCTACTGGAATATTCAAATTGATTTGTAAGTAATGGAGAATGCTTCATTACAATAGAAGAATGAGAAAAATCACATTGCATCAAATTTCGGGTATCGTCCCGAAACCAGGATTGTATATACTCGATTGTTTTAGAGTGCTACATGATATCGAGTCGATTTTCACGGAATCGCACTACTACCATACTGACGTGAGATAATGGACATGCGCAGCATCAGAAGAGATACTTCAAATTCTTACACCTTCAATATGTTTCGAATGTTTTCTGAGATAGGAGGGGAGGTCGTCGATGGCGCCAACTATAGAATGAGTTCACCATCACTAGTAATTTTGTGCTTCGACATACTCTTTAGAAATTTCGATAGTATCAAAGAAATATGCTGCTGCGCATGTGCGGGTAAATATTTGGAGGATTAGGTTCGAGTGAATCGAACAATCCAGAGCAGTTTTAACAAAATGATGTCCCAGGATAGTGGTGTTGGTGCAACGGAAGATAGCTGTTCCTCCTCCGAGTTGGATCGGATTTTAGAAGAGTTTGAGATGAACGCAAAGGATGAAACATTCCTATTGATGAATACAACGTATCCGTTGGTGGGGGCAAGTTATGAAATCAAATGTGGATTGAGTCCTGTACGAATCTTCTCACCAACAATTTCACTTATTCAACATTTTCAAAATTGTAAACTTAGCTTTGACCTGTTGGAATGGATTGATTTCATCGATATTCTTCGAGTGAAAATCAACGAATTCTTAGCAAGTTTGCAATCAGGTTTCGATCTTGCCCCCATAGCCTCCGATGAATACTGCCAAATAGTTCAACTTGTGTACTTCTGGAACATTTTGGATTTCCCACGTACTATCACAATGTTATTGATATGATTGAAAGTACGAGAGACCAGCAGCAGCAGGCCGATGAAATGGCCCTCTTGTATTGTTTCATCGGTATTTCGCCAGACTGTTCATTGACCAATACACTTGGAGAAATGTTATTTTCCTATAAAAATAAAGTAATCTATGATTTTGAACAATAAAAAAATTGATGTTATAATTCTTTTGTTTCTATTATAACACCCAAACTTCCTCATAAAAATATTTATTCAAACAAAAATACATATATAATTTAATTACTCAATATACAAATATCTTAATCCCATAATTTAAAACAAAATACTAATTCTAACATAAGGAATAGTGGTCATAAGGTAGGGTGCTTGTTCTATTCCCCAAGATTACCCTCTTATTATCAAAGGGGCTCAAAGCGATTTTATTTTGTTCTATGGTGTATAATTTTAGGTCAAAAGAGCGGATACATCCCTGAACGCGATACATTTCTATGTTCTCTTCCAGACATCAAACGTAGTCCTCGAATGTTATCGTGTTTCGTAAGACATAATCCGGCACCCCTTTAGCTTTCTTTGTGACGTCATCATCATGATTTTGATTCTGAACAGTGTAGCTGTACATTTTTGCACGCAAACCAACGAACTTATTCATAATGAGCCCTTTGTTCTCGTCTTTCATCAAACCTACTACTTTTTTGTTGACTTGGGGAATCTTAAAAAGGTTGTCTTGAGCATAATCACTCGTGTCAAATTTCCCGATATTTCTATTTATAATTGACTCATAAATGTCTTCGTTAGTAATCATATGGTGAATCAAACTGTCGGTGTCGGTATAAGATAATCGCACCAATCCTGGGTCTTTGTATAATTTTAACATGAAGCCATAATGGAAATCGTATACGCAAGTTCTGGAAATGTCCAAAATCGACATTCCTACATAGATGGGTTTGTTGAATGAAACTTCTAATTTATTTTGTTCTATGGCCACCAAATTTTCCTCAAATATCTTGCTGCTTTTGGAATTTGGCTGTGGAATATAATAGCGAGCCCCGTAGGATCCGTACCATTTATTAACTAATCTAACTAGTCTATGCTTTCGTACATTCCCCATAGATTTATCGAAAATTGCGTTGATGAGCAGCTTGAATAGAGTTATCTCAAACCCATTCTTAGAAGACGCCCTCAATCTAGTGTTAAGGTCTATGTATGCTTCAAGCCACGGAGCTTGCTTAAATTCTAAAATTCTATGGACTTTTTTCAGCACCATCCCCAAGGCCAAACATTGTTTTAAATTTCGATAGTGAATGATATATTTCGATTTATTGTGGAGAGACGTTAATAATTTTGATAATTTACTGCCGGGTAATCTAAATCGACTTCCAATATATACCCAATTAGACTCTCGTCTGAGACGTTTCTAACGTCTACATCATCGGGGTTTTCAACCCACTTGAATCCATCATAGGGCAAATATTGAATCATAGCCCATCCGTACAAATTACAAACGCCAAAATAGTGAGGTAACTATTCTTTTTTTGAGGGTCGTGATTATGCATGTATTTATTAATGGCCTTTGCAACTCGATTGCTACATTGGCTCACGCCTCCACGAATTCCCTTTTCCACAAATAAAACCATATCGATATCTTTCAAATATTGCAAAGACACGTTCGTATATTTCAACATACAGTCCCACGTGAACGAGGGCACTGTGAAATAGTGGGCCGGATTTAAAGCAAAAACATCTATACTATTTGCTGCGGAAATTCTCGAATACATCGGCCAATAATAAGACAACCGTTTTCGAATATAAATCCGAATAATCACCTAAATTTCTACAATCAAAGCTAGTCCAAATTGCCTGAGAACGCTTATAATCATCCTCACTTATTGATTCGTCTCGTAATTTATTGAAGAATTTTACTATTGGAGGAAGATTTTCCTCGTTCAATTTACCCCAATCATCTAAGTGCTCATAAGGAAATACCCCCTTGCGAGTTAATAATTTAAATTTTTCATCGGATAAGTGCGCAAACTCGCTTTTCAAAATATTCAAATTCTTCTCATTCAAATATTACACTAATTTGTCCAAGCTCGAATCTAAAAACCGACATGAATCGATGAAGCGGAATAACTACGGAATTTTGGTACTTGTAGTGAAACATATGTACTTCTCTTTATTATTGGGAGTACTTGAATATTTTGTTTAGATGATTTGGCTATATCTCGAATCAGTAAAAACATATCGTACTCACTGAGGTTAGGAGCCACAACAGGCACTACGAATCGATATTCATAATTTGAATTACAATCTTGATGGGCTAATCCTCGATAGTTGCCAATGTCAATGATCTTTAACACGAACATCTCCCTCTTCGAACTGCCTCTCGCAAATATGGCATTTCGTTTTCTTCATTATATCAAGTAAGCTAATACCATTCAAGTCCATAGGTACAATAGATTTAAGTTTTAGATCGATAAATTCCCCAATTTTATCCAGCTGATCTGTCAGCCATTTGTCCGGGTCTGATCCTCTGTAACTATCAAATCGTGATAAGGAATTGTCGAATTGGCATTTTAAATAATACCCAACACTACGTCTCGTGTAGCTGGGTTTCGTTCGTATATCAACTTGCATTAGATTGAGAGCAGTTCTGAATCGGTAATAGAAGGGCTTCAAAGTCTAAATAAATAATAAATGGTACGGGAAATTTGTTTGAGTGATTTTCAAATTTTAAATAATCGTCTGCGGAGAATGTTATTTTACACATGTTCATTTTACCACAATCCTCAATGTGATTTTTTTACTTATTTTCACTCTTGAAATTATTTGAACACCTCTCACACAAGTAAGTTTTGTGGTGCGAGCTAATTTGAGAATTTACAAGTCTTGATAAATTTTTAATTAGGCAATAGTAAAATTTAACGGTGGGGTCGATGAAATTTGGCGATTTCGCAGGTTCTACATCTCTATAATATTTATCTTGACTTAATAATAATTTGAACACCTCTCACACAAGTAAGTTTTGTGGTACGAGCTAATTTCAGAATTTACAAGTCTTGATAAATTTTGTGTTAGGCAATAGTGAAATTTAACGGTGGGGTCGATCAAATTGGGCGATTTCGCAGGTTCTACATCTCTATAATATTCATCTTGACTTAATAATAGATTAAAATGTCTCTCTAATTTATTTTTGCATGCAGGGATAACCTTCAATTTCTCCCCCTGTTCCCCCTGCTCATTACCCCCACATAATTCCAAAACGAATACATGTATTGAAATATCGTTATTTTCCTCGAAAATTGGAATTTGTGATATAGGAAGGGAAAATGTTAGATTTTGTAAATTTAAAACATTAGTGAAATGCGGGTATGAAGAAACACGATCTGCATGGACAGTATTCATCGTAATTTTTTATATTAATAACAGCCTGCTTTACTAGGATTTCTTTTGGCAGAACGATATATGAAGACCCAGAATTCATGACCTCATGTTTATTTATATTAATGCCCAAACTGATCACCTCTCTAAGACTCCATCCGTTGTCGCGTTCCAAAAATCATCTGGTTTTACTTGGAGTTTATCTATAACATTCTCCTTGAACCACTCCAATAATTTTGTAGAAGCATCTATTGGAGCGGATTTGGTGTGGATATATTTATACTCAGTTTGAATAAGCTCGTCGATTGCAATAAGTCGCATATATTCCCCACAAAATGTAGTGTTAACCTTAATAAAATCGTATGTATATAAAATTTTGGTGATTCCTGGACTGAAAAGATGAATAGCATCTTATGAAAAATGTATCGAGTCTAAATGCGAAATGTTCGTTATAAAGCCAGTTCGAATTCGTTGGGAAAATGCACATTTACCATCCTCCCACCTGATTCGCTCACTACGGTTCTCATTAGTTGTAGGAGGTTAATTTAGGATTTCTAATAAAATTTTGAATCTTTTCAAATGTCCAATATTACACTGCAGTTGGTTCTCACATGGTAAATTCAAGGTATCTTTAGTTATATGTCGGGAAAAAGTCCTAATCCACTTTGTTATTTCCTGAGGGGATAATTTCGATTTTAATAAATCCCGTTGAGCCTCATTGATAATGTCTACAATCTCCCCACTAATATTGGCGATTGATACCATAGTTAAGAATAGAACAAACAACCTACCTCATGGTATATAACAGTAGTTTGGGAGGGTTGTTGTTGTTGGTGGTGGTGTTTTTGTTGCTGTTGGGAGTCTCTCTGTCTCAACTCCTGGGGGCGGGCAATTCGCAGAATTCGAGTTCTGAGCAGGATTTTCCTGCACCAGTGACTTCTTCCCCTCGATATATCATGGCTGTGTTCAGCCCTTTATTAATATTGTCGATGAGTGGGAGAAGCGCTGTTGTGAGTCGTTTTGGCAGGAAAACCGATAGCTCTCCTTCCAACTCCGCCAAAATAGCCTCCCCAAATTTTGTATTAACAATTTTCAAATTTAAAATTGAATAGGGCACATCAAATTTCAAATCTGCGATTTTTGTTGGTGTTGTCCTCTACAAGAGAGAGATGCGATTCAATTTTGATAGATCCATTTCTCAAAAATCTAAAACAAATCGGTGGAAGTTAGAAGTGAGAAGAATTATTTTCATTTTTGTGTATTAAATTTACCCAACCAAATTGAATAAAAAAAGATTAATAAATACCCTCCAAAAAGTTTAAGTTCAGCCGTCACCGTTGAGAAAACAAATCCTGGTCGGGCTGGAAGTTAGCCGTGAAAAATTATATTTATTTTATGTGTTAAATTTGCCTTACAAATTGAATAAAAGAAGATTAATAAATACTCCAAATTATTATTGATAAAAAGTTACAAGTGAAGACGAATCATATTTATTTTTGTGTGTTTTAAATTTGCCCATCAAATTGAATAAAAGAAGATTAATAAATACTTTCAAAAAGTTGATGTTCAGCCACAGTTTTAAGAAAAGAAAAATAAATATTCTCTACATAGAGATTTACTCTACATATGAAAATAATGATCAAGTTAATTAAATAAACTCACCTTGATTTTAGCACTCACAAAACACGTCTAGTTCGCTCTAGATAGGATTCAATAATCAATGGATTATGGTTCGATGTGTGCGCATTTCCTCCCGTCACGTACACCGTTCATACAGGATGTCACGTCCGCCGTTTATATCCTATTAATGAGTTCGTGGTAACCACATGCAGGACATTACATCCTATCTGAAATTATTTATAATCGGGTGATTGTAGAAACTTCCTTGAAATATTTATAATTGCCGGTAATCGCTTGTGTTATCAACCACACATTGTACTATTTGCGACTTATTAAAATTTATCGGCTTCCTCCTTATCACGTTATTTTTCGTGAAATTGAATTATGATTGCGCAACAAGACCCCTCCTAAAAGTCATTATCGAGTGTATAAAACAAAATGGATTTTATGTAAGGCATATTTATTCTACTTACTACGTGAAGTGAAGTGAGAGTTTTGAAATTCAAAAATGTCCAATGCATATCAAAGGCACATTGAGGAGTTCACAAACCGAAACGATATTTATACGGAAAGGCAGATGGTGAACTGGTTGAATGCAAAGTATGTTTTTACCCATTTTAATACATACCATAATTGTGAAAGCATCTAATTTTTTCTTAGTGATTATTCTGAGGATGAAATTAGAATCGAGATGGAATATATAGGGTTTCTCCGAAGATTAGAAAATCTCGATACTGAAGGAGAAAGCTATGAGTTAGCTGATTCATTCCCGGAGCGGAAAAGAATTTATTGACTTAACGTATGTATTTTAGGAATTGCAAATCAATTCTGAAATACTAATTTAATATTTCTATCAATAGATGTTTGGAGACACTCCCACACTCCCACACTCCCCTCTATCATCATCACCTGCACTCTGCGAGGATTTCATGTATGTATGATTTTGTATGTTGAGAATTATTCAAATTCTAATTTGTATTATTACTCTACGATAGATTAAATGAATTGGATGCACCATCGCCACCACAACCCTCCATACCAGCACCGGCAATCTGCGAGAATTTGATGTATGTGATTTTCTATATTGAGAATTATCAGAATTATAATTTTTTTATTATTGTTTTACGATAGATTGAACGAATTTCATACACCGTCGCTGCAGTCTACGCCATCACCAGCACCCTCGCAAGCACCCGACATCGATTTAGTGTAAGTATTTATTTTTTTAACTTGTTAATTATGTACTAATTTTTCTTCCTCATCTCTCTAGGAGACCATATGAGTAGCATCAGGTGTGCCGACCGCCTACACCACCCACACCTCCTCCTGTCTCAAGAGTTGAAAAATTTATAGTTCATGGTTCGAGCGATGATTTGAACCAACTAATAGAGGAAGTGAGTCATTATTGACGATGGAGTTTATTATTATTATTACTATTATTATTATTCGGTAACAAACAATTATTTCCTCTTCAATTACAGATGGTTCAATTAAGGCAGTTACAAAGTCGCCGTTTCCTCGTAGAGCCCTTGGGCGTCAAACGTTTTTTGGTTCATGGCATGGATGTAGACCTGATACATCTACTAGATAAAGTAAGCCATCACTAATGATTGTGCATTATCTATTAAGTAATAGATATTTCCTCTTTACAGATAGTTGAGATGCGGCGGCAGCGGGGAGCTTGTTTTTTAATCGAATATTTATAGTTAAATAACATTATTCATTTCTCATATTATACAATAAATTTTAAAAAAATATATGTTTCCTTCTTTATCTCCTTCTTTCCTCAATTAAGTGTATATATTTTTCAAAAATTAAGTTAAAAATTTAATGGGAGCGGGGATTCCCCATCACCTATTCAAAATCAAACAATATCAATACTTTCCTTATTTATTATTATTATTAATATGTTTCTTTACATTTTTAACGAGGATTTTCAGTGGTAAAACTGATAATGCACTAAGATTGAATCGTTGCATATCATAGATTTCATTTTCTTCCTGGGCTGGTGATGGTGGGGGTGATGGTGGTGGAGCTTCAGATACATTGCTCTGGCAATTGATCGCTGCCGCCGCAGGTGTTGGAGCACCAGTTTGCTGCCAATTCACCACGTCTTCCTCACTACCATTATGGAATAATAACTTGAGTTTATAGTTAAATGTTGGTAACATCGTTTTAGGAATAACGTATGAGAATACCTCCAGTTGATTTTCATCAACTATTTGATGGCCCGTAGGCTCCCATTCAGTTCGATTACATTCCTTCTCGGCGGAGGCGGCATCCTTGTTGGGGCGTATATAAATCCGATCCACTCGACGTGGTACGTTTGTATATAAGACCCCATTCAATATTGCGGTCAGGATTATGAAATTTGAAGACATATCAATACTGATCAGCTAGGAGGAGAGCCTCCCACACACCCACCCATTTTTTGAAATCTATCTAGATGGGTATCTTCCTTTGTAATATATTGAAACAGCTGTTTACACTGCAGTACATAAAATTATCGTTGGCCGAGTGATGAAGGCAGATATATCCATAGTTTTCGAGGACAAATTTCGGGCAGCTGCCTTCCAAATTCAACACTTTCACCCGCCGATCTAACCCCCCTTTTTTGAGAATGCTCACTATGAATTTGGCTTTGCCTTCGCCACTAACGTATACGATGCTATCTGGATCAATATTTTCCTTGAAAATTTCCTCCAATCAAATATAGTCCTGATATTCGGAATTGTAGGGAATTCCATGGTACTTTTCACAATACATTATTTGCTTCATCTGTTTTTTTGAAAGTTCGCTAAGCGGCCTGGGTGGCTTGAATAGAAAATATTTTTCTAACTTTTTTTCACAATCCAACAAAGCAAGTTCCTTAACTATCATTGTACGTGGAGAGATTTGAAAGCTCTTAATGTCAACCACCACACACTTCAACTCGAGCTATACTGCCCCACTATTAACAATACAAACTAGAACGAGGTGTGTCGAACGAATGCGACGACACCTCCACGAAGCAGTCTGTACCTTCAACAATCATGACAGCTGTCACGCGGTGGCGTCACGTGATAGTCGCGTGATGTACACCCTGTATATTTAACATGTGACACACTCTTTACAAGCACCCTGTATACTCTTTACAAACAACCTGTCCTTATCTCACACACCTTATCACCTGCGTCCTTTCGAAACTGATAAGGACAACCTCACACCGGATGCACATCGACAGCTAGACCGGAAGTGGAGATCGGATATCCCGGTCTCGTGGTAGCCCAGTTAATCTACTGTTATCGTACGGTTTATTGCGTTGTTTAAACCCCGTAAACGTCGTCGATAATTGCCATCCGTATAAATTCGGAACCAGATTGTTGATGGATTTTTTCCACTTGGAAGTTATTTTTGCGTTATTCGAAAATCCAAATTCTAATATATTGACGGCCAACGTTAGATGTCACGCCGACTATCATCGTCATCAGAAATGAAGGCGTTTGATAAGAATGGTAATTTTGTTTCGACATTCAAATTTAGAGTTATGGTAGTCCCATAAGAAATATCAGCAGATTGACCATGTACCAAATTGATGGTGCTTTCCATGATTTCGCCGTCTGCGGTCCATAAAGTGTGGATTGTGGCTGAAGGATCCCATCTAGGACAGTTGAAGACTTTATATGTGGTGGATGACCTAGGCTGGACATAATATCGGACCACATGACAGCTATTGGTGCAATATAAGCAACCATGGTCAGCACATGCACTACCAAGTTTGCAAAACTGACGTGACGGCCCAATCCCATCATACCATCTACTTGTGTAGCATCATCGACATTAGCACACCAGTCATCTGAGCATGGTCCAGCATGCGGACATCTGATGACATGATTCGACTTTATCTCAAAATCACGAGTCCAGTACAGATCTTGTTTCTGGCATTTGAATTGTTATGTTCCTTTGAAGATAGAAATGCTAGACAAACAGTCTGATCATATGAGATCAGTGGTACACTCACTAAAGATGTTGTCTTACACTCATATTCGGATCCAACTATTCTGCGAGATTCCACTGGAATATTATCCACTACTATAGCTGAGCATGGGGCCTTTGAGACTACCTTTCCGAATAATCCCATGAGTATGACAATCTCCAATCCTGCTGCTGATTCAATAGGCGCCCTCCTACTGGATGATGACCGATTCCTGACTATTGGCTCTTTCATCTCTATGTACACATCTTCAGAGTCTACGTACCCTCTAACTCGATCTGAACTCTTCCTGACCTTCCCACAACATGCTCGTATGGTTTTATACATAAGTTTCATGGTGAATTTCAGAATCGCAAATAGGATAGTCATCACTGGTGCTAATATCACTAGGCCAAAGCCAACTGCTATCATGGCAAAATATAGAAACACCAGAGCCAATATCCAAACATAAAATGCATAACAACTAGGATTTAGCCAGTGATCAGCACAGAGGTAGCAATCAATTGCATCACAGATCTCCACCTCAGGGCAATCAACATAAGTAATGTATTTAGTTAATCTGTCTTTACTTACCACACTGATCTTTAACCGCTCGTCACTCATCTTGGTATGGAAAGATCTCTTGGCATCTAAGTCATCTGCTGTCTGATCGATAGTGTCGCAGTGTATCCTGCCACAAACCTGGATATGCTTCTCCCCTGGAATAGGAAAGACTAGGTGATAGCCCTTATCTGAGCACTGAGCTGAGCAAGTTCCACATGCCTTGATGGTGTTGTCCTTCAGATAATCATAGACCAGGACATCCATGTAGCCATATCAATAAACTGGCTCTGCACATTGACCTAGATGGAGGAAGGGAATCTGAGTGTTTGTTCGGAAGATCCTATAAGGGCCATCAGAGCTCTGTGAGGAGTGGCAGTTGGATAGATCAGGATTCTGTCTACAATATACACTATTACAGTAATTCGTCCCTTCGACTTCCAATGAGTGTCCTGGACATAAGATTCATCCTGTGATGCGATAACAGCCTCTTCGATATTCAACTCTGATACAAACCTTCTTGTGTGGTGGGAATCTACCACGAATGCTATGGATTGAAGTTTACCTGGCGGCTCACATCCTTCACCTATTGATCCTAGTGAGCACGATTTTGGCTTAAACGCATCCCAGTGCTCATCTTTGCAGGTGGATGATGACATAACCCTTATCCTTATGGACGTAGCAAGAGTCTGAGAGATCAAAATAACCATTCTGCTTTTTACATTTCGACTGAACCTGAACCTGGTTTGGTGGACAGATAATCTCCCACCCATATGATCGGATACCCTCAGGTGACTTTATGTGAAAGAATACCCCGCCATTAGACGACCACATATAATCCTCCTGAGGGTTTTCACCGAAGTAAGCCATGTTTGAATGAGTAATATTTCTAGCAAATGCAAAGCTTTCATCATCGCAGGGTAGATCAACTGCTGCAGATCCGAATTTGATCACATCATGATCAACCACTGACCTGGCACCTAATGCTAGTCTGTAACCTAGCAGTGTTATTGCTATCAAAATAATTGTTATCTTGGTCATGATCACAAGTTAAACGATAGTTATGTGATACGTTTGTTTCTTGATTTAGTGATTTATGGAGGTCTTTGTGGATGAACTGTGGATGTGTGAAATTTAAAATAGTGTCACGTTGATATAAATTTTAATTCATTGTTTTATAAATTTAAGAATATTGATAAAATATTGAAGTAATTTTAATGGTATATAACTTCTGAAAGTTGAATTTAATTGAAAATACAATTTAATTACCGTTACCGATCAGATTATTTTTTCGATAGATGGACAGTGGTATGCGTACGAAACGTAGTATTACGATAATGCTTCTTCTTCTTCTCCTCCGACGGACGATGTCCATATGAACGGATTGAATTACACGTCAATACGATTGAACAGAATCGAACTGGACGGCGTCGATCAACGACAACGAAACCCTGCCGATAAACATGCCCGTCGCCTACCACATTCCACGCTGGTCATTTCGGGGTCGAGAAATGGACGTTGCTCGTCATCGACACCGTCTCTCATTGTTCTGTCAGCTGTCACGTGGTCCTTGAACGAGGCGGTCAACGAGGTGTCATGGCGTTTGTCACGTGTGTTACATCGACGAGGTGGCTATCACTTGCTCCTTCAACGAGGTGTCTGTCTCGCAGGTTTTAAACGAGGTGTCATGGCGTCTGTCACATGTTACATCGCCGAGGTGGCTATCATGTGTTCCTTCAACGAGGTGTCTGTCACGCAGGTCTCAAACGAGATGTCATGGCGTCCGTCACGTGAGTCTTCAACGAGGCGGTTGTCACGTAGTCCTTCAACAAGGCGTCTATCACGTGTTGATCTCATTGTATGACGTATATCACATAGGTCAAAACGTTTATTACACAGATGTCACAGATGTCTAGATATCTGGACTCCATCTATGAATTAATGAACTGTCATATCAGTTTACATACATAGTAGCTGTAAAAATGTCTGTACGATTGGTAAATAACTCTAGAAATTCTGCACTCATATTGACTTTTGAATTTTAAAATAAGACTGTTCTCGCATTTTTGAAATTAAATAAACAATTCCAAAGTGGAGTAATATAATAGTTACATACGTGATTTAGATTCTCACATTTTCATTTTTTACAAGTCGTAACTTGTAGATTTTGTGGTAGATAATTACCAGTAAATTTCAAACGAAAACAGATAACACTTGGTTTTGCAACCAACTGATTGTATGCGGTTGATATTTTATCTACGTATAATTAGAAATAATTAGTTTGAAATATTAATCTTATCAATGAGGTTTCCTGTCAACAACAAAATGAAAACGGAAACTGTTTCCGATCCACCTCCAGAAGATGGAAGATAATCGATATGAATATAGAACGTCAGTTCAAATATAAACATAGAAGAATGAGAAAAATCATATTGGATCAAATTTCGGGTGTAGTTCCGAAACCATGATCGCATATACTTGATTCTTTTAGAGTGCTACATGATATTGATGTTGATTTTTATCGGGTCGCGTCAACGTCTGAAATGTTAGGACGACATCTATGAGGTGTTTTGGTAATGTTTGCGCGGGAAATTTGTCACGCGGTGAGATATCATGGCGTCTGTCACATGTTCGTTCGACGAGGTGTCATGGCGGCTATCTCGGGCTCCTTTCCTTCGACGATGTGTCATGGCGGCTATCACGTGCTCCTTCAACCAGACTTCTGTCACGTGTTCCTTCGACTGGGTGTCATGACGGGTATCACGTGCCGAGGTGTCACGACGTCACGCAGGTCTTCAATCCATCATAACGTCTGCGACGTGTGCGTCAAATTAATTAGCGCGTTCGATAAAAAATGGTATTCTTTGGTGAGAAAGATGCAGAGGGATCCGAACCCCGCGTCATTTTATATCTGAAAATGTTACTGATTTCACGATTTCACATGTATACTTACCAGTTCGATCGACCTCTTTTCTCTCACTCTTAAGAATACCATTTAGTTTTGATTGTATATTCATTGCCATCATCTTTTAATGAACTGATGAACTATCATAGTTAAATGTCAATATTAGAACAGTTAACTTCGAAGGACGACATCTATGAGACCTCAATTCAAAATATTACTGATGTTGTAGCTATATAGCCTTCTATTAATAAGCCGATGAACTATCACAGCTGAATGCCAATCTCAGATTAGTTCCCGTCAAAGGACGATATATTTGAAGTATTTTGTTGTTTACACCAAAAGCACATTAAGTATATGAAACAACGTTGTAGCAATTTATTTTGCATGCACCTGCGTCATCATATTCAGTTTATACTGATTATGAGAACGCAAACGCGTGTGAGTGTATACAATGAGAGGATTCATTAGGTAAACAAATAACAAAGACTGAATCATTTGTACTACACACAATATGTTGACTTTCGGGTAGGGTTGAATGCGAAAATATAAAATTTGATTGTACATATCGACAATTTGTTTTTGTTGTCATTTATGAAGCTTACAATTTCTCGAATAGAGGCCTATTGTAGAAACTTTGCTAAAGACACTTGTTCATATGCTATATAAAAATCGAAATAAATATTTCAAAATATCTGAATGTTTGAAATATCGATGATTCAATTATTGAATTTGATTGAGAACATCAAAGTAGCGTCCTTCCTTTCGAAATAAATAAAATATTTAGTCTGAGAAGCTTGTTATTCTGTTTTACATGTGAAAGTTTTCATTACATATTCAACTTATTCTACGAAATATGATATGCATGAATCATTCTTTCAAATAATAAAACATGTAATATATTTGACAGACTGAACTTACTTTTATCATTGTTTCTACGCTTTGTGTGAACGATAAAAATTAATATTTCAAGTTTTCTTTATAACTTAGTATTGACGTAGCGTATAAAACTCAGAATAATTCGGAACGATTGATTTTTATTGTTATCCACGATTGTCAACCTATATCTGAATCAGTTCGAGATGCAGACTTTGCAATTTCTCGATCTTTCGAAAGCCGTTGAGTGAATCATTTGAACTACACACAATCTGTTGACTTTTGGGTAGGGTTGAATGCGAGAATATTAAATTTGGTTGTACATATCGACAATTTGTTTTTGTTGTCATTTATGAAGCTTACAATTTCTCGAATAGAGGCATATTGTAGAAACTTTCCTAAAGATGACTTGTTCACATGTTATTTAAAAATCGAATAAATATTTCAAAATATCTGAATGTTTGAAATATCGATGGTTCAATTATTGAATTCGATTGGAGAACATCAAAGTAGCGTCCTTCCTTTCAAAATAAATGAAATATTTAGTCTAAGGAGCTTGTTATTTTGTTTTAAATGTGAAAGTTTCCATTATACATTCAACTTATTTTACGAAATATGACATGCATGAATAATTCTTTCAATTGAACTTACTTTTTTCATCGTTAGAAACGCTTTGTGTGAACGATAAAAATTAATATTTCAACTTTTCTTTGTAACGTAGGTATTGAGGTAGCATTTTAAACTCTGAACTGAATCAGTTAGAGATGCAGACTTTGCAATTTGTCGATATTTTGAAAGCTCACTTATACTTTTCTCAAAAATTTACAATACTTCAAACTATCCATTTTGCTTAAAATATACTTTTTCAAGTATGATATGAATTATTGAAACGATCGATTTTCATCGTTATCCACGATTATCAATCATTATTTAAATCAACCTAACAATGAGGATGCTGCAGGTGTAGGATTGGAATCAAACTCGTGAAAAACTCGCTAAATCTTATTTTGTGAATATCGCTGAATTCATACAATTCCAGCAGCCCGAAGGTTCGTTTCGCAATTTTGCGAAGGATGATTTAGAGAGATTGTTGGTGTGAAGGTTCTCGCGAAATCGAAAATGAGAGTAAATAAACTTGAAAATAGTAACTTAGGTATTGAAGTAGCGTATAAAACGACGAATTTTTCGAAATAACCGATTTTTATCATACGATTGTCTACCAGTATCAAAATCAATCTAGTTCGATATGTACACTTCACGATCTTGTTATGTTGATTCGATCCAAATGCCCTAGTGAACAAATTAGGAGGAATTATATCTCTACAGTTTTATGATTCGACGAATGTAATCATTTGTACTAAACACAATCCGTTGAATTTTGGGGTAGGGTTGAGTGTGAAAATATTAAAATATTAAAATATATATCAACAATTTGATTAACATTCTAATAATACATATTTCATTCATCTCGGTTCACACAACATTTGAACGCGTAAATTATTCAAGTAATTCGAATTGAATGTTTTTGTTGTCATCTATTGAGTTTACAATTTCTCAAATAGAGGCATATTGTAGAAACTTTGATAAAGATCCAAATGTTCACATGTTATATAAAAATCGAATGAATAGTTTAAAATATCTGAATGTTTGAAATATCGATGATTCAGATATTATATTTGATTGAGAAAATCAAAGTAACGTATTTCCTTTCAAAATGAACGAAATATTTAGTCGTGAGAAGTTTTGATAAGATTGTTTTTTGTTTTAAATGTAAAAGTTTCCATCATTATACTCAGCTTATTTCACTGAATATGATATGCATGAATCATTCTTCCAATTGAACTTCCTTTTATTATCCCTAGAAACGCTCTGTGTGAACGATAAAAATTAATATCTCAACTTTTCTTTGTAACTTAGGTATTGAATTAGCGTATAAAACTCAGATTAATTCGGTACATCAATGGACTATCATATTTTTTCCAGAAAGATATGGCTTATCACTATAGCGAATTCCTCCATACCTTGGTGAAGGTGGGAAAATTTAATGCAAACATTTTCGGAATACATTGTTCAAATATAAGCTTGTTCGATCAGTTGGAAGAAATCCTGAGTGAGATTCTATTGCGATAAACCACTCCAATTGTAGCCCTGTCAGCTGAAGAAAATGAATACGAGGAAGAACAAACTACTATTAGAGAGGGTACAAACGTTTTTTCTTAGGAGGGTCTAGATGTTTTTTAACAGACGTTCTTTGGGAGGATCCAATCGTTATTGGGAGGGTCTTTGGAAACGGGGTAACACCATATCACATTGTCATAGGTTATCATGAACCACCATGCACGTTCGCGGGGAATGTCAAAGGGAATTTTCGAGAGCAAATGCGCTTAGGCGGCACGAGAAAAAAACATTTCAAAACACACTGTTTCTCATGCAAGCATTGTGAAGTTACATTTTCTCGCCGAGACAATTTGAATCGTCATATCATGCTATTCCACAGTCGAGATATAAGTATAATTCACTGGTCCAACCCAGATGTTCTACTGCACCGGTTAGAAGGAATCATACCTCTACAAGGATATATCTAAGAGAAACGTGAAATAATTAATGAATTAAGAAGATTTCGTAAAAATGGTATTTGAATAAAAACTCAGAATAATTCGAAACGATTGATTTTCATCGTTATACACGTTTCACAGCAGAATTTGTGTAGCTGGAGTAGAGTTCGGTGTAGTTGTGGCCTACTATAACGAGGACCGAAATGAGTTTAAAATAATATATTATCACCTGTTCCTTTATTTGAGTTCTCCATGTAGCGGTTTATCGCCTGAAGCTATTTTGTATGCTTGCAACATTGTCATCATTTGAGAGATAAGAGCGACTAGGAGAAATTATCTGTATGTTGGGGAGGGTCGAAATGAATATGTTTGACTATTATTACCTGTAGAGACCCATTCATTTGAGTTTCTTCTAATATTGATTAACTCTAAGTTTGAGATTGACCGCCTACATAAGAATCTTCAACGATTTGGTAGGTTATTCATTATTTTCATAGCCATTGTAAAAAGTTTTGAAGGGGACAACTTTATCAGCGCAACATGGTTGTACGCTTCAGCACTCGAGATAAAAGATTGAAGTTGGTTACCGCAAACTGCCTGATACCTACCACTATAATAATTGAATGAATAATTGAAAAAGATAGCATAATGAACCTGAAATATACACTGTAAATCAAATGTATTGGCTGTTGAATCATTTTATCGAAGGTTATATATTCAAACAGGTAATAAAACAGAAGTATATTTATATTCATTTATTATTAAGTAACATTCCTATTGAATAGATTGAAGCATAAATTTTTGTTTCTAGGCCTGGAGCGATATTCAGAATATACGAAGACCCTGAATTGATCGCTTCATGTTTATTGATATTAATTTCTAAACTTATCACTCCTGTTGTGATGCCCAGGAGGGTGGGGTGAGATTCAGGGGCCCCTGCTCACCAGGGTGGGACGAGTCAGGGTTCCAAGGGATTTGATAGCTGCCTGTTTCCTCCCTGCATCTTTCTTTGGAATCCAACTGTTATGTTCAGACCCCAATCCCAGCCATTTAACATACAATTTTTGTCTCCTCCTACGTAGACTATTCATTTGATCTGATTAATTAATAAAACAGTGCTTTCCATACAAAAAATTTCATTTTCAATAAAAACACATTAAAAAATTAATAATTTTATTTCAGACTAGTAATAATATATTTTATAAACATTAATAGATATAACAAGAAAAGAAGGAAGTACCCTAGTCACGTTAACCTCCATTCAAAGATATAGGATCTACCAGTCTTATATTGAATATTCCTCAACTGCGAAAGAATGAAAAATATATTAGTATAATCAATATAAGTACTGAAAATGTGCATACCTCCACAATCAAAACTGCTAAATCCTCACCCGTGCCATATATACACAGCTCATCAATATCTTCTTCTTCTTCCGCATCAACTGATGATGATAGTGTTGTTGAGGGTGGTAGCGGTGCTAGATTCAAGCTAGAGGATGATGGAGGTGGTGTTGATTGATCTCTGTAAACAGTAAAATGATGTTCGAAGAATTTCTATAGTAATTAAAATTGAATAACTAACCTTATTTGATCATCATCATCAATTATGATGGAGGTGATAGGAGTAAGTGGGAACTGTCTTTTTTGTTTCTTCCTATTGATACTTGATGAGGGGGTTGATCTCTTTCTACATCCACTAAAATTGCATTGAAGAATTAAAAGAAAAATATCGAAAACAACAGAATGAAACTTACTTTTCATTTCTAATCCTTGTTGATGTTGATGATTGCATCCTATCAACACTGTTATTATTTTCAGCTCTATAAGAAATTTATTATTAGTTTTAACAATGTATGATTATATTTTTCTTAATGAACTTACACATTAGGTGATTCATTGATAAAAACCTCTTCACTCCCATCTTCTTAGTGATATTTTACAACTTTCCCTGCATTATAACAAGCAGTTGGATGTACTTCATTAATAATAATCTCTGTTCCGTCCTCCAGGGTTCGCGTCTCTATTTACTGTCAACAAATTATAATTAAAAATCTTTAGAATGATGTAAAGAATAGAGAACATACCCTCTAATCGAATTATCCTCATTCAAAACTACTAATGTGCTATGAGTCCCTACAGGGTCATCATTATATTTTGAAATAGTCCCATCATTCTCACTCATATATACAATATAACCACTGAAAAATTAGTAAAAAGATATGAAATTTTATTAATAGATATTTCTTAATGAAACACTTTTCAGATAAATATGCAGGTGGATAAACCGGTGGTGTATATCTATTTGTTAGTTGTTCCATCAAATCATACATCATACTTGAAAAGAGATAATTTTAACGAAAGAATTTCCAGAGCTATCAAATGAGAAACTTGCACTGCTGATGAGGAAAGGTGTTTTTCCCTAATTGAGATTAAGAGAAAACGTGTTTCTTTGTTTTGAAAACATATTAAAATTCTTTTCAATCAAATTAAAATTGATAAAAATTATATCTAATCAATAACTAATAGATGAATCAAAACGAAATTATTTCAAAAAATATTAAGATCTGAAAAAGTCAACTTCATAATCAATGAATATTGATCTGAAAGAAAAATTGGTTCATTGAAATTAGTGGAAATGATATTTTTAAGTTGTGAAAACATCACAAGTTGTGAAAACAACACAACTAGTCTTTCATATATTAGGTTAAAAACATATTTAATCATTACTTCCTTTCGGTACATTTTTTTAAAACGTCGTCGCACAATTTTGAAGGGACTGAATGACTAGCCGAAATGGGTAATTATGCTCGTGAAAATTGAGGATTCAAGTATATTTTGGTGATGATCGATTGCTTCTCGAAATTCGTGTGGACTCGTCCATTGAAAACGAAATCAGCCGAAGAGGTTCGGAATCTTCGCACCAACAATATCACTTATCCATTCTTCGCAAAATTGTAAACTCACCTTTGTACTGCTGGAATGGTATGACTTCATCGAAATTCTTGGAACTAAAATCAGAGATTTCTTCTCAAGTTTACAAACAGATTTCGATCCTGCCCCCATAGCATCCGATGAATATTGCCAAATAGTTCAACTTGTGTGGGACAATAATGAAAAAGTACTTCAAGTTACGAAGCATGGTATTCATTTTTGGCTGTGTGAGGAAGATGTTCGAGAAATAATTAATATCAACGATGGAGTGTTATAACATCGAGTGTATTTTCTCGAACAATTCAATTTTTCTTCATACTGTCACAATGTTATTGATGTGATAAAAAGCATGAGGAATCATGCCAGTGCATTAGAACTCTTGAATTGTTTTGATAATATTTCATCACCAAAATATTTAATAACCAATACACTCAGAGAAATGTTATTTTTCTATAATAATTAGGTTTTGTATGATTTAGAACAATAAATTATGATTAATAATTATCTTTGTTTTATTATTAAAACACACCCACATCATAGTGAACAATTTATTCATTATTATCAAATTTTATGAAACATGAACACATTAAATTTTACCATATAAAACTAAAAAGCATAAAATCTTAAAATTAGCACAGTGATATCATAGTAAACAATTCATTTATCTTTGTATTTCATGAAACATAAACACATTAAATTTTACAATATAAAACTGAAGAGCATAAAATCTTTAAATTAGCACAGTGACATATAGTAAACAATTTATTATTATTACTATCATTTTAAATTTTATGAAACACGAACACATTAAATTTTACAATATAAAACTAAAAAGCATAAAATCTTAGAATTAGCACAGTGAATAGTGCTCATAAGGCAGGGTATTTGTTCGGTCTTTTATCAGGTGACATTTGGTATCAAACAAACTCAAAGCAATTTTGTTCTGTTTGATGGTGTAAAGATTGAAATCAAAAGAGCGGATTGATTTCTGCACTCTATAAATCTCAATTTCCTCCTCGAGACATTCAACATAGTCTTCGGAAGAGATGGAATATTTCAATACAGCATCTCTAATACCCATCGCTTTTTAACAGGTTCTTTTCCTTCTACTTTATAACTATACATTTTGGAGCGTAAGCCTACAAATTTCGTCATTAAAAAACCTTTGTTCTCATCCTTCATAAGTCCTACTACTTTCTTATTCACAAGTGGGATATTAAAAATATTAGCCACAGCATAGTCGCTTGTATCGAATTTTGAAACATTTTTCCTGATTATCGTCTCGTAGATGTCATTGTCAGTGATTATATGATAGATCAAACTATCAGTATCTGTATAACACAGCCTTATCGCTTCAGGATCTTCATATATTTTCAGCATAAAGTTATGATGAAAATCAAACACACAAGTTTTTGAAATATCTGAAATAGCCATTCCTATATGAATTGGTTTATTAAATAATATTTCGAGTTTGTTTGCTCGATTGCTATCAAATTTTCATAGAAAATCTTACTTCTATTGAAATTCGGCTGCGAAATATAGTATCGCACTCCAAATGGTCCATACCATTTATTAACTAATTTAACGCTCCGATGCTTACGTACGTTCTCCATCGATTTCACAAATATTGCATTTATGATAAGTTTGAAAAGAGCCTCCTCAAATTCATTCTGTGCACCTGCGCGTAGTCCTGTATTCAAATCGATATACACTTTCAACCAAGCGGATTGACTAAATTTCAAAAACCTATGTACTTTCTTCAAGAGCATTCCTAATGCTAAACATTGTTTCAGATTTCTATAGTGAATAATATATTTAGATTTATCAAATAGAGTGGATAATAATTGCTTAGCATTAGGGGGTGTTGAGTGTAAAGGACAAAGCGGTAAATCATCATGAAGATCATGTAAGTTTTGCGGGTAATCTAGATCTACTTCTAGAATGTATCCAATAGGATTTTCATCGGAAATATTTGTCACATCGATGTTAAGATCTTCGCACCATTCAAAATTTCCATACGGTAAATATTGGGCCATAGCCCACCCATATAAATTACATACATCGAAGTACATGAGGTAACTATTCTCCTTGTGGATTATGATCCTTCATATATTTATTATTAGCTGCTGCGAATCTATTACAACATTGGCGTACACCTCTTCTCATCCTCCTTCCTATAAACATAATCATATCGATATCTTTGAGAATTTGGAGAGAAATTTTGGTATATTTTAACATAGACTCCCACGAGAATCCAGGTAAAGCTGTACGATGGATCTAAACTGTAAATCTCAATACATTTAGCTCTAAAATTCTCAAAAACATCAGCTAATAACAAAACTTCCGTTTTCAAATATAAAGCTGAATACTCCCCTAAATTACTACAATTGAATTTCTGCCAAACGTTTTGTGCATGTTTATAGTCCTCCGCACTTATAGATTCATCTCTCAATTTATTATCGAATTTTTCGATTGATGGTAAATTTAACTCATCCAATCGATTTCATCCATCTAATTGTTCATAAGGGAAAACCCCCTCACGGGTTAATAAATTAAACTGTTCTGATAAATGATTGAATTCACGCTTTAAAATTTTCAATTGGTTAACATCCAAGAAGGAAACTAGCTGATCTAGTGATGTATTCAAAAATCTATATGAATCTATGAATCGGAATTTTACGGGGGATGAGAATGAGCCTCGTGTGAAGCTTACATATTTTTCTTTATTCACAGGTAGCTCTTGGATGTTTTGTTTATTCGCTTTAGCTAAATCTCGTATTAATAGAAACATGTCATATCCGCTCAAATTATGCGCTAAAACAGGTACTACAAATTTATGTTTCTAATTTAAGTTGCAAGCTCATGAGCTAATCCTCTGAATGTTCCAGTGAAATGACAATGGTCTCTAACACGTATTTCATCTTCATTAAAATTTTTCTCGCAAATATGACATTTGGTTTCATTCATTATAGATACTGAATTAGCCGCACTCAAACTCATGGGTATATTAGATTTCAATTTCATTTCGATGAAATGACTAATTCCATCTAATTGCATAATTGACCGTTTAGCTGGTTCAGGGCCTCTGTAGCTGTCATATTTAGATAGAGAATCATCGAAATGACATTCCAAATAGTATCCTACACTGTATGCTTCATGTAGCTGCGTTTTATTTGTGTATGAATCGGAATTCGATGGAGAACAGTTCTGAATTGGTAGCAAAAGTGCTTCAAAGTCGAAATAGATCACGAATGGCATGGGTATTTTATTTGCAAAATTTTTGAATTCTAAATGATCCTCCTTAGGGAATTTAATTTTGCACTTATTTATTCTCCCGCAATCCTCGATATGAGTCTTATATTTGCTCTCACTTTTGAAATTATTTAAACAACGTTCACATAAGTACGTTTTATTCTTAGTAGTGATTTGCGCATTAATAAGTCGATCTGAATTTTTAATCAAGCTATAATGGAATTTAACTATTGGATCAACTAAATTTGGTGTATCTAAAGATTCTACATCTCGATAATATTCATCTTGAATCAACATCAAATTAAAGTGTGTTTCTAGTTTGTTTTTTGTAAGATATGCAGGGAGAACCTTGAATTTTTCCTTACAGTCATTATCATATTTTTGTTTATTACATAATTCTAAAACGAAAACGTGTATGCTTCTATTATTCAGCTTCTCGAATAGGGGAATTTGTGTTATATATAGACAGCGGGAAAGTTAAATTTCGTAAATTTAAAACAGTACTAAAATGAGGATATGATGATACTCGATCTGGATGTGTGTTAGTAGCAGGGTGAAGTCCAGCTTTTACTGCCCAAGCAATACAATACTCATCCTAGTTCTTAACATTAATAACAGCATGCTTGTTTACGATTCCCCGCGAGAGTTGAATATATGAAGATCCTGAATTTATAAGTTCATGTTTGTTAATGTTAATTTGTAAATTAATAATAGTTTTGAGCGACCAATTGGACTCTCTTTCTTGGAAATTTTCTAATTTATTTAAAATTTTCTCGATGATATTATCTACAAACCAATCAAATATATTTTTTGTATTATCTATTGCTCTTGATTGCGTATGGAAATATTTGAAGTCGGTTTCAATATTTTCCTCATTCACATTTCCCTTTATAAATTCACCACAAAATGTAGAATTAACTTTTATGAAATTATTTGTATGAAGGATTCTAGAGATTCTTGAATTGAATAGATGGAAAGAATCGTATAGAAAATTACTAGGATCTAAATGTAAAATATTGATAATATATCCTGTTCTAATTCAGCACTCGAAAGCAGACTTTCCATCTTCTCATCTGATTCGAGCAGTACGATTTTGATTTTTTACAGCAGGTTTATTTTTAATTTGGAATAAAATGTTGAAACGTTTTATATGTCCTATATTTGTTATTAATTGATCCTTATTAGCCAAATTTGATACATCCTTAGATAAATGTCTTGAAAAAGTGCGTATATATTTACTACAGAAATCAATCCATTTATCCATTTCCTGAGGGGAAAAATTTGATTTTAACAAATCGCTTTGAGCCTGATCGATAATCTTCACGATATCACAACTTATTTTCGAGATAGTATCCATGATAAAAGACAAAATAAAGACCCTACCTTGTCCTGCTCGTTTACTATTATTTTTATGCCGGTCCAGGGTCTTGAATTGAAATTTCTTCAAATTCTATTTTGTAAGCTGCGTTCTTCTTTCCAAAATTCTCTTGTCCCCTATAGAAGAAGCCCATACATATGAAGTTAATCTCCATTAGATCAATTTGATAATCAAATAATAATATACTCACCTTTTGATTGAAAACACCACACAAAAACACGAGCCACTCGTTCAAGAATCAAATGTGTAATGATTATGAAATTATGTTTGAAACAGTACCGTTTCCACCTTCTTATCAACGCTGCGCGCGATTCCTACAGTTGCCTACGAGACCTAGATCGCGTAATCACATTCCCAGGCTAATTTGCTTCACTCTTATCAATATCAGCACAGGAAAGAGTTAAAGTTTTCATTTTGTTGTTGACAAGAAACCTCATTGATAAGATTAATATTTCAAACTAATTATTTCTAATTATACGTAGATAAAATATCAACCGCATACAACCAGTTGGTTGCAAAACAAAGTGTTATCTGTTCTCGTTTGAAATTTACTGGTAATTATCTACCACATAATCTTCAAGTTACGACTCGTTGAAGACTCACGTGACAGACGCCATGACATCTCGTTTAAGACCTGCGTGACACACCTCGTTGAAGGAACACATGATAGCCACCTCGGCGATGTAACACGTGACAAACGCCATGACACCTCGTTTAAGACCTGCGTGACAGAGACCTCGTTGAAGGAGCAAGTGATAGCCACCTCGTCGATGTAACACACGTGACATACGCCATGACACCTCGTTGACCGCCTCGTTCAAGGACCACGTGACAGTCGCCATGACACCTCGTTGACCACCGAAGGATCACGTGATAGCTGCCATGTTATCTCTTTCAAAACCACGTGTCTAGGACCTCCCTTACAAACAACCTGTATATATAATATAACACACTCTTTACAAACACCTGTATATACATTCAAACAACCAAACTCGCAATCACTGATAACGCTATCTACCCGATAACACTAATTACAAACACCGGATGCCAATCGCCAGCACAGACCGGAAGTGGAGACCGGATATCCTGGCACAAAAGTAGTCCACTGTATCTACTAACGTCGTCGATAATTGCCATCCGTATAAATTCGGAACCAGATTGTTGATAGAATTTTTCCACTTGGAAGTTATTTTTGCGTTATTCGAAAATTCAAATTCCAATATATTGACGGCCAACGTTAGATGTCATGCCGACTATCACCTTCATCAGAAATGAAGGCTTTTGATAACAATGGTAATTTTGTTTCGACATCCAAATTTAGAGTTATGGTAGTCCCATGAGAGATATCAGCAGATTGACCATGTACCAAATTGATGGTTCTTTCCATAGTTTCGCCGTCTGCGGTCTATAAAGTGTGAATTGTGGCTGAAGGATCCCATCTAGGACAGCTGAAGACTTTATATGTGGTGGATGACCTAGGCTGAGCATAATATCGGACCACATGACAGCTATTATTGCAATAGAAGCAACCATGGCCAGCACATGCACTACCAAGTTTGCAAAACTGACGTGACGCCCCAATGATGGCACTCATATTCGGATCCAACTATTCTGCAAGATTTCACTGGAATATTATCCACCACTATAGCTGAGCATGAGGTCTTTGAGATTACCTTTCCGAATAATCCCATGAGTATGACAATCCCTAATCCTGCTGCTGATCCAATAGGCACCCTCCTACTGGATGATGACTGATTCCTCACTATTGGCTCTTTCATCTCTATGTACACATCTTCAGAGTCTACGTACCCTCTGACTCGATCTGAACTCTTCCTAACCTTCCCACAGCATGCTCGTATGGTTTTATACATGAGTTTCATGGTGAATTTCAGAATCGCAAAATAGGATAGTCATCACTGGTGCTAATATCACTAGGCCAAAGCCAACTGCTATCATGGCAAAATATAGGAACACCAGAGCCAATATCCAATCATAAAATGCATAACAACAAGGGTTTAGCCAGTGATCAGCACAGAGGTAGCAATCAATTGCATCACAGATCTCCACCTCAGGGCAATCAACATAAGTAATGTATTTAGTTAATCTGTCCTTACTTACCACACTGATCTTTTACCGCTCGTCACTTATCTTGGAATGGCATTTAAGACATCTGCTGTCTGATCGAAAGTGTCGCAGTGCATGTTGCCACAAACCTGGATATGCTTCTCCCTTGGAATAGGAAGGACTAGGTGATAGCCCTTATCAGAGCACTGAGCCGAGCATGTTCCACATACCTTGATGGTGTTGTCCTTCAGATAATCATAGACCAGGACATCTATGTAGTCATAGCAATAAACTGACTCTGCACACTGACCTAGATGGAGGAAGGGAATCTGAGTGTTGGCTCGGAAGATCCTATAAGGGCCATCAGAGCTCTGTGAGGAGTGGCAGTTGGATAGATCAGGATTATGTCTACAACATACACTATTACCAGTAATTCGTCCCTTCGGCTTCCATTGAGTGTCCTGGAATAAGATTCATCCTGTGATGCGATAACAGGCTCTTCAATATTTAACCCTGATACAAAATTCTTGTGTGGTGGGAATCTACCACGAATGCTATGGATTGAAGTTTGCCTGACGGCTCACATCCTTCACCTATTGATCCTGTTGAGCACGATTTTGGCTTGAACGCATCCCAGTGCTCATCTTTGCAGGTGGATGATGGCATAACCCTATACTTATGGACGTAGCAAGAGTCCGAGAGATCGAAATAACCGTTCTTCATTTCACATTCCAAGTGAACCTGAACCTGGTTTGGTGAACAGATAATCTCCCACCCACATGATCGGATACCCTCAGGTGACTTCATTTGACAGAATACCCCGCCATTAGACGACCACATATAGTCCTCCTGAGGGTTTTGCCGAAGTAAGCCATGTTTGAATCAGTAATATTTCTAGCAAATGCAAAGCTTTCATCATCGCAGGGTAGATCAACTGCTGCAGATCCAAATTTGATCACATCATGATCAACCACTGACCTGGTACCTAATGCTAGTCTGTAACCTAGCAGTGTTATTGCTATCAAAATAATTGTTATGTTGGTCATGATCACAAGTTTAATGATAGTTATATTATACGTTTGTTTCTTGATTTAGTGATTTAAGGGGGTCTTTGTGGATGTGTGGAATTTAAAATAGTGTCATGTCGATATAAATTTTAATTTATCGATTCATAAATTTAACAATATTGATAATGTAACGAAGCTTAAATTTCGAAAGATTATTTAATTTAGATCAGGCAATAAATACGGATGTTACATGTAATTTCAGTTTGAACAGTTCATTATTTCAATAGATATGAATGAATTCCGAATGTGTATTCCGTGATTGCCACTTTTCTAAATCTCCGTAATTTCAAATAAGTATAATTATTCAAATAGATGAATGGAAATGCAATACATAATGCAAACTTATACAGATTGTAACCTGTATATATTGAGATAAATGAAAATATACGAACAATGATTATAAATTATAATCATACATAAGCATATATAAACATAATACAATAATTACAATTAATAGTAATCATTAGTAACAATAGTAATTATGACCACAATTACAATGCAATTACCGTAGATATAGATAATAGGTAATAAACTATCAATAATGTTTAAAACTATACGAAATTAGGTAATTTATCAAATAAATCATTTTGAATCTTTTGGTACTTTCGATATAATATCAGATAGCGAATCAAAGTTGATATCACACGTTTTTGAAATTTTATTAAAATTACTACACATTACATTGAGAGGAGACTTGAAGAGCAAATTAGTACGTGCAAATGGGGTATAGAAGGTTGAACTGATTCTAGTAGAACCGATCGGAATATGGAAATTGATATTCGATAGGAGATATGGGCAGTCAATAGAACCATGCATTAGGTGATATAAAAATGCAATGGATATAGTTACTCTTCTGTAAGATAATTCTTGCAGAGCACTATTTTGTAGTAAAAAGTTGTGAACCAAACCACGAGGTAGATAAGTGCCTGTATGTCTGAAAACAACGTATTTTGAGAATCTACGCTGGACAGATTCAACCCGCGATATTTGCTGCATATATATAGGATACCAAATTATTGTGCAATATTCTAATTTCGATCTAGTGAAAGTTGTGTATAAAGATTTCCACGTGGTTGAGCTATTGAATTGTCTACAGTTTCTAATGATAAAACCTAATGTTCTAGTTGCAGAGGAGACGCGTTTGGTAATATGATTAATAAATAGGAGTTTCGAATCGAAAAATATACCAAGATCTTTTACTAAGTCCGTACGAGTTAGAGGGTTGTCCAAAATCGTATAATTAAATTTAATCCACTTAATTTTACGTGTGTAGGTTATTATATTGCATTTATTAACGTTAAGGTTTAATCTATTTGTTTCACACCATTCGCTAATGCGATTCAGTTCAATTTGTAACAAGTAGCAATCATGGACTGATATAATAAGCATGTAAATCTTCATGTCATCGGCAAATAAAAGGTGGGGGCAATTGATTGTTAAAGCAAGATCATTTATGAATAGCAAGAATAAGAGAGGACCCAAATTAGATCCTTGGGGAACCCCGGATTTGGAGACAAAATAATTGGAATGAAAGTTATTGATATCTACATATTGCATTCTACCGATAAGGTATGAATCAAAAAATTTCACCAGATCATCACTAAATCCGAACCTCTTCAAAGTTTGTAATAGGAGGTAGTGATCGATACGATCAAAGGCTTTAGTAAAGTCAGTATTAATGCAATCAACTTGGCCACCTTTATCAACAATATTAGAAGTAAATTGGGAAGAACAGGCTAAGTTCGTAACAGTTGATCTGTTTTTCATAAATCCATGTTGATTTGGTGATATTTCATTTCGAACCAAAGGATAAATATGGTTGTAGAGGACAATTTCAAAAATTTTAGCAAAGTTGTTCAAAATAGAAATCGGTCTGTAGTTTCGAATATCTGACGAAGTACCGGATTTGAGAACCGGGCAGATTCGACAGGTTTTCCAAATCAAAGGGAAATTTTGGGTTTTTAAGGATAAAGTAAATATGAAGCACAGTGGCGTAGCCAGAGCGCTAGCACAGTCCTTTAGTAGAAAAGAAGGAATGCCATCAGTTCCTGCGGTGAATTTGTTTTTCAGTTTTTTTGTTGCTTTTATAACATCGTCTTCAGAGATTTTCGGAATAAGTACAAAATTGTTACTTGTATGATGATTGGCGTTATTAACAGGCACAGAATTTACATAAACGCTAGAAAAGTAATTGGCAAACGCATTAACTATGGACCGAGGTGTGTCATAGGAAATATTATCGTTATGCATAACATCTGGAATTCTGGACTGACCTTTTTTAGATTGGACGAACGACCAAAATTTCTTAGGATTAGTTGAGATATCATTTTCAAGATCTGCGATATATTTTGTGTACGATTCACCAATCAGTCTTTTCACACGGCTACGTAGATCACGGAATTTTGATAGGTATCTTTCAGATCTGAATTTTTTATGAAGCCTATGCGCGTTGTTTTTGGCGCGTAATACGCTAATAATTTCGTTTGAGAACCAGACAGGATAACTACTCTTCCTTATTATTTTAATAGGTACACATTGATCGAAAATACTGTTAAGAATGCAGTAGAAAATATTACATGCTTGATCAACATTAAGAGACGCGTAGATGGGAGACCAATCAGTATCAAGAATTAGTTGATATAACACTGGGAAATTGGCCTTACGGAAATTATAAGAATTATGTAACGTGTTATGTTGAAAACGATTAGTTTTAATTTTTGGAATGTCTACAAGAATGTAAAGGGCTGGGTGATGTTCGTCTTCTGTAACGAAAGGTACCTCATCATTTAAGACTTCACACTTCAAGTTTGATAGCACCAGGTCGAGGAGGCGACCTTCACTATTTAGTGTTTTATTGAATTGAGTTAAATTTAAGAATGATATAAAGGTATTCATCAAATTGGATTTCGCATCGTCTACATTGTATACAAATTTTGTAATATTAAAATCTCCGAGTATCAATATATGTTCATTATGGATATCATGCATTAGTGACATATTATCTAGAAATAATTCGAAACTATCTACAGGTACATTGCCACTAGAAAAATATACTAAGAAAACATACAATGATTTTTTATCCTCTAATGATACCTTACATCCTATTACATCAATAAACGGAGAAATGTTAGTTAAGCTAGAAACATCAATAGCGTTTACAGTGAAAATATTTTTAACACCAAGTACAACACCACCACCTTTTTTTACACCAGCGGATATAAGATTTCTATCATTACGAAACACAGTATAGGTTTCACTAATAATTTCGTTGTTATTCACATTTTCTTGTAACCAGGTTTCAGTAATGCCTATTATGTCGTATGATGCACAAGAAGTCGAGACTAGTATTTTATTGACTTTGGTGTTCAGGCCTCTTACGTTTTGATAGTAGCAGCTTAGGGTGGTAAGGTTAGGTTTATTTGAGCAATTGGATGTATTATTTAGTTTAAAGAGATGATTTTGGGTACATTATTGAAGTATTTGATTTTGAGATTAGTTTCACCTTCATTTAAACGTTTATTTAATTGATCTTTTAGTGTGCGGTAATATTCCATTTGCCTCGGGGTTTTATCAGAATTGATTCTAATTGTTTTAAATTCAGCACATTTTTTTAGGTTAGTGTTGCTACGAATAAGATTTATTGCCAACACTTCATCATGCAGTATAATTTTAAGAGGTCGTCGATGGTCTTTTGATTTTTCAGAGTCGTACCGTCCAAGGCGAATAGTTTTAACATTCGATAGATCTAGTGTTGAATTAGGCAAAATTGCCTGAATAATTTCGGTGACTTGATTTAAATCGGCGGATGTTCTTTGTTCTTTGTTCAACTCAGATGCTTGTTCCGTTAATCCGAAAACAATAGCATTTTTACTGCGTATTTCACGTTCTTTAATTTCTTGTACGACTTCTTCAAATGAAAAGGATGGGGATGCAGTTGAATTCTGAGTAATAGTGTTTTGTAGGTTCAATATTTGGTTCTGTAGTTTAGCAACAATTGCCTTTAGTGAGTTCAGATCATTGCCCATTTCAGTACATTGTGCACAAGTCCAACTGAGAGATTTCTTTTGCGAGTTTATTACCCTTACTTCGGAAGTAGTAAGATCAGCACAAGTAGATTTGAATATGTTGTTACATATACAACAGTGAACCATTAGATGTAAATCACCGGTTTTCGAACAGCAATGGCAGGAAGGCATGTTCAGATTAAAGATGTAATGATATATTTCACTAAATAACTCTGGATACGGTCCTAATAATCTTGATAGTAAGTGAAAAACAAACAGTTGCCTAAATAAAAACGTTATAAGAAGCAACAGATGTTTATGCGAAGATATCGCTGCTGTTCACTTTACTACATAGCAGTAATTAAATACAAAACTAAATTGCTTCAGTTAGATATTAATTACATAAAATTGCATGTATAAAACTCACATGAACTAGATATTGAGTACGATGATGCACTGTACAAATTTTCGGAAAAAATACACTAATATTATACTATATATTTACACTTTTTCGAGAGAGCGAGTCTTCGCCTGACTTCGACTATATATATATCTAAAAAGTAGCGTCACTTTTAACCATTGTTCGGGGCATAAGTAAAAACTATTGGCACAAAAATAAGTATTTGGTGGAGCAGACCTGTCCAGAACCTCGGAAAACATATAAAAGCCATGACAGCCGAAAGATCTCTCTCTTGTGTTTTTGAATTTCGATCAGTGCAGTTACTCTCTTGTGTTTTTGATTTTCAATCAGTGTAGTAGCTCTCTTGTGTGTTTTTGATTTTCAATCAGTACAGTAGCTCTTGTGTTTTTGAATTTCGAGCCGTACAGTATCTCTTGTGTTTTTGATTTTCAATCAGAGTAGTAGCTCTCTTGTGTGTTTTTGATTTCGATCAGTAAAGTAGCTCTCTAGTGTTTTTTTTTAATTTATTCGAAGTGTGGGTCAGAGATTTAAAAGCTGTGAAATAACAATAGTGTTCCGTTTGTGTTTGTGAATTTTACAAAAAGGTAAATGATAGCAAATAGTTTATATTTTTGAGCATTACGATATATTGATTTCCGTAATTTATGATTGTTATTGTTATTGGTGAACGTTTGTACGATACCTGAGTTCCGTAGTATTCAGTAATTTGAATTGGTGAATTTGAGTTTATCCTAGTCATAGGTCGAATCGCACACGATTTGAATTCGCGCGTGAATTGAAATATTCAAGTAATTGTGTGGTGTGTACAGAGTGTGTATGTTTGAACGACAGGGGCGTCTTTGGTATATTTGTGCACACTGTGTCACTCCAGAAGTATAAGTATATCCTAAGACGACCAAACCACCAACGGCTTGTGCACACTGTGTCACTCCAGAAGTATAAGCTGAGGGTGGTTGTGTGGTTGTGTGATTGAGAATCGTAATAATTCCCTTAATACTATGAGAAGTCCTCGGCCGTAGATATAGGAGTTATTGCAGATGTGATAGTTAGGGTTTGTGCACACTGTGTCACCCCGGAAGTATAAACCCTAATTGTCTAGGTTCCGAATCTGTAAAGTGTATAAAATCTAACACTGTCACACAATTACCGGGCACTCCGTGAAAGTTGGTACAAGGGTGGGTGAGATGACAGAATAAACTCAATTAGAGTAATTAACCGAAACATAGTAAAATCTGATATCGTACAATCGGAAAACTAGTGCAAACAATATTTTCCGAACCAACCGAATTAATAACCGAATATATCGTAGTGTGATTTGAACATTTCATTTATTAGTGCTGCTATCTAAAATATACCGCATACCGCTCATTACGCTGAGACCTGTTTGATTCGTACTTTTCCGCAAATTGATCATTCTGAATCATTCATCAACCGATCCCGTACCGCTGAATTAAATTTAGTGACCGGACTTATTGTAGAGTTGACTTCTTGAAAGAGTTTTCATTTACCGTTTGAGGTTCATTACATTTTCCGTCTGGGTGTAATTTTGTGAAATAATACCGTTCAATTGCATTTAAATTGATTATTCTGAAAGTGTACTTGTTAAAATCATTATATATTTTAATATTTGGAATTCCCTGTTTTATTAAATTATTTCTGCTCCACCTTTAACGAGCTAAGTTATAACCAGGTATCAATTGTAATTAAAGCCTACAATTTCGATACTGTTTTCTGCCCATTGGACTCTGGTTATACTTCACTGTAGCTACCCTAGGGACAAGGCTATCTTTAGATAGCATAGTGACGAGCCTTGTGGAGAGGGCCCTAGCAGAAGTCCTCAAAAAGGAGTTAACCTTTGGGAAAAATCTGGCGCCCGAGGATTCGAAGCCTACCGCAGTAAGCAATCAACCGAAAAGCCGCAAGGGCACGTTATAATAAAATATTGAAGTGATTTTAATGTTATATAACTTCTGATAGTTAAATTTAATTGAAAATACAATTCAATTAGAAATTACGTTTAAAAGTAAAAGTTATTAATATATTGGAATAGGTAAGAATAACGTAAAGTATTTATCAAATAATTAAAGTTTTTTGGATATGGTTAGAAGGATAGGGCAATAAAGTAAATTATTTTATTGGTGAAGTTGAGAAATCTGACGAGGTTCAAATACTTTTTTTTACAAGTTTTATTATAGTCATAAATATGACAGCAAATAATTTTAAAATTGAATTAAAATAGGTTTAGAATAATGGATACATATTATTTAGAAATGCGATTTGCGTACAATGAAATAACTTCCTTTAATCATAACAATAATATAAATATTGCAACAAAGCATATTTCATTCATGTTATATAGTAAACATAGTACCAAAAAAATTTGAATCAGCAAAATAATTGCGAGCGAATAGTTCATTCGATATTTCAAGGGCAATCCAGTGACTATAGGAATAATCACCCAGGACCTCACGGAACAATTGAAATATTTTTCTAGGCGGGATCAATTACATATATATGTCATAAAAGAAAGTAAACGGAAAGTAAGAAGATGAAGGTAGGCGCAGTATTGAAGTTTATGGAGAAGAAATAGAGATTAATTGTAACATACGTAAGTCTGCAGCTTTGATCCGCATATGACTTAGATACGTTGTGGAAAAGTATGACAGCAGTAATATGAGTTACGAATGATTTTTTTTCACATAAAACTACACTTTCGATCGGCATTGTTGAGAAATGTAGGAAATTTGTGTAAAATTTCATTATTGCTGAAATAGGCATAATGAAGAATTCCAAGGATAAGGAATTGATGAGCGCTTTGAAGAAAGAAAAAATGGAAATAAAATCCACCGGTATTAAAATGAGATTGAAAATGAATTTTATAGCAGACGTATTAACAATTAATAATAAATAATGTAGTAAATAAAAGAAGACATAAAGATGGTACAAAAATAACATATGTTTCTATATATATGTTACGGCTGATGTGTGAAATTGGATAAAGCATGAAATTTCACACTTTAGCCGATTGAGTTTTTTCACGGTTGATGTGTATATTAGTTAAAGTATATAATTCGAATATTATCGTCGACAACATTTGGCCTTCACGATATCATTGATAATAGACTGACTAGAAAACTAATATTATGTTATGAAAACCAGTATTATCATATTTATAAATAAAATGATAGTGATAACTGAAATTGAAAAATGTATTTGCTATTTTTAAAACCTAACGTGATATTTCAGGGCTTCAGCGTCAACCCAATTTAGGTATTTCGTGATCTTCTCCACTGTCACAAAAATAAATCGCAATCGTAATTTCATATTTGTTTTTATTGTCCGTCTCGTTTGTTGAACACATTTCGATTAGCCCCATCATTAAAAATATAGCTTTATGATGGGTACAATTGATGTCACTTATTATCGAATTTGTCATATGAAACAAAAATAAATAATATTTTATTTATTTATAATAAATAATATAACATAACATAAAATTAATACAAAATATTCCAACTAAATTTGTAGATGTGAGTTGTTCGATCGTATACATTTCAAAATATCCAAATATCCGAAAATATCATCGTAATGTTTGGATAGTCGAATGAAAGAATTCCGTTTAACACGTGGAATCTTGAAAAATATGTCGGCGTATACTTTGTTGATATTGTTGAAAACGTGTTCAGAATAGTTATAACATATAACATGACATAATTACGAAAGATTCTAACTAAATTTGTAGATGTGAGTTGTTCGATCGTATACATCTCAAAATATCCAGATGTCCGAAATTCAGTAAGAACTCTGAGTTTTTATTCGAAGCCTCATCCATATTTCTGATACCGTCATCTAGGGTTACTTTGCACAATTTTCGCGATTTTTTAAAAACAACTTCAATTTGGTTCCATGAAATGCGTTGAAAACAAAGTATGTGAAAGTTTTATATTTCCTTTAGCTACTCTAAACATTTCAAAGAAAAAAACTACTGAAAGTATTTTTTGTTGTATTTTTAAAACTACCCGCGGTTGGGGCAACTTTGCCGATGAACTTTTTGCATGAAATTGGCTGTCTAGGGCAACGTTAACGTTGCAGGGGGGGTTCATTGCCGTGAATAAATGTTTTAAAAAATATAGTGAATACAAAAACCAGGTTTTGATTAAGACAACGTCACGTTTTATGAATTATTTTCTTCATTGTAGCGTTATAGTACGAAAAATAGTTCACAAAAATTGAATTCTAATGAAAAATAATAATACATTTCTTAATACAGAATAAGGACACTTTTCGTCAACGAGAACGATTCATAAACTATAATAAACAGTTCCTAAAAATATTACTTTGTACTTTCTCTTCAGTATAGAACATTAAATTTTTTGCATAAGCCTAATATAAATGCAAACACGACATTAGCTATACGGTGCAGTTGTGTAGGAAACCCTAGACTAGGTTATATTTCTTGAAATCAAAATTCTCAAAAGCAAACAATTTTGTTGAAGATGAGACAGTTTTGGGTGAATTTTCTTTTATTTTGTTAATTAAGTTCCGCCTAGGAATGTTAAAGTGTCTGCAGCTTTCGTGTACCCCATGTGACCATTTCTGATGGCACTTACTGCCCTTTGCAAATGTTCGTCGCTGTAGTCCTTATAACGCCGAGCACCCAACAGTCTTTTATGTGTACTAACCATATTCTGAAGAAGAAAAAAAAATGTTAACTTTGCCATTTTGTAAAATAACGGGATTTTTGCATGCTAGATTAACGGCATTACAATTAATGAAGTGTTATTAGGTTCTTCTATGATCAGTACAAACAACAATTCTCTAATCTTAATAGTTTCGATTACAGACCCCTTAGCATAGCAGCAAGTTTAAAATGTTTCAATATGACGGTTTTACCTACTCAGTCTAAACGAACAGCAACCAACTCGTACAAACGCCAGTAGATGTGCTAGGACAGTTCGGGAGCAAAATCACCCTTTTTTGCATGTAAATCTCCATAAGGAAATCTAAGGTTCAAATTGTCAGAAAATGGTCCATTCCAAGGTCATCCACAATCACGCATGCGCAGTCATATCGATAGGGGTAGGTAGTCTATGGTTCTGTGAACTGGTCATATGTCTATGGTTCCCGAAGTCTGTGAACTAGTCATCTGTCTATGGTTCTTCTTTAACTATGGTCGGGTCAAGTCTGTGAACTAACCATCTGTCTATGGATCTTCCTTAACTATGGTCGGGGCAATCTGAAGTCTATGAATTAGGTATCTGAGTACTCACATTCTACTGAAAAGATTTTTCTACACACCGAGATTCGAACCTGGGAAATAAACTCTAAAGTTAGGCGGCTTAACCGCGAAGGTGGACTTGAACAATTTAATGCACTCCTACTGAGAATGAAATATTTTTCTACACACGGGAATCGAACCCGAGAAATGAAATCCAAAGCCAGCTCCTTAACCGCTCAGCTATGGAGGAATTGAGAACAAGCGATTTTAATGTTGTAGATATAACCGCGGGGTATCCGGTCTGAGTGATAAGTGTGAGTATATTGCAGCCTATGTGGTACAGCTAGTTGTTTATACATGACGTCAGCCGTGTGGGTGTTTGAACACGAAGGGGGCGAAGTGTATGGCGCGGGGTCTACAGCGAGGTATGGAATGTGAGACTTCATAGCGCTAGCCATAGGGGTTTTGGAAGAGTTATAATGGGAGTGTTTGTACATAACGTCAGTCGTGGAGATGTTTGAACGTGTGGGGATGAAGTGTATGTCGCAGGATCTACAGCGAGGTATGGCATGTGAGACTTCATAGCGCTAGCCATAGGGGTTTTGAAAGAGTTATAATGGCGCTGTTTATGTATGCTGTCAGTCACGTGATTTTTGAAAGAGGCGGGTATTCATCGGAGGTATCATGGGAGGGCTGCTGCTCCTTGAATGCATAGATGGAATGTTATACAGTATGGAAATGATATCTTCTGCATTTCTCGAACGCGATGTTTATAAGGAAATTACTTTCAAAACGTTTACTCAAGCTGTCTGTACCTTACTTGATTACTACATCTTAAACATATAGATATATGGATATTATTTTCAGTATACAAAATGGAGTTGGGGAACTTCAATGAGGTATGGAATGTGAGGTTATACAGATTGTTTATGTATGACGTCAGTCATGTGAATTTGAATGAAGCTGGCGCGGTCTCCAACGAGACAGGTGTGTATGTGAGGTTATACAGAGTGTTCAGGTATAATGATGTCTATCACGCAGTTCTTCAGCGAGGTATCTACCTTGCAGGAGTCTTCAATGAAATGTGGGGTTGTTTGTACATGCCGTTAGTCGCAGGGGTTTTGTCTGAGTTATAATGATATCGGTCGCGATGCATCGGCTGCTCCACAAGTCTTCAATAAGGGGTCATAACATCTAACATGTGATAGTTTACAAAAATGCTGCTTCTCATAATACCGATATTATGAAGCGTTTGCAGAAATAACTATTAAATCATCTAAGGACTTTTTGCTTGATTAGAACTAGCGAGTACAATATTCGTTATAATATTATAAGTATGTATCATTAGCTCACTTGAGCGATAAGGTTGTGCTAAATCATCTCCAAGAGTAATGTGTTCAACTTGAAATTATCGTAATGATGCGCGATCCTTCAATGTTAAAGTAGTTTCATAAGTTATCCGAAAGTAATATGAATATATAAAATGTTTTTCCAAAATTAGTTCCGAAGTAAACATAATTCGTTATAATATTATATTCATTCATGTATGTTACATAAATTATCCGATATAAATCAAATAAGTTTATGCTAAATTTGTGGCAGGTTGAACAATATCCACTATCATATTTTGCGGTAGAGCTACAGCTCGCTCGAGCGATAAGAGAGTTACACCGATCACCTTCAAACGCGATGAGAATACTTTATTTTAAATCAAACACGTTGTATGTATATATTCGAATCATATTGATTGTAAATCGCATAATATAACCAGAAATCTAGCTGCTGCTGGGTGTAGCCCAATACCTATACAGAATCTAGACGAAGCGGTGTTACGCATCACGATGATTATTCGAACTGTCTGTACAGCTCGATTGCTATATAACAAAATACATTTTTAATCATCTAAAACATATAGATGTGCTAATATAATTTTTTCGGTATGCAAAAAATACACTAATATAATATCAGATTCTAATAATGAGAAATGAATGTATTGTAACTACGTGTAAATAGATTTAAGCTACAATCACTAACTCGCAGGAGTACATGTTTAGCGTCTGTTCGCTACGGGAAGTGATTAATAACTGATACCTCTATTGATCACTCCAATATATACCCAAACTACCTGCTGATTCATCTGTTCAACGTTTTCTTCTTCATCATCATCTTCTGAGAGTGTTTCAGATGAATTATCATGCCTTAATAGAATATAGTTCTCATCTGCAGAATAACCATGGGAAAATGAGTTTTTCGAGGGAATTATCAAGGCTTGATAGAATCTCGCTCTCATCTACAGAATAACCACTAAAAACAAATTAATGCGTTCATGATATATAGTAAGATCACGCTGGAATAAACAACTCGCTTGTCTATCATCCAACGGCGCACTTGCGTTTTCGTAAATATATCCAACCTGTTGGTCAACTCTTGAACATAATCGTAAAATTTTCCCATTTTCATGTGATCATTCAACACTCACAAGAATACTATTTTTTCCCTATGAAGTACCTAGAGTTTTATACACAATATTTAATCCAAAGTCCTACGAATTAAATTAGTTCCCAGGAAAAATGATAAAGTTGTTATCGGTTGAGGAAAAAAATGTATAACAGGCGGATGAGACATCCTGCATGCCGTGTGAACATAACATGAAAGTGATAAGAAGTTCCTATAAAACTCGATGTGCGTACAATTCAATCATTCAACAGCTTGGTTCGGAACAAGTAAGTCGTACTTACCTGTGCTCTGTGTTCAGCTCGTTGAATATATTTTGTGAAAAACTTTCAATCAAGTGTCAGTGCTTTAGTGCAATAATAATGTAAGTTAACATATTTTATATCTTACTTTTATGCTTCACCATCTATCCTAAGGTCTAAAGGGTGGTCGACTTTTCCCAAATGAAAACACGACAGGTATCTCCTTTAGGGGAGAGATAGTATCAACTTCGGTATCTGTAATTCCCACCTACAAAATGGGTTGTTACCATTAGAGGTTAGGTATATACAGTGTTTTTCATTTGCTTTAGCAGCATTAAAGGGGATTGTCGCCTGACGGCTATGAAAGAATCGCCTTGTGACTTTGCATTCAGAAATGTTGCTTTACACTCCCACTTTTATGTTACACCATCTATCCTAAGGTCTAAAGGGTGGTCGACTTTTCCCAAATGGAAACACGACAGGTATCTCCTTTAGGGGAGAGATAGTATCAACATCGGTATCTGTAATTCCCACCTACAAAATGGGTTGTTACCATCAGAGGTTAGGTATATACAGTGTTTTTCACTTGCTTTAGCAGCATTAAAGGGAATTGTCGCCTGACGGCTATGAAAGAACCGCCTTGTGACTTCACATTCAAAATGTTGCTTTACACATATATTAAATTGATTAATTTCAAAAAATCGGACATTTATGTGCATCTGACGGAAGTAGATTATATAGTCGGCACATTATCACACCGGAAGCGAGACCGGAAGTGGTGATTTTATTGCATATTCAGAATCTATGTGATGTGCTGAATAAGAATATACTATTTATATGTCGATCAGTTTGGTCGATCTCTCGCGATAAGGATTTGAAATTTTTATTTTTTAAAGTGAGGCTTCATGGGTATCAAATGGAAGGTCTTAACAAGTAGAATATGAATTTCAACTTTTTCCTCAAAAAATCTATCATTTATGTGCATCTGACGGAAGCAGATTATATAGTCGACACATTATCACACCGGAAATGAGACCGGAAGTGGTGATTTTATTGCATATCCAGAATCTATGTGATGTGCTGAATAAGGATATACTATTTATATGTCGATCAGTTTGGCCGATCTCTCGCGATAAGGATTTGAAATTTTTATTTTTTAAAGTGGGGCTTTATGGGTATCAAATGAAAGGTCTTAACAAGTAGAGTATGAATTTTATGGTTTACATGGAGAAAAATCTGATATCGAGGGTATAAACAGGAAAAACTGTAAATTTTGTTGCAACCATAGCTTCATAGGTATTGAATGGAAGGCCTTGATGTGTAGAATATGAATTTCAACACAAAAAAATCTATATGTAAAATTGGAGGGGAGCGTATAAATATGACATTATCAGAATCGGAAGAAAATGGGATAGGGTGCAACTGTTTTATATCTGTAGATGTAGAATAAGTGACTACATAGTTTATATATGTAAAAACAATGCGTATGGGCTGATATAAACAAATTAAAAAAAAAGTTCAATATTCGGTCGTCGATGAAGTAATATACCAGCGTGTAATATACTCATAATCTCAGTTTAAGTCATACGGGTGATTATACAGCAACATATAACCTTATAAGTCGCAGGTACATAACGTTCGAGAGTTTATATAAAGGGATGATTTGGAGAGTAAAATTAGATACACTTATATCATCCAGCTGCATATAGGTAATTATACAGCAACATATAACCTTATAAGTCACCGGTACATAACGTTCGAGAGTTTATATAAAGGGGTGATTTGGAGAGTAAAATTAGATACATTTGTATCATCCAGCTGCATATAGGTAATTATACAGCAACATATAACCTTATAAGTCACCGGTACATAACGTTCGAGAGTTTATATAAAGGGGTGATTTGGAGAGTAAAATTAGATACATTTATATCATCCAGCTGCATATAGGTAATTATACAGCAACATACAACCTTATAGGTCGCCGGTACATATCGTTCGAGAGTTTATATAAAGGGGTGATTTGGAGAGTAAAATTAGATACATTTATATCATCCTGCTGTTTCCATATAAGTCATCTGTAATCTCAACAGAAAAACCGGATTCCATATAATTTCTACAGGTATATATCACTTGAGTTCTCCTTCAATAATTCTCATGTGGAAGTTGGAGAAAATCTCATCCATTTTTTCACACGATAACATTTACTAATTTTCAATTCTACCGCGGATCAAGATGTCCATTTTCACTGCTTGGTGAAGCATATCGCGGCTCCACTCGGTCTTCTAACACCGCACTATGATGGAGCAGTGGCTGCCGAGGGGTTGCGGAAATGCTCTCTAGGGATAAGGAGGATAAATAATGCCCTTAAAACGGCTAAAAATATTGGGGAGAAGCAGCAGCTGCTATCAGCATTGGGAGCTCTGAAGACGCTGCGGGTTCAGATAAAATCTGAGCAGAAGAGGGGATCCGGTGTGGATTCACGAAAAGAAACAGTGTGGGATCGAGTTCATTGGACTGATTCCATGTCTGCATTCAACAGCCGCATCCGTACTGGGATCCTTTCAAACTTGAAGCATAAGGATCCCAAAGCGTTTCTAGGAGACTGTAAGGACCTCTTCAAGCGACGTATTAAGAATGCTCTCAAGAATGACGAGTCAATTAAGGTTAATTCAGTATTCTGTGGAGAATTCCAGCTCGTCAAAGCGAAGCAGGTATTGACGGAGTTCAAATACTTTAATACATCCAATTCACCAATCTTTCGAGACACCTGCTTGGATAGTTGGTTTGAGGATAAGATGGTGAAGCCTATATTGACTCAATTAGAAGAGTTCCAAAAAAGAGACAACGGGTGGGCGTTGACTAAGATTATCAATTTGGGGGTGAATATTAACAAGTTCACGCTCAGCTAGGATCTTCATATATTGATTTACCTGTCCAGATCAAACGTAAAGAGGCATGCATTAATGTGAAAAATGATGATGATGCATGCTTCGCATGGGCTGTGACATCAGCACTATACCCTCCTCAAACCACTTCAAATAGAGTTAGTTCGTACCCTCACTACAAGGAAGTATTAAAATTGAAAGGCATTCAATTTCCGATGACAATGCGTCAGATCCCTAACTTTGAGAAGCAGAATGAAGTCTCCATCAACATATACATCTTAAATAAAAGTGGAGAGTCATTCGTTACATTACCTACCTACCTTACGAAGGAGAAGAGGGGTAGACACGTTAACCTTCTACTTATTCAAGATCGATACTTTGGGAAGGAAGAAGAAGATAGCGATGATACGTCCCCAATTCGTTTCCATTACGTATGGATCAAAGATCTATCACGTCTGGTTTCTTCGCAGCTGAGTAAACATGATGGACGGAAATATTTTTGCGAACGATGCCTCCATTACTTCCGCTCTGAGGAGAAGTTGGGTAAACATACTGAAGACTGTGAGAAGCTGAATAGCTGTAAAGTTAAGATGCCCGAAGTTGGAAAGAATATCCTGAAATTCAAAAATTTCAGGAATAAAGTGAAAGCACCATTTGTGGTATATGCTGATCTAGAAAGCGTTCTTACACCCACTTCGGATCCGAAGAAGCCTCAACAACATATCCCTGCAGCTATCGGCTATTACATGAAATGTTCATATGAAGATTCCCTATCTTTCTATCGAGCCTATCGCGGCGTGGATTGTATGAGTTGGTTCGCAGATCAGATGAAGACTCTCACAGAAGATTTGGGTACAGTTTTCTGGTGTCCATATGACATCGATATGTCTGAGGACGATGAAGCTGCATTCAGAAGGGCTAGCTGTTGTCACATTTGTGAACAGCCATTCTCAGAAACTGATAAGAAAGTTCGAGATCATAATCACCTACTGCCACTGAAAAATTATCGGGGAGCAGCACATGAAGGGTGCAACATCAACTATCAAGACACACATGTTGTTCCTGTAGTTTTTCACAATCTTTCCAATTACGATGCAAACTTTATCATCGAAGATATAGCCTCACGAATGGACGGTAAAATCAACCTACTCCCGATAACCAAAGAGAAGTATATAAGTTTCACCAAACATATCGATGATGCCCCCATACAACTCAGATTCATCGACTCGTTTAGATTCATGAATTCGTCCTTGGATAAGTTGGCATCATACTTGGGCGATTACCCAAATTTGAAATGTCAGTTTGGAGAACTTGATGATGAACGAGTTAAGCTTCTAACCAAGAAAGGTATTATCCCGTATGATTATGTCGACTCGTTTGATAGATTCTCCGTGTCTTTTTTACCACCATTTGAGGCTTTCTACAATAAATTAGAAGATAAGCCGTGCCCTCGGAGACTATACCAGCGAGCTCAGCATATATGGGAAAAATTTGAATGTCGAAACTTGGGCCAATACGTCGATCTGTATATGAAGACGGACATAATGCTACTGGCCGATGTTTTCGAACAATTCAGGAGTAGCTGCCATCAAACATATAATTTGGATCCTGCGCACTACTTTACACTACCTGGCTTTACTTGGGATGAGATGCTGAAACATACGAAACAAGAACTTGAGCTTCTCACAGATCTCGATATATTTCTATTGGTTGAGAAAGGGATTAGAGGTGGACTTAGTCAAGTATGTTCTAAGCGTAGAGCCCACGCCAACAATAAATATATGCCGAATTATAATCCATCGAAAGCTGATTCTTATTTGATGTATTATGACGTCAATAACCAGTATGGTTGGGCCATGAGTCAAGCTCTCCCATATGGCGGATTTGAATGGTGCGATACAAATATTGATGTTACTACAGTTCCAGATGATTCTGATGTAGGATATATTTTAGAAGTCGATTTGGAGTACCCTAAACATCTGCATGATCAACATAAAGATTTACCCTTCTGCCCTCTACATATTAATCCTCAAACAGGCAACGCCCCCGCTTCATCAAATGCACCATCAAAATTGATGGCAACACTCCACCCTAAGGAGAAGTATGTCATCCATTACCGCAGCCTTAAGCAAGCGTTAGCAAACGGATTGATCCTTACCAAAATTCATCGTGCCTTGAAATTTAAGCAAGCTCCATGGCATACATAGATCTGAATACTGATCTCCGAAAGGCTGCGAAGAATGAGTTCGAGAAGAACTTATTCAAATTGATGAATAATGCGGTGTTCGGCAAGACTATGGAGAATATTCGCAAAAGAGTGAATGTTCGCCTACTTACCGAGTGGGGTGGGCGGTATGGAGCTGAATCATATATTTCTAAGCCTGAGTTCAAGAGCTGCACCATCTTCAACGAGAATTTGGTAGTAGTTGAGCTAAACAAGTTGGAAGTGTGGTTAAATAAACCTATTTATGTAGGAATGTCTATATTGGATTTGGCTAAGACGACTATCTACGACTTCCATTATAAGTATATGGGTCCAGCGTTTGGGGATAGTTGTTCTATACTGTATACAGATACAGACTCTCTTATATATGAGTTGGGGAAAGACCCTTATGATGTAATGAAACGTGACTGCCATCAATACTTCGACACCAGCGACTACCAGCCTGATAACATCTATAATATTCCGCTCATCAATAAGAAAGTATTAGGGAAGATGAAGGACGAGAACGGGGGAACTCCTATGACTGATTTTGTGGGCCTCCGAGCTAAATTATATGCAGTAAAGATTTCGACTTCTGAGGATGATGTCACTAGACTGCTTCAAGATCTTGAAGCAGCTGAGTATGACGAGTCTGAACTTAATGATATTATACGGAATTATGGCGTAACAAAAAAAGCTAAGGGGGTTAAATTTTCCGTCGTTAAAAACAGAATCGATTTTGAAGACTATGTTGAGTGCCTTGAGGAGTGGAAGGAGGTGTCAGTTACTCAAAATCTGATTAGGGCTGTAAAACATGAGGTGTTCTACATAAGCCAGGAGAAGATTGCCCTATCCCCCAACGATGATAAACGATACTTAATACCAGGAACTTTTGCTACGCTTCCTTGGGGGCATTATGCAATCATGGACACAGATTAGTGATAATTAGTTGAATATATTAGCATATAGTTGCAATCATAGAGATTTATAAATCCTGATTAGTTTTGAAGCATATTTAATATAATTATACAACTATTGTAAGCAGCTTATATGAAGGACATGTACAGATTTGTGATTGGTTGACGTTCCATATACGTTGGAGGAAAATATATGTATGCAGCCCAGCATATTGATGAACTGCAAGATTGACTTCTCAATATCATACCCCCAAAATGAAAATGTGATTTTTTCAGAATAAATGATATAATAAATATCGATATTTCATTTCTCATACATCTCACACGTGGTTTGTAGGCCTCCTGTCGATGCTTTCCACTTTATCAAAAAAAAGCAACGTGCCATAAGTTCTACCTCTTGGGTGGTTGGGAAACGGACTTGATCTCCATTAAAACTCCTTGCTTATATGTTTCCATTGAAATTGATTAAACCCGCGAAAATAAAAATGTGTTTATCAATATAACTTTTACGTAACTGTCTGTATGTATGTATGTATAAACGCTTTAACATATGAAGTTTGTAAAAGTCGTGCTTGCGAAGGAATCACGTGTCTGAATATTGAAACACGCGTCTGAAACACGTGTCTGAATGTTGAAACACGTGTCTGAAACACGTGTCTGAATGCTGAAACACGTGTCTGAATGTTGAAACATGTGTCTGAATGTTGAAACACGTGTCTGAAACACGTGTCTGAATGCTGAAACACGTGTCTGAATGCTGAAACACGTGTCTGAATGCTATAACACGTGTCTGAAACATGTGTCTGAATGCTGAAACACGTGTCTGAATGTTGAAACACGTGTCTGAATACTGAAACAAGTGTCTGAATGTTGAAGCATGTGTTGAATCATGCGAAAAAACATGTGCATGAATGTATTACAATCATTATGATTATTCACATTTTATTCCTCATTAGCCCATCATAGTTCGTGAACGATGATGACGTCATCATCGTTCGTAAACTATGGTCGCCGGGTTGAATCAGTTAGTGTCATTGGCTTGAAGCAGTGACGTCATCATCGTTCGTGAACGATGGTCGCCGGATTGAGTTAGCTACTGTCACCGGTTTGAAGCAGTGACGTCATCATCGTTCGTGAACGATGGTCGCCGAGTTGAATCAGTTACTGTCATTGGCTTAGAGTAGTGACGTCATCATCGTTCGTGAACGATGGTCGCCGGATTGAATCAGTTACTGTCATAGGCTTGAAGCAGTGACGTCATCATCGTTCGTGAACGATGGTCGCCGGATTGAGTTAGCTACTGTCACCGGTTTGAAGCAGTGACGTCATCATCGTTCGTAAACTATGGTCACCGGATTGAATCAGTTACTGTCATTGGCTTAGAGTAGTGACGTCATCATCGTTCGTGAACGATGGTCGCCGGATTGAATCAGTTACTGTCATTGGCTTAGAGTAGTGACGTCATCATCGTTCGTGAACGATGGTCGCCGGATAGAATCAGTTACTGTCATTGGCTTGAAGCAGTGACGTCATCATCGTTCGTGAACGATGGTCGCCGGATTGAGTTAGCTACTGTCACCGGTTTGAAGCAGTGACGTCATCATCGTTCGTAAACTATGGTCACCGGATTGAATCAGTTACTGTCATTGGCTTAGAGTAGTGACGTCATCATCGTTCGTGAAAGATGGTCGCCGGATTGAATCAGTTACTGTCATTGGCTTAGAGTAGTGACGTCATCATCGTTCGTTAACGATGGTCGCCGGGTTGAATCAGTTACTGTCATTGGCTTAGGGTAGTGACGTCATCATCGTTCGTGAACGATGGTCGTCGGATTGAATCAGTTACTGTCATTGGCTTAGAGTAGTGACGTCATCATCGTTCGTGAACTATGATCGCCGGATCTTCAGTTCAATAAAACACCACTCACTCGTCAAAAAACAACCTCACATTCCATACCTCGTTGTAGGCCCCCGCGACAGACACCACCACACGACTAACGTCATGTTTAAATAACCCCACATTATATACCTTATTTGAAGTCCCCCAACCCCATTTTTGTATACTGAAAATAATATCCGCATATCTATATGTTCAAGATGATTGGAATCACACTTTTGTAATATAGCAATCAAGTAAGGTGCATATAGCTTGAATAAACGTCATGAAAGTAATCCCCTTATAAAAATTCCGTTTTGAGAAATGTAGAAGATATCATTTCTATACTATATAACATTCCATCTATGCATTCAAGGAGGAGCAGCCCTCCCATGATACCTCCGATGAATACCCGCCTCTTTCAAAAATCACGTGACTGACAGCATACATAAACAGCGCCATTATAACTCTTTCAAAATCCCTATGGCTAGCGCTATGAAGTCTCACATGCCATACCTCGCTGTAGATCCTGCGACATACACTTCATCCCCACACGTTCAAACATCTCCACGACTGACGTTATGTACAAACACTCCCATTATAACTCTTCCAAAACCCCTATGGCTAGCGCTATGAAGTCTCACATTCCATACCTCGCTGTAGACCCCGCGCCATACACTTCGCCCCCTTCGTGTTCAAACACCCACACGGCTGACGTCATGTATAAACAACTACCTGCAATATACTCGCACTTATCACTCAGACCGGATACCCCGCGGTTATATCTACAACATTAAAATCGCTTGTTCTCAATTCCTCCATAGCTGAGCGGTTAAGGAGCTGGCTTTGGATTTCATTTCTCGGGTTCGATTCCCGTGTGTGGAAAAATATTTCATTTTCAGTAGGAGTGCATTAAATTGTTCAAGTCCACCTTCGCGGTTAAGCCGCCTAACTTTAGAGTTTATTTCCCAGGTTCGAATCTCGGTGTGTAGAAAAATCATTTCAGTAGAATGTGAGTATTCAGATACCTAATTCATAGACTTCAGATTGCCCCGACCATAGTTAAGGAAGAACCATAGACAGATGACTAGTTCACAGACTTCGGGAACCATAGACATATGACCAGTTCACAGAACCATAGACTACCTACCCCTATCGATATGACTGCGCATGCGTGATTGTGGATGACCTTGGAATAGACCGTTTTCTGACAATTTGAACCTTAGATTTCCTTATGGAGATTTACATGCAAAAAAGGGTGATTTTGCTCCCGAACTGTCCTAGCACATCTACTAACGCCAAAGGTGTTCTAACCGCTTCTTCATCATTTGGTGCGTTCGGTTCAGCGACTACGGAGGATACGACAATGCCAAATTTCACACAATATATTTTTAATTTCTAGCAGATACGGTTAGGCAAAGTTACCCCTGCTTGCAAAGTAACCCCAGTTGACGGTACACATAATTTTCGTCTCATCGGTGATTGTTTCACGGTGACGATCACCGCGCATTAGACAGTCATATATGTATCGTATGACACTTATTTCGCACGTTTTGTTGACAAAATATTTGTTATGCATTTGTACTAATTCAGTTTTCTATGAGATATTAAGTGATTCTAAATTTTCCATTCCATGTCTGTTTTTTATAAATTATTTAAAATACTTGGCACCATTCTATAAAATGTTGTACAAACATTTTCAACGTAACCAATAACATTTTCTTTTTGGCTAGAAATTTCACACGCTTTCAAAAGTGTCAAATTGCTTTGTAATTGACTAATAAAAGAATACAGCTGAATCGTAATTTGGTATTTATCATCGTCGTCCATCTCGTTTGTTGAAATAAATTTGTTGCGATATCGTCTCATCAACATGATGTATTGTTTCATGATGGGTACAAATTCAAAAGGTAACGTTTCATCAAGAATTGTGGAATGTATATCTCTCATTACCAAATTTGTCACATGAAGGAATATATTCGTTGAGCCTACATTGGTATAAGAATGATTTCGAATAACTGAGACTGTTATTCCTGGACTCGGTTCAACGAAAATGCCTACATCGGTAGAAGCACGACTCATTTCATACGTGATTCGTCTTTTCTTGTTTGATGGCCGTTTTGATAACGGAGTCGATTCCTGATGTACCCATATTTCACAGATGCAATTCGAATGTTGACAAAATTTTCGTAGTTTCATTATTAATAATTTTGGAATTGTATTTTGTGTGTACAATATTTAGTCACATAGTATTGTCAAATTTCGAGAATTGTTGATGTCGTCTTGATATTCGAATAATGCAAATGTTACTATTATATCATCGCAATGTTTGAATAGTCGAATGAGAGAATTCCGTTTAACACGTTGAATCTTGAAAAATATGTCGGCGTATGCTCTGTTGGTATTGTTGAAAATGTGTCCAGAATAGTATGTAACATGACATAATTACAAAAGGTTCCAACTAAATTTGTAAATGTGAGTTGTTCGATCGAATACATTTTAAAATATCCAGATGTCCGAAATTCAGTGGAAACTTTGAGTTTTTATCCGGAGCCTCATCCGTGTTCACGATACACATAATTTTCGCCTCCTCGGTGATTGTTTCACGGTGATGATCACCGTGCATCAAACAGTCATATATGTATCGTATGACACTTGTTTCGCACGTTTTGTTAACAAAATATTTGTTATGCGTTTGTACTAATTCAGTTTTCCATAAGATATTAAGTGATCCTAAATTCTCTATGTCTGTTTCTTCTAAATCATTCAAAATACTTGGTACCATTCTATAGAATTTCATACAAACATTTTCAACATAACTAATAACATTTTCTCTTTGGCTAGAAATTTCACACGTTTCCTCTTTCAAAAGTGTCAAATTTGTAATTGACTAATAAAAGAATACAGCTGAATCGTAATTTGGTATTCATCCTCGTCGTCCATCTCGTTTGTTGAAATAAATTCGTTGCGATATCGCCTCATCAACATGATGTATTGTTTCATGATGGGTACAAATTCGAAAGGTAAGGTTTCATCAAGAATTGTAGAATATGTATCTCTCATTACCAAATTTGTCACATGAAGAAGTAGATATATTCGTTGAGCCTACATTGGTATAAAAATGATGTCGAATAACTGAGACTGTTATTCCTGGACTCGGTTAAACGAAAATGCCTACATCGGTAGAAGCATTTCATACGTAATTCGTCTTTTCTTGTTTAATGGTGGCTTTGATAATGGAGTCGATTCCTTCTGTACCCATTTATCGCAGATACAATTCGAATGTTGAGATTCAGAACAAAATTTTCGTATTTTCATTAGTAATAATTTTGGAATTGTATTTTGTGTGTGCAATATTTCGTCATATAGTATTGTGAAATTTCGAGAATTGTTGATGTCTTCTTGGTATTCGAATAATGCAAATGTTAATATTATATCATTGCAATGTTTAAATAGTCGAATAAAAGAATTCCGTTTAACACGTGGAATTTTGAAGAATATCTCGGCGTATACTTTGTTGGTATTGTTGAAAACTTGTTCAAAGTAGTTATCTTTTGTTCTTGCTGGAGCACATAGAACACTGTTTGATGTCGTTTGTCCTGGTACTTGTTCACTTGTTGATACATCCGATAAAATGGAATGTTGTTCATCCATCGGCTGTAATACAAGATTCAGAGAAAGTCATCGTAACCATTGTGTGCCATTTTTTTATTTTTGATGCGAGTATTGGTATCTGAAAACAATATAGTCTCATGTTTAGACCGCATTGAAGTTATATAAAATATGGGTAACTCTCTCATTGAAGTACTGCTAACAATTATTGGAGAAACTAATGAGAAACTAATAATTGAATCTTTTAAGATGATAAATTAGAAGAAATCAAATGTTGTCAATTCGGAAAATTGTATAGATTATTCTGTAATATACGTTCGCACTAATTTAACTTCTAAAAAAGGTTTCGTATGGATCGTATATTGTTAACTCTTCCAGTTCCATAAATTAACAAGTGGAGCTTCAAAATTCTCAACCTTGTCGTTTTAAGTCTGTTTGATCAATTTTATATACTACACTTCACATGTGTGGAGTTTCATGTATTTATAGCGACTAGCTACTGGCCCATATACTATCGAGTCGCTATGAAACAACGCTACTCAAATTGTTTGCAGTTGTAGTCTGAGTCGAAAGATGTTTGTAATCGATATCCGAATATCTATCTGAAGGAATCGTTCAAACACATCGCCCATAATATGTTATTCCTAAAACAGTTACGATTGCAATGAGGCAAATATTGAAAATCGTATCGATTCACTTTTTTTCTGATGTGACTTATGTTCGAGGTATTCCGGAGAAACGCGTCATCAATTTATTATGAAACTCGTACAGCACCTACGATATTTTACATCTAATAGCTCATAAGTAGATACAGTCCACTACCTTTGGAACGGAAGTGTCTGGGTTGCATCCGGTGTATGTGCAGCTGACCCCAGACCATAGCTATAAAGCTAACCGTAGTCATAGAAACCATAGAGGTATAGGTTATAGAGCTAACCTAAGTCACAACCATAGAAATTATAGAGCTATAGATTTTAGAGCTAACCTAAGTAAAAACCATAGAGTGTGGAAGTTATAGAATAGATGGTGTGTAGATAGAGCTAACCTAAGTCAGAACCATAGAGCTATAGGTTATTAGAACTAACCTATGTCAAAACCATCGAGTGTGGAGGTTATAGAATATATGGTGTGTATATACAGGTTGTTTCTAATAGATGCTATGTCGTGGTGGGTGTATGAACTGTCATGACTGGTGTATGGAGTGTTATCATAGATCTATGAACTATCGTTGGTGGAATTGTTATGATAGATCTATGTATTGTCTGTTCACACCATCTTCGCAACGTTATATATGAATTTGTCAATCGGTTTATGACGTATGTAACCTATAAGGCTTATGTTTAAGATACAGACTGTTTGTAGGAGTGACATCTGTCACGTGATAGTCTGAAAACGATTGGAACGATCGAAAAACGGTTAAAAGGTTGGAACAATTTTTTTTCTTCGCTTGTTAATAAAAATGTTATCCACCACCATATAGGTAGAGGGGTTATTCGAAAGTATTGGGATTCGAACTATAATTAGAAGAAGAGATAATGAAATCAAATTACTTTTGAATAACCTCTTTACTTACACGAATAACCTCTTTACTTACACAGCTGTGAACAACATTTCTTTTGTTATGGAATTTCATGTATGACCGATTCACGATTATTTTCAAAAATTTTAAAACTATCGTCGCTTTTTCAATCATTTACTTTTGATATCAAATGCTTTTTAGAATTAAAAATAATACTGACTAACACAGAGAATCTTCTGATATAGATATATCTTTAAGTGTTTTAGATCCAAATCATCTGAAAAAGAAATGTGTGAAGAATAATAAGACACTAAAAGTTTAAGAGTTTATTCATTTATAAATAATAATAATAACAATAAAGACGAAAATAATGAAGAGAATAAAGAGAATAATAATAATTATAATAAAAATAATAATAATAATTTTAATTCTAAGATTTAAATTCTAATACATAGCGACATCCCCGCCGCTCTTGGATTCGCCTTATCTGAAAGCACTCAACATTATTATCGAATATTAAATAGATCTCCCTTTTCATACTTCACTTATATGATCCTGAAAATCATTCTCTCCTCCTTTAACAATCATCCCTACTTTATTCATTCTAACTATGGGGTGGGGTGGCGGTTGTAGTTCTACCAGATTCGTCACAACTCTACCACTCTTCCTCACAGAGTTTGGATTGAACTCTTGTAACTGTTAACATACAATCATAATTATTGTGTGCAATAATAAAACAAGATGAAAACTCACCTCATCGAGAAGATATTCTAAGTCAGACTGCTTCCCATGAACCCGTATATGATACTTCCTAGGTTGCAGTATGGGTGATGTAGATAACCCTGGTTAACTATATTTAAAATATGAATAGAGAGAATTAGTTCTTTGATTATTCTGATAGGAATTTGAATAACTTACGTTAAATCTATAGACTCGTGGTGCGTCATCAATTTAGCCTTTTTGCATAATCTAATATGGAGAAGAAAAAATTAGTGGGTTATTTTATTCAAAAGAAATATATAACATACGATAAATCCAAAGGCCCATTAGGAGGTGTGGGTGATATACCTCTTTTGCGTGATCTGATATAGATGAATAGAGAAAGAGAGAATTAGTGCTTAGTTGAATAATCAAAACTAAAATAACATGTTATATCTATAGCTGTATCCGTTTGTGGAGGAGGCTGCTGATGCTGCTGCTCCGACACCGATTCAACACTTTTAGGTAATCTAATTTAAATGGAGAGAGAATTAGTATGAAAATAAACAAGCTAAACAGAAAAACATACGATAAATCTAAGGCATTAACATAAGACGGCTGTGATGGCTGAGTTGTTGGTGATGGTGTAGGTGTCCGTATCTCCCTTCTAAAAGAGAGAACATTAGAGTTAAAATAATAATAATAATAATAATAATAATAAATCCAACGAATGGTAATAACATACGTTCGATCATCTTCAGGAGATGTTGGAGATGATGTACACCCTTCGAGACATCTAATATAAATAAATAAAATTAGCTATTGAATATTTCGACAGAATAAAATAACATACGCTAAAAGTAGACCGGGTATCAACAACTGATGTGGTTGGGATGACGGTGGTCGAACATTCCCACGTAGATAATCTAGATAATCCATCTCAACCACGTTTCCAAACTCAGAGTATCCACTAAAACAACTCTACTTACAATATGTTTTAAAATAAAAATGGTTACTTACTTTTCTATGAGCCATTCTACGACATTACCCTCATCTATATCACACCTCTTCGCTAGATAAACTATCCTTTCCATCACCAGACTCATTTTTTCTTTACTACACTAATGAAATAACTAATTGCGCACAGGAAAAAAAATGGTATACTGATTTTGATTAATGTTCACATAATATATTTATATGTTGGGGAAAAACAGCTGTGGTAGATGTGAAAATCAATACTAGAAATAATCAACCGCTGATAAGTAATTAATAAAATAATTTTGGTTTCGAATCCTGTAAATAATAAGGCAATAAAGACCGCGTGTTGAAATTAATATCAGTTTTGAATCTAGTAGATATCTAGAATAACGGAAAGTTCAGACTAAATTGAAACCGCAAAATTTAATTGGAACGTATGATAAGAAAAAATATAGTGATTGCGAATGTTGAATGAGGAAATATGGAACCGATTAGAAAAGTAAAAGAACCACAAATTAATTTATAGAAGTAATCAACTGTGCTGATAAGTAAGTTATGAAATAATTTTGGTTCTGAATCATGTGAATAACAGGAAATAACAAGAAGTCAAGACTGAACTGAAACCGCAAAATTCAATTTGAACATATGGTAAGAGAAAAATATAACGATTGTTAATGTTAGAGGAGGAAATATGAAACCGATTACAAAATTATGAAAACGTAAAACGTAGAATTTTCGATAGGAAAAGATAACACAACATTATTTAAGACGGTGATTTCCTGTAGTGTGAGAAATAAAATCAGTCTATGAACATATCTCTCGCAAGTAAGAGCTAAATCGCTGTGTGTGTGCATTTCAACAAACAGAAGAGGTAGGATTTATTATTATTATTTCACTGTTCTGTTGTATATCTATAGAAATTTCTAACCCTTAAAGCTTTTAAATCTACATTTATTTGTTTTCAAGAAAGATTTTTTTCCTTGTTATAGATTTCAATCAGCCCCTCCAAATTCTTTCAATAAGAAGATTTGTCTACTCATCACATCAAACAGAAAAAGGTATATTTTTTTCGATTCTTCTTCTATACTCGTTATATTACTATTACTATTGATCTAAGATCATTCTCATCATTGTTTCACCTACCTACCTATTTGTTTCGCTCTATATCTAAGAGTATTTTTCCTTGTTATAGAATGAATTTGTCATCATTAAATGTAAGCTCTCTATTGCAGAGAACACCTGTGAAGAGTGTGAGTGCGCTGGAGGAGGATAAACTGTATATCATACAGAAAGCTAAACTGACAAAAACCCGTTTTGGGGATGCTGTTTTCGCAGAGCTTGAGGATTTCGGAGTCTTCATACCCTGTCGACTAACACCCCTTCTTCCACCGTTACTAGAAAAAATCAACTCAAAGCCATGTATCGGGTTGATTTATAAAGGAAAAGAAAATTTGGGTAAGCCCAATTCTGCATTCAAAATAGAATTTCGCTATATATCAGTCGAAGGGTAGCTTCAGCAATGAAATAAGATTCAAGTGGAATAAGGTAGGGTTTTTGTTCTAATTTTAACATGAATAATATCTCTAGAATAAGTTGTGACATTGTGCGAATTATCGATCAGGCTCAGAGTGACTTTTTAAAATCAAAATTCCCCTCTAGAGAAATTGATAAATGGATTGGATTTTGTACTAAGTACATCCGTTCTTTCTCGAGACATTTATCTCAAGATACATTAAATTCAGCTAATAAGAATCATCTCATAACAAATATAGGACATATAAAACGTTTCAAAATTTTACTTCAAATTAAAAATAAACCCTTTGTAACGAATCAAAATCGTAGTGCAAGAATTAGGTGGGAAGATGGAAAAAACTGCTTTTAAATCTAGACTTAGAATTGGATTCATCATTAATATTGTACACATTTAGACCCAATACATTTTTCATACGATTCCTTCAATCTTTTTAATGCAAGAATCTCTAAAATTCTTCATGATAATAATTTCATCAAAGTTGATTCCACATTTTGTGGTGAGTTCATAAAAGGAAATGTAAACGAAGAAAGTATTCAAACAGACTTCAAATATTTCCATACACAATCAAGAGCTATAGATGATACAACAAATATATTAGATTGGTTCAAAGATGATATTATCGAGAAAATTTTAGCAAAATTGGAAGATTTTCAATAAAGGGAGAGTCAAACTGCTCGCTCAAAACTGTTATTGATTTTCAAATTAACATCAACAAACATGAACTTATTAATTCGGGATCTTCATATATTCGACTCCCTCTGGAAATCGCAAATAAACATGCTGTTATAAATATAAAGAATTATGATGAATGTTGTCTTGCGTGGGCAGTATCAGCTGATTTACACCCTGCTACTCATCTGGCATCAGATCGAGTATCTTCATACCCACATTTCAGTACTATCCTAAATTCACAAAATTTAACTTTCCCACTACCAATAACACAAATTCACACATTCGAGAAGCTGAATAATATAATTCACGTTTTCGTTTTAGAATTATGTGATAAACATGATGATAGTAAGAAGAAATATAAGGTTCTCCCCGCATATCTTACAAAAAATAAACTGGAAACACACTTTAATCTGCTGTTGATTCAAGATAAAGATTACCGTGATGTGGAATCTTCAAACACACCAAAATTACTCAATCCCATAGTCAAATTCCACTATTGTTTATTTGAAAATGTAGGTCGACTTATTAATTCACAAATTACTACTAAGAATAAAACATACTTATGTGAACGCTGTTTAAATAATTTTTGGATTGAGAAGAAATATAAGACTCATATTGAGGATTGTGGGAGAATGAATAAATTCAAAATTAAATTTCCTAAAGAGGATCATTTAGAATTCAAAAATTATTCAAATAAAATACCTATGCCATTCGTGATCTATTCCGACTTTGAAGCTCTTTTGCTACCAATTCAGAACTGTTCTCCATCGAATTCCGATTCATACACAAATAAAACGCAGCTACATGAAGCATACAGTGTAGGATATTATTTGGAATGTCATTTCGATGATTCCATATCTAAATATGATAGCTATATAGGACCTGAACCGGCTAAATGGTGAACAGAGCAATTAGATAATACAAGTGAACTCATCGAAATAAAATTGAAATCTAATATACCTTTGAGTTTGAGTGCGGTTAATTTAACGCGAGAGACTAAATGTCATAACTGTGAGAAAAATTTCGATGAAGCCAAAATACGTGTTAGAGACCATTGTCATTTCACAGGAACATATAGAGGCTTAGCCCATCAGGGTTGCGATCTAAATTATAAACATAAATGTATTGTACCAGTCTTAGCGCATAATTTGAGTGGGTATGATATGTTTCTATCAATACGAGACTTAGCTAAACCCAACAAACAGAATATACAAGTACTCCCCATGAACAAAGAGAAATATATAAGTTTCACACGAGGGTCTTTCTCATCCCCTGTAAAATTCTGCTTTATCGATTCATGAAGATTCATGAATGCACCATTAGATCAGTTAGTGTCTTTTTCAAATATAGATCCTTTGAAAATTTTAAAGCGGGAACTCCATCATTTATCTGATGAACAGTTCAAATTACTGTCTCGTTGAGGGGTTTTCCCTTATGAACATTTAGATGGGTGAGGTAGATTAGATGAGACGAATTTACCCCCGATAGAGAAATTCTATAATAAATTGAAGGATGAATCGATAAGTGATAGGAGGACTATAAACATGCACAAAACGTTCGGTATAAATTTAATTGTAGTAATTTGGGTGAGTATTCTGATTCATACTTAAAAACCGACGTTTTGCTGCTAGCCGATCTATTTGGAAATTTCAGGGAAAAATGTATGGAGATATATAATCTTGAACCAGCATACAGCTTCACTTTACCCGGCTTCTCATGGGATTGTATGTTAAAATATACGAAAATTCCCCTTCAAATTCTCGAAGATATCGATATGATTTTGTTCATAGAAAGGGGGATACGGGGTGGTGTAAGCCAATGTAGTAATAGATTCGCAGCTGCTAATAATAAACATATGGAAGATTACAATCAGCAAGAGGAAAATAGCTACCTCATGTACTTTGATGTGTGTAATTTGTATGGGTGGGCGATGGCTCAATATTTACCTTACGCTAATTTCGAATGGTGCGATGCTCTAAACATTGATGTAACAAATATTTCGGATGAAAGTTCTGTTGGATATATTCTCGAGGTTGATTCAGATTATCCACAATATTTGCATGATACTCATAAAGATTTACCGCTTTGTCCATTACACTCTACACCCCCCAATGCTAAACAACCAAAATTATTATCCACGCTATATAATAAATCAAAATATATCGTCTATTATAGAAATTTGAAGCAATGTTTAGCATTAGGGATGATATCGAAAAAGGTACATAGAGTTCTCAAATTCAGTCAATCATCCTGGTTGAAAGTAAATAGATTCAAATACACGATTACGTGCTTGTGCGCAGAATAAATTTGAGGAGGCTCTTTACAAACTCATGATCAATGCAATCTGTGTGAAATCGATGGAGAACGTTGTAACCTACTTTTCGGTATTTCGTCTCGAGCGCCAGATTTTGTTTGCGAGGTTTACTACCCGGAAGAGTTCTCTGTGGTGACGGTCTCTTCTGACTGCGTTAAACAGCATGTGCCAGGGCAACTTCAGTGAAGAAATAAATTCCAGAGGTCAAAGTTCTCGAGATGGCTCGAAGTAGCTACTGAGTTGTAGATTTTACTTATCACTCGTAGGGTTCTGGGTTATTTCTCAATTGGGATAGTACAGAGAAGATGTAATATATCACTAATATATAACTAAGGTTATTCAAACATTTATTCAGGTAGGGTTACAGTTATTAATAACCAACACCAACGGGACGTAAGCGGGGAATAATAGCGGAAGCGTTCTTAACTATTAAGCCGGGGAATTAAGCTAAGTCTTAAAAAGAAACTACGAACACCAAAGCGTGCAAAGCGGGTAACTGTACGGCGGGTAATAAGCTCCGGTCGGGAAAACACTATCAAGATTGGTAAAGCAACAAGCAAATATAATGCATAAATCTCATTCAGTTTTCTCAACTAATATACGCCTTGTTACAGGCCAGTCCTAAAATATCTACTGCCGAGAGAGAGAGAGAGAGAGAGAGAGAGAGAGAGAGAGAGAGAGAGAACAAAGAGTGTTGCTTCGCAATCCTCAACTTCAGACAATATTAATTACTATACCGACGGAAAAAAAAACCAGCAGCCTGTTGACGTTGCTGGGACGTACCCTTCACTTACTTCAGACAGAGCCCCAGGGTAGTCGCGCTAGAAATTCTGCCCTTTTCAGATCCGAAAGTTCGCCCGCCCGTTTCGTCAGACTGCAAGTTCTCAATTCGCGGAAATGGTGTAACCAACCTACCGCCTGTTGACGTTGCTGGGACGTACCCTTCACTTACTTCAGACAGAGCCCCAGGGTAGTCGCGCTAGAAATTCGGCCCTTTTCAGATCCGAAAGTTCGCCCGCCCGTTTCGTCAGACTGTAAGTTCTCAATTCGCGGAAATGGTGTAACCAACCTACCGTCTGTTGACGTTGCTGGGACGTACCCTTCACTTACTTCAGACGGAGCCCCAGGGTAGTCGCGCTAGAAATTCTGCCCTTTTCAGATCCGAAAGTTCGCCCGCCCGTTTCGTCAGACTGCAAGTTCTCAATTCGCGGAAATGGTGTAACCAACCTACCGTCTGTTGACGTTGCTGGGACGTACCCTTCACTTACTTCAGACAGAACCCCAGGGTAGTCGCGCTAGAAATTCTGCCCTTTTCAGATCCGAAAGTTCGCCCGCCCGTTTCGTCAGACTGCAAGTTCTCAATTCGCGGAAATGGTGTAACCAACCTACCGTCTGTTGACGTTCCTGGGACGTACCCTTCACTTACTTCAGACAGAGCCCCAGGGTAGTCGCGCTAGAAATTCTGCCCTTTTCAGATCCGAAAGTTCGCCCGCCCGTTTCGTCAGACTGCAAGTTCTCAATTCGCGGAAATGGTGTAACCAACCTACCGTCTGTTGACGTTGCTGGGACGTACCCTTCACTTACTTCAGACAGAACCCCAGGGTAGTCGCGCTAGAAATTCTGCCCTTTTCAGATCCGAAAGTTCGCCCGACCGTTTCGTCAGACTGCAAGTTCTCAATTCGCGGAAATGGTGTAACCAACCTACCGTCTGTTGACGTTGCTGGGACGTACCCTTCACTTACTTCAGACAGAGCCCCAGGGTTGTCGCGCTAGAAATTCTGCCCTTTTCAGATCCGAAAGTTCGCCTGCCCGTTTCGTCAGATTGCAAGTTCTCAATTCGCGGAAATGGTGTAACCAACCTACCGTCTGTTGACGTTGCTGGGACGTACCTTTCACTTACTTCAGACAGAACCCCAGGGTAGTCGCGCTAGAAATTCTGCCCTTTTCAGATCCGAAAGTTCGCCCGCCCGTTTCGTCAGACTGCAAGTTCTCAATTCGCGGAAATGGTGTAACCAACCTACCGTCTGTTGACGTTGCTGGGACGTACCCTTCACTTACTTCAGACAGAGCCCCAGGGTAGTCGCGCTAGAAATTCTGCCCTTTTCAGATCCGAAAGTTCGCCCGCCCGTTTCGTCAGACTGCAAGTTCTCAATTCGCGGAAATGGTGTAACCAACCTACCGTCTGTTGACGTTGCTGGGACGTACCCTTCACTTACTTCAGACAGAACCCCAGGGTAGTCGCGCTAGAAATTCTGCCCTTTTCAGATCCGAAAGTTCGCCCGCCCGTTTCTTCAGACTGCAAGTTCTCAATTCGCGGAAATGGTGTAACCAACCTACCGTCTGTTGACGTTGCTGGGACGTACCCTTCACTTACTTCAGACAGAACCCCAGGGTAGTCGCGCTAGAAATTCTGCCCTTTTCAGATCCGAAAGTTCGCCCGCCCGTTTCGTCAGACTGCAAGTTCTCAATTCGCGGAAATGGTGTAACCAACCTACCGTCTGTTGACGTTGCTGGGACGTACCCTTCACTTACTTCAGACAGAACCCCAGGGTAGTCGCGCTAGAAATTCTGCCCTTTTCAGATCCGAAAGTTCGCCCGCCCGTTTCGTCAGACAGTGATCTTCGCACCACTATAAATGATATAATAGAAATTATCACCTAATCAGTTGTCAGGACTTCCCGCCCTTTCACCTTTAATGACTATACCCCAGGGTAGTCGCGCTAGAAATACAGCCACCTCCAGCGATTAGACTTTGGTTCCCGAAAACCTGAACTGGTGTTAACTTCACCTTTAAATTTATTCATTCAACCGAAACACGATCGGTCACCACGATACAATACCTTTGTTTTATCTCTCTTTAATAATGAAAATCCAATACTTTAAACTCAATTGAGGAAACGGTGAGATCCTCTGTTTTAAGCGGACTTGTAATTACCTGACTATTATTTCTGTTTTGTTAAGTTTACGGTTAAGCTTCGGTTTCTCAAATTTTGTCTTGCAAGATGTTATCTTTTGTTCGGTAAGACTGTCTAAACTAGACTGCCTTTCCGCAGCCACCGACTGGCTTTTATATGCTCCCAGCTAGTGGAAATTCTGCTCCGGTATATCCTCGCCGGCGAGGAATTGGTGAAAACCTGCTTTTTTACCTATGACGCTTGTTTCGTTATCTGACAATGACACGGTTTTACTACGATTTGAATGGAATTCACTGTACACGATTTATGAATTCAACGAAAACAAATATGACTTTTATAATGCAAATGGTTACACCGGATAATACCCCTTTATTGATTACCTTATGACGATTTATCTATGCGGAACTTTTGGATTCTACCTCTATATACGCATTTATGATGATTTAGAATATTCAATTACTCCGAATTATAAGTAATATGCGCATGCCTCAATCGACAATCTATAACATTCATGTAGAATTCAAAAACTTCGTTACAACGTGCGTGAGCATAGGAACGTTAAGTTAGTTAATAAATGGTATGGACCTTTTGGAGCGCGATACTATATTTCACAACCAAATTTCAACAGTAGTAAAATTATTGACGAAAATTTGGTAGCAATCGAGCAAAACAAACTCGAAATTTTATTCAATAAACCAATATATGTTGGAATGGATATTTCGGATATTTCGAAAACCTGTGTGTTCGATTTCCATTATAATTTTATGATGAGAATTCATAAAGATCCTGAAGTGATAAGATTATGTTACACTGATACGGATAGTTCAATATATCATATAATCGCGGGTGATGACATCTACGATACGATAATCAGAAAAAATATTTCAAAATTCGACACTAGCTATTATGTGATGGATAATATTTTTAAAATCCCGCTTGCGAATAAAAAAGTGATAGGAAAGATGAAAGATGAGAATAAAGGGTTTCTAATGACCCAGTTTATAGGTTGAGGCTCCAAAATGTATAGTTGTAACGTCCAGGGGGAGGAGCTGGTTTAAAAAGCGAAGGGTATAAGAGATTCTGTATTAAAATATAGTATAACTTTTGGGGACTATGTTAAATGTCTCGAGGAAGAAATCGAAATTTATCGGGTGCAGAAATCAATCCGTTCTTTTGATTTTAACCTTTACACTATTCAACAGGATAAAATCGTTCTCAGTCCGTTCGACAATAAACGCTATCTGATAAAAAATCGAATGAATACCCTACCTTATGGGCACTATACACTTTCATAAGTTTGGAGTCTATATGTTGATTTTAGATCCTATAAGTTTATTTTAAATTCAAATCTTATATAATGTTTAGATTGTATATATGTTCATATTGATTTCAAGATATAAATGTATCCATTTGAATTTATGAAAAATTAATGAAAATAAATAGTTTACTAAAATGTATGTGTTTTAATAAAACAAGATAATTAAGCATCATAATTTATTGATCTAAATTAAACATAACCTTATTTTTATATAAAAATAACATTTCTCTCAAGGTATTAGCTAAGAGACAATCTGGTGAAATATCTATATAACAATACAATAGTTCAATTCCATCAGCATGATTGCTCATGCTTTTAATCATATTAGTAACATTATAATAATATGAAGAAAATCCAAATTGTTCTAGAAAATATATTCGATGTGATAACACTCCATCGTTGATCCGAATTATCTCTCGAATATTTTCCTCGCACTACCAAAAATGGGTATCATGCTTCTTAACTTGAAGTACTTTAACATTATTAGCATAAACGAATCGAGTTATCGAACAATATTCATCAGATTTCACAGGTGTTGATGTGAAATCGATATCTGAGTTCATGAAGTATTCACTTATTTTTGCTTTGAGAATATCGATGAAATCATACCATTCCAGCAGTCCAAAAGTAAGTTTACAATTTTGTGAAAGATGATTTAGAGAGATTGTCGGGGTGAATGTTAGCACAGGACTCAACCCGCATAGGATATTATAACCTCCTTCCAACGGAGAAGTTGTATTCATCAATAGAGAAACTTTTCATCCTTAGCTCTCATTTGAAACTTCATCCAACTCGGAACAACTATATTCAGATACACCACTATCTTGAGAGGACATTCTGCTAAGACTGTTGGATTGTTTGAACTACTCCGATGTGCACCCCCCAAATATGTATTCACAGATGTGCAGATCATTCATCAACGACAGCATATTTCTTTGATATTATCGAAATTTCTGAAGAGGACGTCGAAGCACAACATTTGTAATGATGGTGGACTTATTCTATAGTTGACGTCGACTTCACCCTCTATCTCAGAAAACATTTGAAACATCTTGTAATTGTAAGAATCTCTTCGGATGCTGTGCATGTCCATTATCTCACATCGGTATGGTAGTAGTGCGATTCGATAGAAATCGGCACCGATATCATGTAGCACTCTAAAACAATCAAGTTTATACGATCCTGGTTTCGGAACGATACCCGAAATTCGATGCAATATGATTTTTCTCATTCTTCTATGTTCATATTTGAACTGACCTTCTATATTCATATCGATTATCTTCCAATCTCCTGGAGGGGGAGTATCGAAATCTCCTCCGAAATAGAAAATATCAGCATACGCCCAATCGATCGAGGCCCCCGCAAGGAAAGTTATGAATTCTCCAGAGATTATCCAATTTTTGGATGGTAATTGTAATTGTTCTAGGATTTTCATCAAATTTGGAGGACATACGCTTATTACGAATTTCTTTGCATAGTACACGGTGGTAAGCACACTATGAATAAAAATGTTGTATAATTGAGACATTTTCAAAAACTGATTGATTGTTCGACTCCGACTTGGTAGGCTCCTCAAATATTTCATTAAGGCATGCGCAGATTATACAACAGTAGAATTTTCAATCCATTTTTTATCTTTTATACCATACCATTTCACATACATTTTATCTCCCTTTCTTCGGAGCACCTTCTCTATCAAATAGACATCTGGCTGTTTGGTTTTCTGCAATTCTTCTTCATAGAAACAACCGCTGATTAGTGAGCTCTCACAGCAGTAATTTTAAATAATTCCGCACTCCAATTAGGGGTATACCCCTTCTCATAAATATGTTTAGCCTTACTTATTCGCACAACATCCCCAACGTTGTATTTGTGAGGCAGAGCCAAGTTGATGTGTGAGTAGGATTGCTTCAATATCAGACTCTCATTCTGTTTCGTAACCTTGAATGGAGCCATTTTTATAGTTCTATGTTCACGTTTATTATATTTTCCAGTGACTTCCTTGAGTATATCCAATCATTTGTATTTCCCGCTCAGACTGAATTGTTTGTAGATCGCTTTTTTCAACGGACGAGTCCACAGAAATTTCGGCAAGCAATCGATCACAAACAGAATGAATGTGAATCCGCGGTTCTTGCGCGCATAATTACCCATTTCATTTAGATCCATTTGCCACAAGTGATCCCTTTATGATTGTTCTACGACGCTTAAATTTCTTTCTAACCGGTTTATGAAGCTCATCAACCACCTGTGCTTTACCCTTCATCATTTTTGATCGAAGCTTACAACTTTCTAGCGACAAGGTCTCTTATAAGGATGATATGGTAGCAGCAGAGATGTGGATACTCTTTTTTCTACTTCCGCCAGTCTGATATATATGTCTAATTGTTCTATCTTCTACCGAGATAGACCTGCGCATACGATCTACGATTTCCCCATCCTGACGACCCTGGCTATAGAATTGTGGAGCGACCAAAAAATCCTCTATATTTACCAGTTTCTGATATCGAGGAGATCACCGTACTCGCTTTGGATCAACATTCAAAATCAGTAAATTTTCGTGGTGAAGAAAGTATTCTACATTTACATTCACAAGAAGTATGAGAAAATGGGTTTGGTTATTGTTAATAACAATAAAAGAACCTCCCCCGATCAATATTCATCAGTCTTCAACAAAACACCTAAGCTGCGAGAGCTGAGTCGATTCGTAAAGCTGAATATGGATCGATTACACCTTTCGTTAAAGCCTTCAATAACAGCGATATCGTAGAATTCGGAATAAATCAAGTGGATGCGTTCTTCTCCATGAAGGATACTGTTATCGGTTAAAGGTAAAATAGAGATAACTGGAGCTGGAAATGTTGTATTGGTGCCTAATTATGGATCCTTCCTTTTTGACTCATGCTCATATAGTGAGAGTGGTCGGGATATCGAAACAGTTCGAGATCCTGGTATAGTCAGTGCCGTCGAAGCATTTACTTGCTATAGAATAGAATATAAATTTATTAGCAATAAATTACAAGAGAATAACAATTATTAATTATGAAATTAAAATAACTAGAAGTTTCAATTATAGAATAAAATCTTAAAATAAATATAATTATTGCTAATAAGGATTAAATCCCAAAATTCATGAAATGCATTTGTGCGGGACGGGAAATGCATATGTAAATGCTATATTACTTGGAACAATTAATAACAAATATTAAAGATTAACCCAAAAAAAACACCTCAACACTATAATACAAAGTACAATAATTTCACGAAAATATAATATAAAAAGCTTAAAAATAGTATCCATATGAAAACATATAGATACACCAATGAACATAGATAAAACATACATCAGTAATCCAATGTGCCATAAAATATTATGTATAAGTAGTATATCAAGCGGGATTCTGGGACAGTTCGATGGCATGTCCATCCGCCTCTGTCCACCAGCCCCAACTTCTTGTGGGTTGTTGTCAATGACCAGAGGCTTCTTTGAAGAAGAAGTTGTCAATAACCAGAGGGTGTGCTCGCCTCACGTGGGTCTAATTAATGTCACCTTGATTGTAGGTAAAGATGAGCCTAGCCTCGCCCATAATAATCTCAAGGTGATTTTTTTATTTCTACTTACTATTTTCAGAGTAATCTGCATTCTAAAATTAGTTCTACTTGTTGATTCATAGATGTACGTACATGTTTCAAATATCTTTGTTGTCTTCATTTTATTTTTCATAAATTGTTCTAAAATTAGTTCTACTTGTTGATTCATAGATGTACGTGCATGTTTCAAATATCTTTGTTGTCTCCATTCTATTTTTCATAAATTGTTGAATAATTGGAAAGGAAAATCATTTTGTTTAAGTTAGAAGGTTCAAATTTAAACTAGTATAAACAGTCTACTAGTTATAAAGAAGTAAATTTGAAATAAGGCCAATCCCGGTAGAATATAAGTGTAAAAAATGTGGTGGTTAAACAGACCATCCTAATCTGGAATGTTTTCCTTGTGCACATACAAATTATGTAAAGAGAATCTATGGTGAGGAACACCCGAAAAGACCGACTGTAACTACCCAAAAGACTGAATAATGTACTTTAGTGATAATTTGGATGAGATATATTGATAGTTTTTGTTATGTAATTAACTTAAAGATGTTTTAAAATACTGTATTGTTAGGATTTTAAATAATAAAGAAATGTAAACATTCTATTGTATTTTTATTTCAGAGAAACTTTTAGTTACAGACTCAAATATAATACGTTTTTTAAGTTTTTCATACTTGAGAGTCCATTGCTTAAGTTGTTATTTAACATGATGATTCTTGATACGTTCCCTCATAATTTCCATTTCTTTGTTAAGCTGATTCAATCGTTGAAGTTGCTTTCCATAATTGAGGATGTCTCTAGTCATATTACTGCAAAAGAAAAAACAATTTTTTATTATATTAATAAATAATTTGTGTGAAACTTACTGTTTAACGTTGTGAGTAGGTTTTGACGATGATGTTTATAGTGCAGGTGATGAAACCTGAATCTCGTTTAGATTTTAGTTTTCCAATCTTTTATTCAAAGTGGACATCTTATTTTAGGAGGTACAGGTCCATCAATTTCATCAATTCCACTGGAAAATTTATAATGTTCCGTACATGGTATCATAAATTCATACAATTTAGATTGAATGTGTTTTGGTATTTGATTCCATAAACTTCTTAATTTGTACGTCTCAAGGTTTTTGAGATATTCCAGTACAAATTGTTCCATTTTGTATGTGATTGATTAAGAACGTATACTACTACTACTACTACTACACTACAGTATCTTTAAAGCTAACTAAAACTTGAGAAGATTCTATTTTCAGTGATAACTAATAATAATAATGATAATTGTTTGATTTTACACTTACATACTAATATTATCTATGCTTACGTTAATAGGGTTTACAAATGTCAAATTAATGTCATAACACAAAAGCGTACACACACGCACTATCAAAATACACAGTTTTTTTTCTTTATAGTCAAAGTATGAAGAGTGAATGTCTTTGAAACCGCTCATTCTTTTGAAATCACATGCAATACATGGAAATGTCTGATTCACCTTTGCATGTGAGACACTTTAGTTTTATTGTTACTGGCATATTTCTTTGATATTATCGAAGTTTTGAAAGAGAACGCTGGAACAAAATTTGTAATGTTGGTGGTGGTGTTGAACTTTTTTTATAGTTGTCTTCACCCTTTCTCCCACAACGCATTTGAAACACCTTAACGTCAAAGGAATTGGGAGTATCTTTCCGAATGTTACGCAGATCCATTATTTCACACCTGTATGGTAGAAGTGCGATCCGATAAAAATCAATTTCTGCACGTTGTAGCACTCTGAAACAATCTAGTGGATACGATCTTGGTTTCGGAACGATACCTGAAATTTATTGTAATAAAAAATTCAATCTCCTATGTTCATATATGAATTCGTTTTCAACATTCATATCAATTATCTTCCAATCTTCTTCAGGTGGATCGAAATCTCCTCCGAAATATAAAATATCTACATGACCACAATTGGTTGAGGTGACTGTTGTTGCTACTGCTGCTCCAATAATGAACGTTATAAATTCCCAGCGATTATCCAATTTTAAGATGGCAATTGTAATCTTTCCACATATTTCATCAAACTCGGACAACATACGTTAACGAATTTTTTTGCATCGTAAACGCTGGTTAGCACACTGCAAACAAAACTGTTGTATAATTGGGACAATGACAACAACGACGATGACGACATCCTCACAAACTGATTGATTATTATTACTTTATACGAATTTTCAAGCTATTTTATTTAATGAATGTTAATTTTAATTCTTCCTCTTGTTTCTGGAATTGAAATAGTTCCAAATATTTTTATTGTAATTATTATTAGATTTTACCCATCGATAATAGTCTTTTCCAATTATGTCATTTTCTTTAGCCTGTTTATATCTTTTCTCCATTAATATCCATTCCTCATCCAAAAAGGGCTGTCTTTGATACAAAAATGAATGATCTGCTACATTACCAACAAACTCATAACGTAGTTCATTTAATTGGTCTGTATTGTATATTATCATGGTGAAAATTATTGTGTGTTTTGATAAATCGGGAATATATAAATTTTTGATTGATGTTAGAAGGGAGAATCTTTCATTTCCTCCTTACACTGTAATTCATCTACGAGAGCGTCTATTGTTTTTTGAATTTGGCAAATACAACTGAATTTGTAACAGTTGGAACACAACAAATTTTTCATAAAATTATCCAACTCTATTTGTTTTCTTTGGTTCTCAGTTAGTTCTGAAATATCTTCTTCTTCCTTTAGATTGTCATTATCATCACCAACAAAAAGAACTCCGTGTTGATAAAGCGAATTGATGCAGTAGCAGAAATATATTTGACACAAGTAACAATAATTTGTCCCATTCAAATTTTTTTCCTGCTGATGTGGTTTAATTTTCCGGATTTGCTTCAAATAACCAATATTATTACCTGCTCGTTCTCGATTCCTACAAATTTCTTCCAATTTATCAATCTGAGAGAGAGAGAAAGAAAAAAATTAGAGATGCATATAAAATTATAATAAAACAAAAATACCTTTTCACTTTTTTCAAAGAATTCTCCAATTTCAATGAATTTAGGTTGAGTGATCACTAAACTATTCTACAATAAAGAAAAAAGAAACATATAATAACAATAAACTTACACAAAATTAATAATGAACGTTATAAATTCCCCAGTGATTATCCAATTTTTAGATGGTAATTGTACTTTTTCCACATATTTCATCAAACTCGGACAACATACGCTTACGAATTTTTTTGCATCGTAAACGCTGGTTAGCACATTGCAAACAAAACTGTTGTATAATTGGGACAATGGCAACAACGACGATGACGACATCCTCACAAACTGATTGATTATTATTATTTTATACGAATTTTCAAGCTATTTTATTTAATGAATGTTAATTTTAATTCTTCCTGTTGTTTCTGGAATTGAAATAGTTCCAAATATTCTTATTGTAATTATTATTAGATTTTACCCATCGATAATAGTCTTTTCCAATTATGTCATTTTCTTTAGCCTGTTCATATCTTTTCTCCATTAATATCCATTCCTCATACAAAAAGGGCTGTCTTTGATACAAAAATAAATGATCTGCTACATTACCAACAAACTCATAACGTAGTTCATTTAATTGGTCTGTATTGTATATTATCATGGTGAAAATGATTGTGTGTTTGATAAATCGGAAATATATAGATTTTTGATTGATGTTAGGAGGGAGAATCTTTCATTTCCTCCTTACACTGTAATTCATCTACGAGAGCGTCTATTGTTTTTTGAATTTGGCAAATACAACTGAATTTGTAACAGTTGGAACACAACAAATTTTTCATAAAATTATCCAACTCTATTTGTTTTCTTTGGTTCTCAGTTAGTTCTGAAATATCTTCTTCTTCCTTTAGATTGTCATTATCATCACCAACAAAAAGAACTCCGTGTTGATAAAGCGAATTGATGCAGTAGCAGAAATATATTTGACACAAGTAACAATAATTTGTCCCATTCAAATTTTTTTCCTGCTGATGTGGTTTAATTTTCCGGATTCGCTTCAAATAACCAATATTATTACCTGCTCGTTCTCGATTCCTACAAATTTCTTTCAATTTATCAATCTGAGAGAGAGAGAAAGAAAAAAAATTAGAGATGAATATAAAATTATAATAAAACAAAAATACCTTTTCACTTTTTTCAAAGAATTCTCCAATTTTAATGAATTTAGGTTGAGTGATCACTAAACTATTCTACAATAAAGAAAAAAGAAACATGTAATAACAGTAAACTTACACAAAGATAATAATGAACGTTATAAATTCCCCAGTGATTATCCAATTTTTAGATGGTAATTGTAATTTTTCCAAATATTTCATCAAACTCGGACAACATACGTTTACACATTTTTTTGCATCGTAAACGCTGGTTAGCACACTGCAAACAAAACTTTTGTATAATTGGGACAATGACAACAACGAAGATGACGACATCCTCACAAACTGATTGATTATTATTACTTTATACGAATTTTCAAGCTATTTTATTTAATGAATGTTAATTTTAATTCTTCCTCTTGTTTCTGGAATTGAAATAGTTCCAAATATTCTTATTGTAATTATTATTAGATTTCACCCATCGATAATAGTCTTTTCCAATTATGTCATTTTCTTAAGCCTGTTTATATCTTTTCTCCATTAATATCCATTCCTCATCCAAAAAGGGCTGTCTTTGATACAAAAATAAATGATCTGCTACATTACCAACAAACTCATAACGTAGTTCATTTAATTGGTCTGTATTGTATATTATCATGGTGAAAATGATCGTGTGTTTTGATAAATCGGAAATATATAGATTTTTGATTGATGTTAGAAGGGAGAATCTTTCATTTCCTCCTTACACTGTAATTCATATACGAGAGCGTCTATTGTTTTTTGAATTTGGCAAATACAACTGAATTTGTAACAGTTGGAACACAACAAATTTTTCATAAAATTATCCAACTCTATTTGTTTTCTTTGGTTCTCAGTTAGTTCTGAAATATCTTCTTCTTCCTTTAGATTGTCATTATTATCACCAACAAGAAGAACTCCGTGTTGATAAAGCGAATTGATGCAGTAGCAGAAATATTTTTGACACAAGTAACAATAATTTGTCCCATTCAAATTTTTTTCCAGCTGATGTGGTTCAATTTTTCGGATTTGCTTCAAATAACCAATATTATTACCTGCTCGTTCTCAATTCCTACAAATTTCTTCCAATTTATCAATCTGAGAGAGAGAGAGAGAGAGAACGAAAAGAAATTAGAGATGCATATAAAATTATAATAAAACAAAAATACCTTTTCACTTTTTTCAAAGAATTCTCCAATTTCAATGAATTTAGGTTGAGTGATCTCTGAACTATTCTACAATAAAGAAAAAAAAACGTATAATAACAATAAACTTACACAAAAAAAAAAAAAATAATAAAAAAAAAAATCTTACATTCTATATAGTTGCTATTGTTATTACAGTGAGAGAGATAACCAAGACAAAAGATGTTTCAACAAATCATTGATCATTTAATCCCCATGGAATAGTATCTGTGTATGCATAATTCACAATTCTTTTATCGTCAAAGGGATTTAAAGCAGTTTTAATTTGACTAACAGTAAATACCTCATGTTTTTTTGAAACAATCATATTTTGTACTACATCAACATTTGTTTCATGCATTAAACAGTTACAATAATGTTCAAAAGTTATTTGTCGTAATGATGCTGATGTTATACCCTTTGCTTTTTTTGTAATTCCAAAATTTGAATCAAATTGTTCAATAAAATTTTGACTACATATTTTCAACTAAATTCTCAATTTTCTTAAGTTTTTCATTCTTATCAGAATTTAGTTTGAAACAATACAGTTTGGAACGCAATCCAATGAATTCAGTCATGATAACACCATTGTTTTCATCCTTCATTAGTCCTATTACCTTCTTATTACAAAGAGGAATATTATAAACATTGTTAGGTTGATAGTCTGATGTATCAAACATATGGATATCATCCTTGATACATTTGTAAATATCATCAACATAAAATTGGTATATTAAACTATCAGTATCACTGTACAATAATTTAACATTGTTTTGGAATTTTTCTCTGACGTAATTATAATGAAAATCATATAAAATAGTTTTTGAAATATCCAAAATTGCCATATCTGCGTATATGGGCTTATTAAAATACACTTTTAATCTTTTCATTTCAATTAATATCATGTTTTCGCCAAAAATTGTAACGTTATCACAATTTGGTTGGGAAATGTAATAATTTGCTCCATACCTTCCTTTCCATCTAGTTACCAATTTCACGTCTTTATATTTTCTCACATTTTCCAGTTTTTCCAAAAGGAGCATTATTCATTAATTTATATAAATTCTTCTCAAAATCATTCGAGCTTTGTTTCCTCAAATTAGTATTGAGATCTACATATTTCTTTAACCATTGTGATTGTCTAAATTTCAAGCAACGATGAACTTTCTGCAGTTTCAATCCCAATTTGAGAACTTGTAAATTTTTATAATGAATCACATATTTTTCTTTATTATATAGGGTAGTTAACAATTTTGGAATTTCCGAAATAGCTACGGGTGGAACTAAATGTTGAGGACAAAGAGGTAAATCTTTATGATAATTGAACAAACTTTTAGGATAATGAAGATCTACTTCCAAAATATATCCAATTTCACTAGTATCACTTATATTGAGAATGTTTTCTGCTGAAATATTATCAACTGCTACCCACATAAAAAAGATTCTTTGTATCAATCCTGCATCGACTGCGCCAATTTTACAACTCCGTTGAGTATAACATAAAATTATTTATTTTGTCAAATGAAGTATGAATTATATTTCTGAATAGGTATTAACAGATAGAATTATATGTCAAGACTGAGTTCATATTAATAAAAAATGCATGTTGTAAAGAAACATGTAAGATATAGTAAATTGCTGACGAAGTTCCGTGGAGTCGGATTCCGCACAATTCGCATGGGAACGGCATCTAGGATGATGTGACTCGCGAACAAGGTGCGCGGTCTTCGGGGCCTGGTAATCACGTAATTAGCTTTTCAATTTTTATAGATCTATGACATAAATTATAAGAGATTTAAGTTCAATTATTAAAAGTAAAAACATGTGAGAACTTACTGTTATCATCCGTTTTGTGATCAGGTTTTGTGTTAAAGAGTTTTTAATGTGTCAGGTAGCTTACTATTTTTTACAGATTTAGATGAAAACAGCAAACAGTATGGAAGACTTCATAATGCTTTATTAGTATAAATAATATTTGGAAAAAAAAATTGTGAACTAAATATATTGTTAGAAAAAAACAATTTAGCTCCAGAAATACTCACTATTTTTTGAATGCTATTAAAGCAAGATAAACACATTGGTTGTCCAGGACATTCATTGCAGTAACTTGTTACTTTTGTAACCAAGTTACTTGCATTCTTGCTGGAATGTGTTTCTCTTAATTTATGTTAGCATCCTTGGAACTGTCTTCTCCTTTTCTTTCCTGGACCGGACGGTTTAACAAAGGTATGTAGAACTCTTTTGGGAGTAGTGGTTTCTTCGTGTACTACAAGAGTAACAAGTTACTCCCGTGCCAATCTTCGTCTAAACTCCATTATAGACAATTTTGAAAAAGGAGTAACCTTGTTATGGATAATCCAAGAATTTACAATAGCTTTTCCGAGCAAAAGTTCAAAGCATAATTTTCGGTACCATTTTTAAGATTTTCTTAATATGGAATGATAAGAACTCATCTGATCGCTAAAATCTACTCCTTTTTTCCTTTATTGTAATCAATAATTGCTTCTGGTTTAAGTATAGGCTCCCGCTGCAGAAGATAATCAACAACCCACAAATTCTTAGAGCATGCCTATAAAGCCAATAATAACAGATAAACTGGCAAAAAACAGCAACACTGGAGGAGAACATCCGGCGGAGAACCTAAAACGCAGTATGAGCGAGATCCTCCCACCAGACGCAGAATTAATCCGAAAAAAAAATTACATCTTCACCACACCAAAATCAAAGCAAAAACAAAAAAAGACGATCCATTGTCAAATCCTAGTGATCCCAGTAGGCTGCACATGCTAGAAAACGTTAGAGATTATATCGCAAATCATTTCCCACCTTTTATCCTAAGTTTTGATCAACTCAACTTACTCATTACCAATGTCAACGGCTCTCCGGAGCCTGCTAGCGTAGTTCTTGAATACTCACCTGATTGATTAGCTGTAACCCATATGTTGACACAAATTTATCCACTTGTCAAATACAGATTTTTGAAGAGTAGATTAACCTTTTTGAAAGAAAAAATATTTGCACATCTAGCAAATGATGTCCCTAAATCCGAAAGTGATTCACTTCAATCGAGCCAGTAGGTTTTATTTCCCCCCATTATTATAAATAACATTCACTTCAATAATTCAGTGGAATATCGATGAATTTTTCCATCGACTCGCTATGCTACAAATATTAATTGGGAAGCATTCACCGAGCATAATATGTATACAAGAAACCGATTTGAACCCGACAAAAATATATGATCCAAAACACTACAATTGCTTTCGCAAAGATAGTGACCAATAATAATTTCTCATCCGGAGGTGTTGCCACTCTCGTCAAAAAGTCCTTGGATGCCAAAATATTTCCTGCTACTAGTAATCTAGAGGTCATTGTTGTCGAAATGAACTTCCCTAAGAAACTCTACATCTGTAATATATATCTGCCTACGAACATCCAGGTAAATTACAATGATCTGCAAGATGTAATTAAGCAAACTCCATCACCTCGCTTAATTGTTGGACATTTTAATAGTCATAACATTATGTGGGGCTCATCATACACAGATACAAGAGGAAAATATGGGAAAAATCATAACTGACTTGCAACTAAATTTCCTTAACACTGGGTCACCCATCAGATTCAATATAAATACCGGACAGTCATCAGCAATTGATCCAGCATCCCATCATTATTAACAATATCGCAATTCACCCTGTAGACACTTTCTTGCCGAAATGGAGAACGGATACTACCATCTGGCTTGGGTACCATAACTACATCGATAATACAATGCCGAACTGCATAATGACAAATCATATTGGCGAAACAATGTTGCGCTTCAACAAAATAATCCTGGAGGGTGGAGATCTATTTGTCGGCAAATCAAAACAAATCAAGAATCACATACTAGTTCCTTGGTGGAACACTGCATGTGAACAGGCAATCCTCTTGAGTGAGTCAGCATTCAATAAATACAAACGCCATAATACAGCGGAAAACAAAATTGAGCTGAAAAGACTCAGAGCAAAGGCACAATTATTGATGAATCAAGCCAAAGAAATCTCCGTAGAAAAGATACATTTCTGGTATAAATAGCTCGACCCCCATAAGTGAAGTCTGGAAGAAATTAAGGCGTATCTCAGGCCTGAAGCATATGTAGTTTGAAAGTTGATGGCACTACAATAATCTTGGCTAGCGAAATTGCTAGTGTCTTAGGCCAGCAATATGCAGAAATATCGTTGAAAAAGAATGGGCATACACCTAGCGCCAACAATGTCAGCATAGATCATCCCAACTACCCTCAAGATAACTGCACTTTATCTCATGCAACTTCAATAGCCGGCGACAAACCTGAACCTCTCTTCCACAACACGTTCACAGATAGGTATCGCAATTTCTACAACCATAAACCACGTATCTCGAAACCCTATCACGAGAGGGTACGTTCTTACCTTTCTCATCTTGATATTGTTTTTCCGAAGATTTTGCCGATAGACATTGATTATCCTCCACCTTGGATTATTAACAAACCGCACGTTAATCTAAACCTGAGTCGCTTAAAAAAATGAAACACCAAACTCTCTAATGAAGCACTCCATGAATTTCATTTTAGAACAGCAGCATCTGAAGGCACTAAAATTTTTCACAGGCGCATCAAAAGCGATAGAGGTGTAGGTGCAGCATTCATTACACCTGATAAAAACTTCAAATTTAAACTATTCTCATCGACAAGCCGTTTTTCAGTCGAGCTTTATGCCATCCATAAGGCTCTTGTGTACGTCAACGCATCCAACATACCTGATACCATAATTTTGAGCGCTACTCAAGCTCTATAGCATGTCTATCCCAAAACTCCAAACGACGAGATGATCAAATCTGAATTACTACAGGCACAAGACAATTTCCGACGGATAAATTTCACTTGGATACCTTCCCATATTGGCATCACAGGTAATGAGGAAGCAGACCATTGCGCGAAAAGCCGTAGTGGATCCTCAATCGGAAGTGGAGTGTCGTAGTGTTCCAAGTGATCGAGAAAATGTGTTCAAAGACGCGATTCGTTCTAAATGGAATCAGGAATGGGAAATTTCTCAATCTAGGCTACGAGAAATCGTAAGTGATGTCTTCCCTCGGCATCCAAAGCTGGAAACCGGCGACTTGAATCAATAATGACTCGCCTACGTATAGATCATACTCATATACCCACGTTCATCTCCTGACTAACAGTGAAGCACCCTCATGCGAACAGTGCGGTATCATTTTAACTGTGAGACATTTCTCGATAGAATGTCCTAAATATAGTGCCGAGCGTATAACCCAACAACATACCCAACTGCCTAAGACGACTGCTGGCGAAAAATTACTCATTTGTGAATTGACTTACTGAATAATATCTAGCTCACTGTCACAACGTATTGTACCGTCGCTAATAGCCGCCGGCTGATGCAACATATTTTTGAAATCGATGCAACAAGTTGTCGACGAGATTCATAAACCAGCCAGAAGATATTTCGAACGTCATCGTACAACTTTGAAAGGGCTGGATGACTTGTCACAGATGGACCTAGTCGAAATGGGTAATCATGCCCGTGAAGTATATTTTGTATGCGATACATTTCAATTCCTCCTTCTAGACATCTGACGTAGTATCCAAAAGTAATAGAGTTCCGCAAAACATAATCACGTACCTCTTCAGCTTTCTCGGTTGTCTAATCAACATCATCATCATCATCATCATTATCCCTCTGAACCGTATAACTACATTTTCGATCGTAAACTTATCCATTTTGATTCCTTTAATTTCATCTTCCATCAACCTCACTACTTTTTTGTTGATGCGGGGAATCTTAAAGATATTGTCTTGCCCATAATCACTAGTGTCAAATTTGGGAATATCATTTTTAATGATATTCCCATAAATATCATCATCAGGGATTATGTGATAGATAAGAGACTATCCGTATCTGTATGACAATCTTATAAATTCATGATCTTTATATAATTTTAGCATGAAGCCATAATGAAAATAATATATTCACTAATTTATTCACTAATTGAACGAGTCTATGCTTTCGCACATTCTCCACAGATTTTCCAAAAATCGCATTGATGAGTAAGTAATTTGAATAATGCTATCTCGAAGGCATTCTTAGAAGCTGCTCTCAATCTAGTGTTTAGATCAATATAGACTTTCAGGTAGGGAGCTTGCTCGAATTCTAAAATTTTATGAACCTTTTTCAAGTTCATCCCCAACGTTAACCGTTGCTTAAGATTGCTATAGTGAATAATATATTTTGATTTATTATGAAGAGTTGTCAAAATTTTTGGTAATTTACTGTTGGGGGTGTTGAATGAGTAGGACAAAGAGGGAGATCCTTATGTAACCGGATATTCTAAATCGACTTCCAATACTTATCTGATGGAACTTGCATTCGAAACGTTCCTAACATCTATATCATTGGTATTCTCCACCCACTTAAACCCAAACATCGAAATACATAAGGTAGGTATTCTCTTCTTCCGACTTATACTTATGCACGTATTTATTATTGGCTTCAGCAAATCTATTACTGAATTGGCTTACACCTCCGCGAATCCCCTTTTCAAAAATAATATCATGTCAATATCTTTCAAATATTGCAATGATATGTTTGCATATTTCCACATACAATCACACGTGAATGAAGGAACTGCGAAATAGTGTGCATGGTCTAACCCGTAGAGTCCCACACATTTATTTCTAAAATTTCCGAATACATCAGCCAATAATAAAACATCAGTTTCCAAATATAGATCGGAATAATCACCTAAATTTCTACGATTAAAGCGAGTTAAAATTGATTGTGCATGCTCATAATCTTCCGCACTTATCGATTCATCGCGTAGTTTATTGTCCTCTATAGCTATTGTAACGTGATAACGAATCGTTGAAGTAGCATTTTGAATAAAATCCTACACTATAGGCTTCGTGTAGCTGCGTTCTATTTGTGTATGCATTAGATTGAACTCAGTTTTGAATGGGTAATAAGAGGGCTTCAAAATCAAAATAAATGATAAACGGTTCGGGTAGTTTGTTTGAATGATTATTAAATTTTAAATAGTCCTCATCCAGGAATTTTATTTTACATGTACTCATTTTACCACAATCTTCAATATAATCATTATACTTATTCTCACTCCTCAAATTATCCAGACATCTCTCGCATAAGTAAGTTTTATTTTTAGTAGTAATTTGAGAATTCACGAGTTTTGATGAATCTTACTGTAGGATCGTTTGTGAAACTAGATTTGTGGGTTCAACATCTCTATAATATTTATCTTCAATCAATAAAAGATTGAAATGTCTTTCTACTTTATTTTTCATTGAATATGCAAGGAGAATCTTTGATTTCGCATCATCCCCATTTTTTCATTCGCATAATTGTTAAACGAATACATGTATGGAGATATTGTTATTTTCCTCGAAAATATGGATTTGTGAAATGGGGAGAGGAAAGGTTAAATTTTGTAAATTCAGAACATCACTGAAATGCGGGTATGATGAGACCCTACCTGGATGTGAGTTAGTAACAGGGTGTAACGCTGCTGTTACTGTCCATGCGAAACAGTATTCATCATAATTTTTAACGTTTATAATGGAATGCTTATCTTTGATTTCCTTCGGTAGATCAATATATGAAAACCCTGAATTCATAGTCTCATGTTTATTGATATTTATTTCCAGACTAACTACATCTTCAAGACACCACCCGTTTCTCGTTCAATGAATTCATCGAGTTTCACTTGAAGTTTATCTATAACATGTTCCTTGAACCATTCTAATAAATTTGTAGAAGTATCTATTGAGGCAGACTTAGTATGAAAATATTTAAACTCGATTTGAATAAGCTCATCTTCTACACTAGGTTTGATATATTCCTCATAAAATGTTGTGGTGACTTTAATAAAATTATATACATGTAAAATTCTTTTAATTCTAGAAATAAAGAGATAAGAAGCATCATATAACAAATTTGAAGGATCCAAATGTGGAATATTCATTATCAGACATGATCGAATTCGTTGGGAAAATGCATCCCATCTTCCCACCTGTTTCGATCACTTCAGTTCTTATTAGTTGTGTGGGGGGTTGGGTTTATTTCTGATTTGTAGTAAAACTTGAAAGCGTCTCAAATGTCCGATATTATACTGCAGTTGATTTTTACATGGCAAATTTAATGTATCCTTTGTTATATGCCTAGAAAAAGTACGAATATATTTTGTACGAAACCATATCCACTTGGTTATCTCTTGAGGAGAGAATTTTGAATGTAATGAATCGTCCTGGGCCTCTTTGATGATCTTAGCGATCTCACCACTAATTTTGGCAATGTTTGAGAATAGAACAAATACCCTACCTTAGACGTTAGATTTGTTTCATTTTGGGATGTTCTGCTGCTGCTGCTGTTGATGCTGGTTCACTTCATCACTAATCTCGTAAAATTTCAATTTTGAACAGGTTTTTCCGTTTTTTATAATCTGCCCTCTAAATCTCATACATGGACGAGCATTAATTTGGTCACGAATCGTTGATACTGGACCCGTCAATCGTTTTGGTGGAACCACCGAATAATCTTCTAGATCTCAAGTAATACTGCCTCCCCGAATCTCGTTTTCACGATTTTTCCTTTTCAAATAACATACGTTTCACCCAATATTAGCTCTAATACTTCTCGGATTAGTTTCCCCTCTAAAGGAGAAATACTATTTACTTCTTGTAGACTTCTGCAAGTCTTGACTTGTGAAATGTAATGGTTTCCGTTTTCATTTTGTCAACAGGAAAACCTTATCGATATGGATAATATTCATGAATGTATCCATATGATAACCTAAATTTGAACTTTGAGACTAATCACTGGACTTTGTTATATCAAATGTTTGCGCAGTTCCAACAGTCATATTATCATAAACATCAAAGTGAACCCTGCATATCAGCAGAATATTTCAAACAAATAACACCGTTAGCAGTGATAGATCGCAGTCGTCGGAACGATTCGTTGAAAGGTGGTGATGTGGACATTAGATTGGAACTGGAGACAAATCTAGATATTCCCGAAAAAACATCAGCTTATTGTCCAATGATACACGATCGCTTGGTGAAGTACAATCCTTTAACCAGTGTAGAGAAAATATTAAAAAAAAAATGTGTCTGATTGACATCTAAAGATTTCAATATGAAGACAGAAACTTTATAATAAAGAAATGGCGATTTTGAATATCCTTACATACGAATGAAGACATTTCATAATTCGTCCAATACTCACGGAAAAGTGTCTTTCAAAACAATTTTCAAGTCAGATCGACTGGTGTAAAAAAAGACTTCATGACTTAGACTGGAATTCTAACAACAACAACACCACCTGCTCACACTACTACATTTATTTCGAAGACTTTAGTAGTAAGCTACTTCAAATTGTGAAAAACAAAGATGCAATAGTGTTTGTTAAAGGATCCGAGAAAAAGACTGTATTGAATAGATTTCTATCAAACGTTATAGACTTGAACGATTTAAAATGCCCCAGCTTGGAAGAATTGACAAAAAATAATGTCGATAATCCTAGAGTTGATTGTAATCGTCACCATCCATCTAGTAATTATTGAAAAAATATCAAGTGTGCAAAAATAAATGCATTTTATTTATATGAGTGGCTCGTAAAATTTAACTTTCAATGTTATATATTTATGGAAAGGAATAATAAAATTATGCTATGCAATTCATGTGTTTTCATTTTTGAAAAATATTCAAAAAATATAATAGAAAATGTTTACTCATCCTCTTCGAAATCTTCATTCTCTCGTACTACCGATGATGAAGAAGGAAGGATGATTCGTTTGCCAGTATATGATATTTTCTTGACAGGTTCCACCTCAGCAGGTTCGTCTTTATCACCCACCATGTTTACGCCATACATTTTCACAATCGATTGCATGATTTTAAATTCTTCTTCACTTTCAAGTTTTGTCATGATAAATTTGACGGGTAAATTTCCCAATTTGCTCTTCAATGTTGCCGCTCGTGGGCAATATGTCTGGACTTTGTTATATCAAATTTTTGCGCAATTCCAACAGTCATATTATCATAAACATCAAAGTGAACCTTGTATATCACCAGAATATTTCAAACAAATAACATCGTTAACCAGTGATAGATTGCAGTCGTCAGAACGATTCGTTGAAAGGTAGCGCTGTGGACATTAGATTGGAGCTGGAGACTAATACAGATATTCTCGATAAAACATCAGCTTATTGTCTAATAAATAGACGATCGTTCAGTGAAGTACAATCCTCTAACCAGAGAAGTGAAAATATCTAAAAAAATATTTGTGATTGACATCCAAGGATTTCAATATGAAAACAGCAACTTTATAATAAAAGAAATGACAATTTTGAATATTCTTACATGCGAATTGAAACATTTCATAATTCGTCCAATACTCCCGAAAAAGTGTATTTCAATACAGTTTTTAAATCAGATCGACCGGTGCAAAGAAAGACTTCATGGTTTAGACTGGAATTCCAACAACAACAACAACACCAACAGCTCATCCTACTACATTTATTTGGAAAACTTTAGTGGTAAACTGCTTGAAATTGTGCAAAACAAAGATTTAATAGTGTTTGTTGAAGGATCCGAGAAAAAGACTGTATTAAATAGATTTCTATCAAACGTTATAGACTTGAACGATTCAAAATGTATTAGCTTAGAAGAATTAACAAAAAAATAATGTTGATAATCCTAGAGTTAATTATAATCCTCATAATCGTCTAGTTATTATTTGAAAAATATCAAATTTGCAAAACTAAAAGCATTTTACTTATGAGTGGCTTGTAAAATTTAAATAATGTTATATATTTATAGAAAGGGATAATAAAATTATATTATGTAATTTATGTGTTTTATTTATCCCAATAATAATAGTATTGTTATGGGAGAAAAAAAAATGATAAAAATAGTTACACTTCTTCTCCTTCCTCTTCTTCCTCATTTTTTCTGGTGATGGTGTTGACGACGACGACGTTGAAGCTTCTGCTTCTTTTTCATCGCCAATCATATTGACTCCGTATCTCTGGACAATCTTCTGCATACTTTTAAATTCTGCCCCATTGTCCAATTTGGTGCGAATATATTCCAAGGGCAGGTTACCCAATTTTCTTTTCAGGGTAGCCGCCCTCGTACAGCTAGTTAAATTCAAATGTACCCAATCGCTCTTAACGTCTATTGATTTGACGCCATATCTAAAAAAACAAAAACATGTATTAAAACTCAAGAAACCAACAAACCATAGCCTGTGTATTCAGTTGTTATGAATTTATATTAATTATAAATTAGTGAAGTAAATAATCATATCAATCATTTTTCTTTTTTTACTTGAAGTAATTATAGAAAAACATGTACAAAACAAAATAACCTATTGAAATTTACACATTCATAACATGTGTACACATTTGATTAGAATATATAATAATTAAAACTTGATAAAATATATAGCATTTGTTATAAGAAATTATAAAAATCAATAAATGAAAAATTACTCACTGGAAGGAATTCTTCAATACCACATTTACCCATGAAATGAAAAATTCACCAGATCTTCTGAAAACACTACTATTGAACATGGTACATTTATCATTGTAAATTGATGTAGGATATTGGAGTTTCCTCTTATTTTATACAGCATGTGGATCAAAACAAGTTACGTCAATGCATACATTTTTAATTTATTACCGGTACTACATTGGATCTGCGTACTTTCCCAATGAATTTACTCATAATTCATGTAAGACGTAAAGAATGATGCAATAACAACAACACGTTACACATATTTAACAAATCGTATGCATTTCTAACTTCTGTAACAACATACATCAATTGCACGTGTACATTTTTATTTATGATTTAATTACATACGTATATCAGTGCATTTTGAATAAAAATTTAGTTTGACGTCAATACTGAATATGTTTAAATAGCTGCGACATGTGAGCAACGATCACAGTTCGAGTTCGGTAGAAGCGAGCAGGCAAGCAAGCAACCAAACATCAAGTTGAAGTGAAAGTGAGTTCTTTTTATGGCAAGAACAAACAGTGGAACGAATTCCCATACCCTCGATGGTGTTTCAATCGATATGGTTGCTTCAATCGAAATGGTGACTAGATTAATTAAGACAAAAGGTGAATATTTAAATCAAATTGGTTTCTAGAAAAGAAATATTTTTAAATTGAAAAGAGCTCCAACGAATAGATTAAATTTTATACATAATTCTGCAGCTGTTGAATCTAATTTGACTATTCTGAAATATTATTTACATAAAAAAAGTGTAAAATCAAACAATTATTATTATTATTATTAGTTATTAAGTAATTTTTTTTCTCATGTTTCGAACAGGCTTACTAAATATAGAGAGAGGTATTCACATGTTCTATTCATTCTTTTGATCCTTTTGTAGAAATGAAGTTGTGTTTACTGTGCAACATCTTGCTCTTCACATTGCACTCCTATATTGGTTGTGATAATGCTAATAGCACAACTGGTTATCATCATACAACAATTGATTATTATAAAGATCTATACAACTTAAAAAATGAAGAATATCATACACTTTACAATACAAGTTTCATATTGTATCAAGAATGTATCGACAGACTTGATGAATGTAATGATTTAAAGATGAAGAAATTCAAATGTCTGATATGTGTTTATTCATTTATCTATTTATTTATTTATTTATATATTTATTCAGGTGTTAATACAACAATTATCAATACATGACATGAATGAATATGAAGAAAACATTAAACGTTAGTTATATATTTGTGGGTTTTGAATAAAAGTTTCAAAAGAAAGCAATATTTATTTAAAGGAAGTTTTACAAATTACTTTGAGTAGTTCGTTATTAGCGTTTTTAATCTTATCTCAATACTGCCGGCTGCCTGGATTGTTCATTCTAGTTAATTCATTATAACTACATAATAAGCATTTTATAATAATTTAACGGTTCAGGCTACCTAAGCAGTATAAACAATGATACATATATTACTCCTCCATCCGTAAGATTGGAACATGAGAAGCATGTGACAATAAAAGAAAACTAAACATAAAATTAGTTAACATGAGAAATTCTGAATTTCACATTTTGAGAGGCATTTCAATTATACTGTCATCATCTTTGTTCTTAGGCACTGCACTAAATTTAACTGTGGGTCCACTTTTCACAATAACTTTTGATTTTCTTTTCGTAAGATACACCACCGCACATATTACTCCGATTATGATGATTACGTATGCTGGAGTGGTCCAAATGGCAGTATGATCATAAATGTTGGTGTCCGTAGTTTGTAATAAAGGGATGCTGTTTTCTTCTTCGACAATATGCTTGATCTGTTCGAAATTTGTTTGTTTGAGATGTATAGGTATAAATGTTAGGTTGGTCCATCTTGGCATTTTTATTTCCGGAAGAAGCAGAGGTTGACTGGTCATTTCCTTAACATTATTTGAATAAACATTTCCTTTCATGTTCATTTAACATCCACGGGGTATATTGACAAAGAATATACCCTGGAGCAAAAGTTGATTATCCACTTCACAAGATGTGATAATTTTCAGGCTATAGGGCAGAATCAGTATATAATGTTGTCTGTTGATTGGTACGATGATACTTTCTTTGTTAATTGTCGGTGAATACGAGCAATGTTGTACGTTTGGTTCAATTTGTAGTAGCTGGTAGATACAATCTTCTAAATTCCACGTTATAGTTGTTTGTTTACAAATAGCCCAGTCATATTAGGGCTTTCACCTCGGAATGAAAGATAATAAGCTGCAAATTGGTATGAACCTTTGTTTTGTCATTCTAAATGTTGTCTCAAAAGTCACAATCGTTATCGTGTCCGCGTCTCAAGATATTCAAGGTCAAAGGTCACAAAAATCGGTTTTTCGCGAATATCTGGCTTCCTATCGGTTAAATGAGATTTGCATTTATTATAAAAGTTGTAGGCTATAAAATTCCCTACAACTTTTGTTTAAACTTTCTTTTCATACGACCAACCGTTTTGAAGGTAGAGCGCGAAGAGTGCACATCGTACAGTCATATACGGCCTAATGCAAGGTCAAGCGTGAGTTATGGTTATCAGTACGTTATAAAGTCAATTATTTACTTGGAAATTATAATTATTAAACAATGCCTATTATTTATGTACTAACTATTAATTATTTATATTTAATTAAAGTAAGTAACTTGATTATTTATATATAATTATTCATATTTAACTATTTAAGTATAAAATATTATTAATTCTGGATTATATATTTTAGTTTTATTTTAAGTTGAAATGATAGTAAGAGTATATATTTTACACATATTTTTATTTATTATTAAATACGGCATAATATACATTTATCAAAATGTGAGTTCAAATATCAAAAGTATCTTTGTTGATTTTAATTGTAATGAAATTGGAAATGGAAGCTAATTATCTTCTTCTTCTTCGTCGTCTTCTTCTTCTTGTCGCTCAAAAATGTTCGATTCATTGTCATCATCCTCATTATCTGTCATGTTCATCACCAAACCTTCCAGAATATCGGGATCAGTATTTTCTTCATCGGGATTACTTGGATACAGTGAAGCGTTGAGGCAAGCTTGTCCGTTGCACTGGCCGCAAGCTAAAGAACATTGTAGCTCTGATTTTCTGCATCCACAGCGGGAACCACAACCATTTTTGCAATTGCAAAATATTACGTTTAGTAGTTCGGCTGGTGCTGGAGGTAATAACGTTCGTATGGGCTCCAGGATTTCATTTTCAAGCATCCAGCCCCATTCTTGAGGTTCTAAGTCCTTCCCTAACCACGTTTGAATCTGGTAGTAGACACGTTTTATGTGTTGATGAGCTGCTACACTTGTTGGTGGAAGTGTTGACAGTTGTACAGGTTTATTTAGTTTTGTAAATTTGATGAATTGCGTGTAGCGGAAATGATCAATGTTGTCCTCAGATTTTGGAGCATTATATAATGCCAACAAGATGCGCACTCCATTTTCTAATAATGTTTGTTTTGGGCAGTTTTCTTGATGAAATACTTCCACCAGTTTATCTAAATCAGGAATTTTTTCCAATGCTCTAGTAATAGTTTTTTTTCCTTTTTTAAATAGCGCAGAAGTCGTGTCACAGCCACTGAATGCGTGTAAAAATAAAATGTGCTTTTTAGTACGAGGATATTGGTCAAAACTTTTAGTAGAATATATTTGTGTTTTGACATTGCCTTTGCCAACTTTTTTCAAAAAAATTTCCTGATGATGTGACTGAGTACGTCCAATTAAAATAACGAGCAAATCGATATCTTCTCCTATGATGACAGCAGTCTTTTGATGTTCTGATAAGGCAATAGCTGTGTCAATGATGAGAACATCAGCATCATCTCTGGCTTGTTTTGTTGTGATATTAACAGTTTTAAATTTTTCAACAAGCATGTCGATAAATTTTTTTTTATTAGACCGATTTGATAAAAATTTTTCTTGACTGATTGGCACAACCATTGTTTCGTCAAAACAAACTTCATATGATTTTGAAAGTGCAGCAGTTCTTCTTTGTTGTTCCAGTGCTTTAATATTTTTACTATAGTCCGAATATCCGTCAAATACAACAACGATTGCTGAGCCATAATGTGTTTGTAAATATTTAATGTACTTATTTAAAATAATAGAGAAAGTATCGTCTTTGCTCCATACGACGCGATGCAGAAGAAATCCACCATCGATGATGTATGTTACATTATTTTCATCAAGATCGATAACGACAGGCATCATATTGTCATATAATGTTGCTTTCGTGGTTTTTCTCATGCCATTACTATCAAATAAAGATGTCGGATACGGGCTTAGTTCATACTGAAGATATTCTTGTAAATTACTTTCAAATTTTTTGCTTACAGTTATTCTCTGGAAAAGTAACATTGGATCTATAGAAACTTTACAATCATTAATTTTGACAGATTTGTTAATGGCTGAAAGCGGTAAAACCTTATCGACGCGTTTTAACTTTATTTCGTTGAAGTTCAAACCAGTTATCTTTACCATAGATTGCAATCCGATTTCATGGGCTCGGTGACAATTAATTTGGTCATTTCCAACGATTCCTGAAGCTAAGGATACCAACTGATTCGTATTTGGAAAGGGATTATGAAGCGTAAACCAACCAACCAGTTCATTTACATCAGTATCATCCCTTTTTATTCGTGAATCTCTAGCATCAACATGTTGGTCCACAGAATCGAAAGAAATGTTACAAAACCGTTCAATTTCTTCACAAATTGTATTCGTGGCATACATAGCATATACCCACTTACATAGAACACTTTCTTGTGTACTTCGGCCTCGAGATACTCCTCCTTCTGTCTTCATAGATTTCATCAGACTTTGCTCGATTACCATGTCTGTCCATGTACCAGAATTGAATTTTTCTGTTCGTTTTACAGTAAAGAATCCGTTTTTAAAGTTCTCAAAAGCCTGTTGATCCATTGTCTCCTCAAGTTTTAACATATCTTGAAGATACAAATGAGCTGATTTCGCATATAGGAAATGACCACCAGCATGAAAATAGGGCAGTATTTTTCGCACTGCATCCAAATGTTCTTGAAAAAGTCCCAGCCTTTCAGCGCGAATGAAATCTAGGGCTATTGATACCATTTCAAAATATTGCACCCATAACTGTGCCGTGGGACCTCGAGCTTTTAATTCTTTTAGTTTATCCTGAAATTGATCAATTAACGAGTTGGAGCTGCTCGTACATCCTTCAACATCTTCGTAGGAAACATCGCGACTAGTTATCTGTTCAATTAACTCATCTAACACACAATTTTCAATTTTCATCTCTTCAAAAATCTTTATTGATAATGCAAGTCGTAATAATATATGGCCTCTGATACTTCTTGCATAAGCGTGACCATTCAACATTTTGTCGACCGAATTTGTAGCATATATTTTACTTAAATCTTCCTTGAGACCACTACCGTCCATTACATGTCCTATGCATCCAAGAAAAGACATGAGCATATGAAATCCTCCAAGTTTGACAACTGTTTTAGACAAGTCTGAGTTTGCATCTGACGCAGCAACCATTTCACGTGCTTTTGAGTACAGGGGCTGATCAAATGTAATTATGCACGTTTTTTGTTGATGTGACTTGGCAATATTTATAGCACTATGTAAAGTTGTATAAATTGTGTCTAAATTACTGGCAGGATGATCAATGAAAGGTAGAAATATAACCTGAGAAGTTGAAAAATTTTGATTATTTTTCGTAAGTTGTTGAAGATAGCCATTCCACCCTGGCAACGGTGAAAGATTCTTCCATTTTCCGTATAACCACAACAAATCAACTGCATTAAATTTTTTTTCAATCAGTACTTGATCATCATGTAGATTTTGGACTTGAATCTTGCTGTACCCAGGTACAACTGGCTTTTCATATGCTAAAAGAGATACATGTGATATTGCTGCTAACTCTTTTGCACTCGGTTTAGTTGTACATTTTTTTATGCGATCATCATAAATTACAGCATCTTTCGGAGTAATTATTTTTATCATTCCCATAACGTGAAGAGTATTATTACCGTCAAGAGTACTGACATTAATATCTGCATTGTCTCCAACATATTGTACCAACGCACCAGACTCTGATGGTAAAATACGAGGTTGTGGATGGTAAACTGCTGAAACTTCATACTGTATGGTATTACTATATGATGCAGCAAATCCTAAAGATGATAAAACATCCAACAATTTTTTAGACCCATATCTTCTGTGAAGAAATACGGAAAGGCCCAACAGTAGCTGTGATGAAAATGAACGTTCTCGTATCGAAGCCATTATTGCGTGGCTAATAGATGTGCATTTCGTTTTTAAATGATCTACTTGTCCTTTTCTATTTTTTAATATAATTTCTTCCAAAAAATGTGATAATGTTTTTGGTATTTCTTCATTAATACAATCTAGCATTTTATTCGGAGGTGGATACGTTTTTGTTTCAACTACAGATGATCTGATGTCTTCCCTAATAATAGCCGCAGCAGCTTCTACAATCCGTAGACGTTCTTCTACAGGAGTACTTTTTTTATTTTCGTACCAAGCTTTTGATAATACGTTAAGCTGTGTATCACGGAAAGATATAATTGTAAATGATCCAATTTTTTTTGTGATTATTATATCAGTTAAATACTTTTGTTGTAATTTTGTAATAATTGTCTTATCGTCAGGTATGTATTCCGTAGGGACATCTTTAAGTTCTTTCAAAGTAAATTGAGAATCTTCATTATTTTCTATATAATAAAAAATCTCCTTCATTGCTTGAGTGACTTGATCATCTTGGCGAGGCTTTTTATCTGCAGATGGTACTCGGGTTAAAAAGTTGGTATAGCAAATAGTATGATACTTTGCTTCAGCAGCGATCAAATCATACTCGTAATATATACGTTCCTTTACTAATTCTCCTAAGGAATCGTTTCGTTCTTCTGCTCTCTTAATTACGTTGTCTTTGAATGCAAGAGTACTTACATTACTTATTGTCCGTCTATACTTTAATTTTTTTTTCTTTTCTGCTATTTCATCAGCTTCTTGGCCACAAAATAAGCATAACTTTCCAAAATCAAAGACTTCATTTCGTTTTTTACGAGGTGCACTTGACGTTGAAGGTTCACTCTCATCTGTGCGTCGTTTTGATGCAATAATAACATTTTTACTCGTGTACACTTTTCGACACTCGGAATGCACATTTACAGAACTTAAAGTATTTAAATAGTCTATATGTCCATCATTTCTTTCAATACTTGCAGTTTTTAAAGTTTGTAAACCACGTACGACATTCACAGAAACACCTTCTGAAAGTTTCTTATCACATATAAAACACAAATCAGCCATAGCTCTTAAAACCGTACGTCCGTAGTTGCAACGGTACAATTTCAAACTAACGAATAATCTTTACAAAGTGGAGAGAGTGGCCTTGAATACTATAGAACATCTGTCCCGGCAATGAATAGAAAAGGGCATAGGGTAGGGACAAGTATTTCCAGGTATATAAGTATTGAGAAATTTACGCGTTTTAAAGAAAAGATATATAATGTCGTGTTAACTTAAAATAAAACTAAAATATATAATCCAGAATTAATAATATTTTATACTTAAATAGTTAAATATGAATAATTATATATAAATAATCAAGTTACTTACTTTAATTAAATATAAATAATTAATAGTTAGTACATAAATAATAGGCATTGTTTAATAAATATAATTTCCAAGTAAATAATTGACTTTATAACGTACTGATAACCATAACTCACGCTTGACCTTGCATTAGGCCGTATATGACTGTACGATGTGCACTCTTCGCGCTCTACCTTCAAAACGGTTGGTCGTATGAAAAAAAAGTTTAAACAAAAGTTGTAGGGAATTTTATAGCCTACAACTTTTATAATAAATGCAAATCTCATTTAACCGATAGGAAGCCAGATATTCGCGAAAAACCGATTTTTGTGACCTTTGACCTTGAATATCTTGAGACGCGGACACGATAACGATTGTGACTTTTGAGACAACATTTAGAATGACAAAACAAAGGTTCATACAAATTTGCAGCTTATTATCTTTCATTCCGAGGTTGACCCCTTTTTTTACCTAATATGACTGGGCTAAAAAGAAGGTTTCTTGAAGTGATATGCAAAGTTGGTCATAATACTTATAAGAGCCTGTTCGAATTGTCCGATAGTCATGAGGAGGAATAAGGATATTATTATTTTGCGTTGGTATAGGATATGAGCGGTAATGATTAAAAGATTCAGGACCTACTAAAGGAAAGTCTATAACAAACACTATCTTATTATTATTTATATTTTTGGAAGAATAGATTTTCTCTATTTCGTGAAACATGTAAACTAAGTGTTCATATTTCAAAATTGAATGGTATACTATGTTTAATTTGGAAAATGTGATCGCATTTTCTACATCATTTATTGTTTGCACTAATACATTGAGACTGCTAATTGCTAATTGATCATAAGTGTCCTTTGCTTTATAATAATTATCTAGCGTATATTGTGTGGCTGTTTGATTCTGTTTGTAAGAATTTTAGTTTCTGAAGAAGGAGTTCGCCATTGTGACGTACATTTTGTACAGTTTGATTATAATGATCCAACAATTCTTTATGTAGACTAACGTGTAAGTTTTGGATTTTGATGATTTTATTCTGTTGAGTTTCAAGTTGTTTTATGGCATTATCATACCTTTTAGCATCGTTATTGTCGAGATTACCTGTGAGCGATTTTATGAAACTCCCTAGAGGGTTGAAAAGTTCTCTTTTCACCTTTTTGTGGTCATGATTATAATTGATTGAATTTAGTTTTATTTGGGCTATTTTCATCAGTTCGGAGAGTGTTCTCATGAATGTCTGCAGTTCTGTTCTATATTTCTCAACGTGTATATACTTAACAATCACGTTTAAAGTATTTCCATTCTGTTTAATTTTATCGAATGCATCAATAACTTGTTGAAGATCGAAATAATGTAAGGATGTATTAGTATTTGTCTGGATCCTTGCAGTACCTAATTTATAGGGAAGTAGTCCGGAATTATGTGTGTAATTTGTGAAGGTAACTTCATTGGGAATTGCTAAGCTGTTGAAGTTGATTAGAAACTGGAGGTAAATTCTGAAACAAGCGATGAATCGTTATTGCTGGACGTTTAGTTTGATTTTTATGAATTATTTGGTGTTATTTTTGTTTATCTCTAGCTTTTGTCTTTATATAAATGGGTGGATTTGCAGGGTATTCTAAAGGTGATTCTCTATTTTCATTGATTTTGGAAATTTTTTTAATTTTAAGTTCAGATAAATTTTGATTTATATTCTTATAGAGTATTCTTGTCATCTTTATGTGTTTCGTTAAATAATCATTCAAATATTTGTGTTCTAGGTCTATATCAAATGGATTGTTATTGTCAATTAGGCCATTTATAATTTCGATAGGTTTTAATTTTGTGGTTGAGTGAATCGTATGATTATAACCTAGAATAGCTCTAGTCATGAGTTCAATTGGTTGATATTGACTTCCTGAGTTAGTTTCTTTCAATATACGAATATTTTCTGATAACGTTTGATGTAGACGTTCCACTGGTGAATTTGAGTTTGGGTTACCAGGGGTGATTTAGTGAAGTTATATCTTATGAATTCTGACGAATTCATTGAAGAAATTGTTTATTAATTCTGTTCCGTTGTCTAGGGTTATGGTTATAGAGGTGCCGTGATGAGACATGAATTGTAAGAGGCTATTTGTGATTGATATAGAATTGAATGAAGGTAAAGGATTTGCCTGAGCATATTTACTGAAAGTACAAATCAGAGTCAAGAATTTTTGTTTACCGGTTTAAAATGTGTCTATGTGGACAATTTCAAAGGGCTTAGTAGGAGTTGGAGTTATGGCGAACTGTTGCTTAGGTGGATGTCGATCTATTTTACTTATTTGACAAATATCGCAATCATTAATATAGTTTTGCACTGATTTTTGTAAATTTGGCCAATAATAAAGACGTTTGATTCTCATTTCCGTTTCTGGTATACCTGGATGATTAGTTTTTCCTTCGTGGAAATTTTGGATAATATTTGTTTGTTGATCTGGGTCAGTGGCGTCTCGTAGTTTATTTGTGCAATTAACAATTTTAATCGAATTATTTTTGAATGTTGCTTGTAGAATGTTTATTATACGATTTTTAAAATTTTGACATAAGGGATTGAAGTATAAGCCAACAGTATTATTTCCCACTATGTGTTCTTTAATAATTTAATCGTTTCTGATTCGATATCGCTTACTGGGAGTTGAACTAGCGAACGTCTATTTTTGAATATATTAATAACTTTGGATTTAGATGAGGAATGTTCCACAATTTCTAAATCGATTTGTAATTTGAATTTATTCAGAGGTTGTTCTGTGATAGGTATTGATAAGACTGCATTTTCGATAGCGTTATGTTGTGTGGAAATAATAGATTCATTTTCATGCATCAAGTCCTGGGGACTTTGAAGGTCATTTATATTTACTATTATAGATTGATTATCTTCGTCTTGATCAGTCAGGTCGATAGTGGGATTCATGCTGTTAATGATTGAAGAATTATCAGTTTTGTTATTAATAAGTATGGTAGGTTCTATTGGTGTAAGATTCGGTGGTTTTATTTGAATATCAGATAGAATTTTTAATTTCGCAAGAATATTGGTAGGGGTAGTTACATTGTCCAGGTCGAGCAGGTTTTGTAGAACTTGGTTCAGATCATCTTGAACTTCTTCCTCAGTAGGATCATAGTTGTCGAGATTGAATGCATCGTTAATGCAAAGTTCCACAGGTTGATTTTGAATTTTGATTCGAGAGAGCGCATCAGCGTTCATGTTCTGTTTAGCTTTTTTATATACAATGTCATAAGTAAATTCCTCAAGTTTGAGGCGCCAACGGACTAATCTGGAATTTGGTTCTTTAAGATTGAAGAGCCAAGTAAGAGGTTTATGATCAGTAACAATAGTAAATTCTAATAATTCTCTCTCGATGGTACTGTAGTTCTTTTCCGTTTCTGAAAGTGTTCTTGAAAAATAAGCTATTGGTGAGTCACCAACAATTGGGCCTTTAGAAAGGATTGAAGAACCAATTGCTCAATTGCTACGTTGGACGCATCAGTTGTCAATAGAAAAGGTTGTTCAAAATCGGGATATTTTAGGATATGTTCATTTGTGAAAAGAGTTTTACACAGATTAAAGCAACTAATAAATTCTGGAGTAGGTTCAACTCTGTTTCCTTCTTTGAGACACTGTGTTAAGGGCTTAGTTAAATGGGCGAAATTTTTGATGAATTTTCGATAATATCCTAATAAACCAAGGAAGGATTTTATTTCGGTTTCGTTCTTAGGTAGGGGGTAATTTTGGATGGCTTAAATTTTATTAGGATTTGGTTTAATTCCTTCCGTAGTAATGATATGTCCTGAATATTGTGTTTCATGTTTCAAAAATTCTGACTTGTCTAACTGGATTTTTAATTTCGATTCTCTGAGACGTTCAAAAACTAATTTCAACCTGACAATATGCTCTTGGAGCGATGTAGAAAATATAATTATGTCATCCAGGTAGACCATGCAAATTTTGTCGACTAAACCTCTTAGGACGTTATCCATTACCCTTTGAAATGTTGAAGGGGCATTTTTGAACCCAAAAGGCATTCGCTTGAACTCATATTTTTCATTTTCGCACGAAAAACTAGTTTTGTCAATATCGTCGGGATCCATCTCAATTTGATGAAAGCCCGAAGCAAGATCTAAAGTAGTAAATTAATTACATCGGCCTAGTTTATCGAGGATATCGGTTATATTTGGTATTGGGTAACGGTCGGTAATAGTCTTGTCATTAAGTTTTCTGTAATCGATTACGATTCTCCATTTTCTTTCACAGGATGCATCAGCTTTTTTGGACACTATCCATATTGGAGAGTTCCATGGGCTATTAGAAGGTTGTAAAATTCCGTCAGCTAACATCTTGGTTATTTGATTTTATTTAAACTTCTTCGCGATGACAAAATGGATTTCTATATATTCGCGAATAAATTGATATTTCGTCCGTAGTTTTGATTCTGTGTTTGATTTTATTAGTGAACGTTAATTTTGAATCTTCATAGTGAAATATTTCGGGAAATTCGCTACATAGTTTTATAATTTGGTGACATTCTTCTTTATTCATGTGATCTGTCCTAATTAATTCAGAAATGTAATTGTTCAAATTATTTGTATTTGAGACATCGGTGGTCTCGACAGCACGAAGTTCAAATTGATTCAAGGGCTGAACTTTTAAGGGAGTAAAAAGGGTTAATGTTTTTTGTTGTTTTGTTGGATTCATTATTTCAACAGGAGCATGGAAATTTGTAGCTGTAGAGATCGATTCTGGTATGATACAATCATTGAATTTCATTGCAGGAATATATATTTGTCCGTTCAAGGTGACTGGAAAATCAGTAATTTGTTTGGAATTAGGAGGGATAGTAATTTTCTCTTGGGAAATACAGTCTTGATCTGTATATTCATTCAAAGGAAATTTAGCATTACCGATATAGAGAATTTTATTTTTAATATCGATATTGGCTTTTAATTGTTCCATCAATCTGAGTCTTAACAATCCGTCAGAAAATGTGTAGAATTTGTAGAGGTGAATATCGTGAGTTTGATTTGAGCAATCTAAATCTTTGAAAACGAGTACATTCTTGAGTACTTCTTTATTAGTGGATGTAACATGATGAAGAGCACTTATCGTGAATGGTTCATGTCGAATATATTCAGAAAAATATTTATTACCTAAACGAGGGTCTAAAAAGGAACGACCTGAACCGGTATCGATTAAAAGTCTTAGGGGTGGATTTATAAGATCTATATAAATTGAACGTAAATTATTTTGGACAAAAGTCTCAGCTTCATAGAGTGCGTTCACAAAGAAAACTGGTTACAAGTACTTATTTTCAGCGCTTGCGCCAAGCGCTTGAGAATTTTGTTGTGTGTACACCTCAAACGCTTGCATTTCAAGCTTAGTGTTTTCTCAGCTCTCGTTGAGACAATGTCTTCCTCAAGTGATGAAGAGTTATTTTTGCTTGAAAATGTCGAATTAAAATTTCGTAGAAGGAAAGTCGGTGTTCATGCAATTAAAAGAATCAGTTTGTAGAGATTGCTAATGATTCCTACTCCCTATGGAACTTCCCTAATTCCATAGGATGTTTGGATGGTAAGCATGTAAGAATAAAATGCCCTGAGAAATCAGGATCCATGTTTTACAACTACGAACAATTCTTCTCAATAGTATTGCAGGGACTAGTAGATGGACATTACCGGTTCATTGTAATTGACGTTGGAGGGTGTGGCAAACAAAATGATGGTAAAACCTTTGAAGCATCTGACTTATTTATACTGATGAGAACCAATAGTCTCGACATTCCTAATTCCGAATATCTACCTGGTACCAATGTTGAAGCACCATATGTGTTTGTGGGTGATGATGCATATCCACTATTGGTTAACCTCCTCAAACCATACAAAAAGAATGTACTAAGCTTTGATGAAGAAATGTTCAACAAAAGATTATCAAGAATGAGAAAGTCTGTTGAATGTGCTTTTGGTATCCTTTATGCTAAATGGAGGCTACTATCAACAATCATTGAAACTGATGTTGCTGAAACTGAAGACATGATTAAATGCATTTGCCTGTTGCACAACATCATCATCGATGTGGAAGGGGTACAAAACCATTTAACTGAGGTCGTTGTGATGCCAGTTCCAGAAAGAAGAAAGAAACAAATTGGAAGACCAACAAACGCAGGCTCAAGTGTGAGAGAATTGTTTAAGACATACTTCGCCAACAATCCATTAGTTTTCACAGACTAAAAGTGTATCTCAGTAAATGTCATTTAAATTACACTTTGAATCTCAAGTACATGAAACACTACTCTATATGATGTACCGTAACATATATCATCAGTTGTACAAAAAGAGTAAAAATATAAAATATAACAAAATATAAAACCGTGTATAAGGTAAAGTTTGAGTTAGAATAATTTCGAATAAAATATTAAGAATAATTATTTGACAACAAGTTTACCTTATGCACTATTTTATTTTATACAATTTATTTCATGTTATACTTGTAATGTTCACTCTTTCTTGTACAACGGATGATGACTGTCATAGTACAGACGAGACGTTTTATTTAATTACACCCTAACTTTGAATCCACATGGTTTATTTAACCATAAATTCTACTGTACATCAAGAAGGTTTGTTAAATGAGCCAGTAGAAAATTATCAGAATCTTCCTTGACTTTAAATGTAAGTCAATACATCTAATAATTCTCAGTACCTTAATAATTGATGGTAAAATATTCTTCTTACCGTCAGTTTTCATTTCCGAAGCTATCTCCTTCCACAAGTTATCCACGTGAACTCTATTAGCATGTAGTTTGAGGCGTTTGTCCTAAATAGCCCCTCTTCTAAAGATTTGCGATATCAGTTCATCGACATCCATACTGCACAGTTGTTTGTCACTGACTGGTTCGACAAGAGCGGAAAACAAGGACAAATCGTTCTTGCGTGCTTGTCAGACCTTGTAGCAAGCGCTCGCTAGCCAGGACAGGCTTTGTCTGTGAACGCACACGCTTGAAACAATGACTTTTCTAATGCCGGTTGGAGCTTGAAAGCGCTTGCCAACAAGCGCTTGTAACTAGCTTTCTTTGTGAACGCACTCAAAGAGTGCGTTGATAGGAAAAATCAAGTCATTCCTGCAAGGGAGGCTGACATTGTAAAATTTTCATTTGCTTCAGATTTGTCGTAATTTTCTTCAGCAGTATTTTGGTCGTCATTTTCTTGAAGCTCTGAATATTCAGAATAGAACTCGGGATTTTCTGAGTAATAATTTTCGGGGCAATTATAATCAGAGTATGAATTTTCGTGAAATTGTGAAGTACAATCAGCTTCGTTCATATTTGTTAGTTCTTGAGATATGAAACGAGGGGTTTGATCAGGATTTGAACGAAAGAAATTATTTTGTCTCAAGTTTGATGGTTGAGCTTGCGTAGATATAGACATTCGCGTTGGTTTAGGTGAATTCTTAGAATTTTGATGATTTGGACGAAAGGCATTGACATTTTGTTGTCGATTTATACCAAAAATCTTTGAAGCGGTTGGAAAGTATGGGCGGTAATTTGGATTGGAGTTTGGTTTCATAGGTATTGGTTGCGATGGGGAAATTGGACGTTCGTTTCTGAACTGTTGAAAATTATGTTGATAGAGATTTTGATTTGGCTGTATATTCCTTATTGGTTGCGAGAAATTCCTGTATTGTAAATTCGGATGTTTCTGTGGTTGTTTGAACGCGTTATGATTCGAGTTAAGTGAGTAAGAAGTATTTTGATTACGGACCTTTTCTTCACGTATTATTGGACTTTCGGCTGCATCTAGAGTTTGGGGGTTCATAGACCTTATAGTAGCCCATGGGTTCTCTAAGTCCCATAAGTAATGTTTCTAGGGCTTGTTTGCTAGCCATATCAATTTTAAAGGGACGATATATTTCTTCGGTATGAATCTTTACATGATTACAATAAGCTGTTAAGGCGGTTCTTATAGCATAAAAAATTCTAGAGCACTCTGGCGAAAATTTTGTCTTGGATTTGCTAGGTCTCTTAACAATTCGGTTTCGGATCTTTTTTCTCCAAAAACAGAAATCAATTTAGCTTTAACATCGTGCCAATTATTCAAGTCAGTATAAATTGACAGAATATCACGAGCTTTGTCGATCAATTTATTTTTTATAGAAATGGAAATCAGTTTGTTCTGTATACAGATTGCTTGTCCGTCACGGTGATCTTGATATTGAGACAAAATGACATCAACAGATTCAATAAATTGTGGTAATTCATTTGGATCACCATTAAAGTACGGCCATATTTTCCAAATTATCAAGTACAGGTAATGAATCACTATTGAAGTTACTTAATTTGTTTGAAATATCTAGATTAGAAATATTCTTTATTTAAGAATCGATATCTTCCTTTGATAAATTTAAATCGAAGGATAAATTGGAAACAGAGGAATCTCGGGGAATATCTGACATAAATCAATTCTGAAACACTTACAGTATTACAATCATTCTGCAACTCTTCGACTTTGATAATTCTAGGATTCCAGTGATTGTAGCAGGGCAGAAGTTCTTCCCTCGAAGACGTCAATGGAGTGGCTTTGGAGATCCACGACCAGGCGTTTCTTCCATTCAAGTTTTTGGTTCTCTTACACCAATTTTTCAAAAAACTTTGTTAATTTTCACGAAAAATTATCCTTTACGACTGCGCCAGTTATATATTTGTGGGTTTTAAATAGAAGTTCCAAAAGAAAGCAATATTTATTTGAAGGAAGTTTTACAAATTACTTTGAGTAGTTCGATGTTAGCGTTTTTAATCTTATCTCAATACTACCGGCTGCCTGGATTGTTCATTCTAGTTAATTCATTATAACTACATAATATGCATTTTATAATAATGGAACGGTCCAGGCTACCTAAGCAGTATAAACAATGATACATATATTACTCGTTTAAATGACAATTCTTCTCATAGAGATTCATTGATAAGAGATAACATCTTATTAACGTCTACATTTCAACAGGAAAATATAACTTTAAGAAGAAGAATCAGCGAACTAACTGAACGCATTAATATAGCCTACACTTTGATTAATGAATATAAAAATAATGTTACATTGTTAATGACAATACTAGATTCACTGAATGTAAATATAAGTATTATAAATATGAACTTTGCAAATTGTGAACTTAAATTTGAATCTCTCCAAGAAGACATGTTACGTGAACAAGATATATGATAAATGATGTCATTCAAAACATCAGTAATTGCATTGACAGGGAAAATGAATGTCTATCAATGAAACATAAGTGTTCAGTTAAATTAAGTAAATGCCGTATGAAATTGAGGAGAACAAAGATGTTAAAATTGTAGTCCAAGATTCTATGAATAATAAAGTGATTATGATATCACACACATGTTTCATTCACATTCCTCGATTTAGAATAATCTCACTTTCTATAGAAAGTTCAGACAAGGTGAACAAGCGATATGATTATCATAAACTCGAATTATTAATACAAAATAATTCTATCATCTCATATTTGTTTTGATCTGCGTGTGTGACGTCAGCAGAGGTGACAAAATAATAAGTCTCGACAAAATAAACATCACTATTTTCAAAGTCGAATTTCTTTCGAAAAAGTATGTGAATAGATAGATAAGATAGATAATTAGATAATTCATTGATACAAAAAAAATATAGTACATTTTAGTATTTGGTAAGATAACATATAGCGTATTATATGAATAATGTGGTAAAAAATGTTAAAAAGAAAGTTTACAATTCGTTTGTCTGTGTTTAATAAAATTAAACATAAATTCAAATATAATAGCATTAATACTATAATTAAGTTTCGAAGAAACTTGTCTATGTGGTAGTAATGCTTAGGTTTTTTAAAAATTACATAATCAAGATAATAATGACAAAAATAAGATTGCTAGGGAATGTGCTAGTAACATTATTTTAAAATCAGCCTTCGTATTTTATTTATATTAAATTTATTTTAGTTGAGATTATCCATTTTGATATCTTTGACTTGAACAAATTAAAGTTGTTAATGTTTATTAGTTCAGCTGGTATCATATTGTATACTTTTGGACCTATGTATGCAAAGGACTTCTGACTTTTTGATTTGTTTACCTTCGGTACATCATAACTATTTGCCACTTCAAATCGAGGTTCATATATATGCTCAACGCCACTCAATGCGTGTCTATTTTCGTGAATGTATAAGGCACGGCACCACTTCTATATAATAATTTTCTTATGTCCATTAATTGGCAATGGGAGAATAGTTCGCTTGTGGGGTATCTGTAATTTAATTTAAATATGGATTTTAATATCCTTTTTTGTAGAATAGCAACAGGTGCTAATGTAGAGGAGCTAACACCTCCCCAGCCAATAATGCCGTACATAATTATTGACTGCAATAATGAAAAGTATATTGTTCTAACTGTTGTACTATTCATGAATTTATTTAGGTTGTAGAACAAATACAGAAGGGATCTCAGTTTTTTGTCAGACTATGTATATGTCAATCCCACTTTAGATTTGAGTCTATGATTATACCCAGGTATTTAACATCATTCACCATAGTTATTGTAATACTATCTTCACGATTTGGTGAATATACGTTTATTTCTTTGAATGTAGGAAGACCAGTTTTATACGAAGAGAAAGCAAGGCATGTTGTTTTCGTAATATTAATAGTTAGTAAGTTATTGTAGAACCAATTAATTATTTTTTTTAAATTGTGCGCCGTTCGTTCGTGTGGATTGCCCCAAGAACCAAGAAGCACCGTGTCATCGGCGTATGATAATATTTCCCCATAACTTTTAATTGTTGTAAGTGGATCATTTAGATATAGTATGAATAGTATGGGGCCCAGTACTGTGCATTGTGATATCCCATATTTTACTGTAAGCGGTGTACTTTTATTGTTTTCGTTTTTAACTATTTGTTGTCTCTGTGTTAAATAGTTTTTGATAAGTGCGTTTGCAGAACCTCGTATACCCAATTTCTCCAATTTATTTATCAAAAGTTCGTGACTAACCGAGTCAAAGGCTTCTGCCAGCTCTATAAATACACCTAGACATGGCCGTGAGCTATCGCTATGACTGTAGATATTTTTTATTAGACGAGCAATAGTGAAAGATTTGTTACGAAAGCCGTATTGTAAGTTTGACAGAATATTATTTTGTTCAAAAAAGTGCATTAACCTAATTTTTAATATTTTTTCAAATATTTTTGCCACATTAGATATTAGACTTATCGGACGATAATTTTCTATTATGTCTTTCTTTCCAGATTTGTAGATGGGAGTGACAAAGGCTATTTTGAATTTGGACGGGCAAACACCATATTGAAAGATTAAATTAACGATATGAGTTATAGGTTTTATATAAATTGTGCTATGGATTTCAAATTTTTTACAGTTATCTCATCACTTTTCCACTTCTGCAGGGTCAGTAGGCCTTAGGAAGATAGAGGCTTTTATTGAATCTATGTTTGGATTATTTAGATTAAGTTCATTTTTATTTTTTATTGTTTGTCCCATTTTTCACCAATTGTAGTGCTTATTAAACTCATTGACAATGTCGTCCATTTTATAAATTATTTCACCTGTGTTTAGTTTTATTTCTTTTATAATATGCATTTTGTTCTTTTGTTTCCTATTTGTGAATCCATTTACTGTATTCCAAAGAAATTTAATATTATTTTTATTGTTAGTTATCAGTTTATTATAATAATCGTTTTTTAGTTTACTTATGAGGTTAACTATTTTATTCCTGTAATTTTTTACATATTAAAAATATCTAAATTTTCTTTGTTTTTTGATATGCCCTGAATAATTTATCCCTAATTTTAATTGATTGTAGTATTCCAGCAGTGATCCATGTTTTCTTTTTTTTGACACCCTGTATGACTTTTTGAGTGGTATTTGATTTTGATGCATTATTAATGATTTCTATAAAATAGTTAGTGGCTATTTCAGCATCTTCGATTTCATATAATTTATCCCAAGTTTCACTAGATAATAATTTATTATACTTGCTATAATTTAAGCTATTCATAGTTTGAGATTTTATGGTTAGATTACCGTAATGCTTTTTAGTAAGAAATTTAGCCATGATGAGGGAGTGATCAGCAATTCTAGTAGGTTGTATTATTGGTATAATAGTTTCTTCGTTGATATCTTTTCCTTTGAGAAAGATATGATCAATGCACGTTTGCGATAAGCCCTCTATTCTAGTTGCATTATTTATTAGTGACTTATACTCATATTGATAGAGTATATTTAAATATTCTTTAGCGTCATTATTTTTTTCTAATATATTTATGTTTATGTCGCCTATTAAAATCTCTATATCATATTTTTTTGATATGTTTGAGTAGTTTTCTAATTCTGATAGAAACATTTTTTATCTATGGGGTGAGGTCCATATATTCCTGTTGAGAGCTGATTGTATATTTAGTTGTAAGTCAAATTCAGTTCTCGTATTGTCAATAACATTTATTAGTTAACAGGATTTTGTTATACGAGTAGAAACGTGTAGATTCGAACCTTTCTGCCTAGAACGCAGACAGACTACTACTTCAAAAAATGCGGCTACTGTCTTCGCGCGCTACACATCCTTACTCCCAATACAGAAGTAACGAAGAGCACTGCGACATACCGCCGCTCTTGAAAGGACTGAGTCCTTCAACCAAAAAAGTAAATTTATTTTTCATCATGCAACAATAATGTAGCTTATACATAAATAATTAGCTGGTATTACGTTTACATTGAATAAGGCAAGGTCTATTGAATTGCTTCACTAGAGCCTTTTGGCTTCAATACATCAATGGGAAGCACGCACACCTTATTTAGCGCACGCTTAACAACACCATTTCTAGTTTTTACGCTCACTACACGCACAGATCCATCACTACCTGGATGTACAGCTGTGATTCGTCCCATAGGCCAAAGTTGCGGTGGAGAGTTATCTTCTTGTAGTACGACAATTGCGTCAATTAAAGCATCAGACTTCTCGTTGAATTGCCGCTTCGTACGTTGCTGTAGTCCGTTAAGATAGTCCTTACGCCAACGCTGCCAAAAATGTTGTACAATCTTTTCAAGATGCGGGTATCTCGATAAGTGAGTAGTGTTCAAATCCAAGACATCACCTTGAGGCACTGCATTAAATGCTTGACCAATAATAAAATGTCCAGGAGTGAGAGCTTGGTAATACTTAGGATCGGAACATAAAGGATACATAGGTCTGGAATTCATTATTGCTTCGATCTGTGCGCACACCGTATAAAATTCCTCATATGTCAAACGTGAGTTACATGCAACTCTTTTTAATTGGTATTTTGCAGACTTAACAGCTGATTCTCACAATCCTCCAAAGTGGGGAGAGCGAGCTGGGATGAATTTCCAAGATATCTTGTTATAAATTAAATATCTATGAATTTACTCCTCTTTGAAATAATTAATCATTTTTTGTGAATTACGATCAGCGCCTACAAAATTTTTTGCGTTGTCGGAAACGATTTCCTTGCACAATCCGCGACGAGACACAAACCGCTTTAGTTCGTTTAAGAAACCATCTGTGGTGACCACTTCCAAATGTGCAGCTTTGGAAGCGAAACACACAAAGATACAAATATAACATCTGATGAATTTTCTATTACGGAGTTTTCCGTCCTTGATCAAAAAAGGCCTGGCATAATCGATGCCGCAAACCGCGAAGGCTCGACCACCTGTTACGCGTGAGTTGGGAAATTCACCCATTTTTGGGTGCATGGTACGCGGATTGACCTTGAAATACGTGATACACCTCCGAATGACACCTTGGACCGATTGCTGACCGCGCAACGGCCAATATTTCTGTCTCACAGAAAACAAGGTGCCTTGCGTGCCTAAATGCATACTTCTTCTGTGTTCATTCTCAATTATCAAAACAGTATATGGATGCCTTGACGGCAATAGTATTGGGAACTTGCAATCAAAACTCAGATCTGAATTTTTTAATCTGCCACCAACTCGTATTATACCCCGTTCGTCAATGAAAGGATCAAGCGATCGAATCTTACTTGATTTCGCCACATGTTTTTTTGTTCGCAATGATACTAGATCATCTCTGAATTCGTGTGATTGCACTAATCTTAGTAACAGCAAATTTCCTTCGTCAATTTCCTCGATGCTTAAATTGCTCAACTGTTTCGCATCTCTGTTAATTTCCGTATTTTTAACAAAACGCAAAATGTACGACACGACCCCTTGTAGTTTCGTTAAAGTAGAATACCTTAAAAATATATCTTGCGATCCTGTAACTACAAATAAAACTGTATGCGTTTTTAGTTCGGGTAGTTTGATAGATTCGCTTTTTATCTTTTGAGGCCATGCTGCTTCATCATTTCGCAACCAGATAGGACCTTCTCACCACAACGGTAAATCCGTTAGTTGCTCTGGATCAACCCCACGAGAAATAATATCTGCCGGGTTGTCATCTGTAGGCACATGTCTCCATTGAGAAGGCTGTGATAATTGCTGGATTCCGGAAATACGATTCGCAAGGCTCGGTGGAAATCCAAGAAAGCATGATAGTTGAATCTGTCCAATAATGTACACTATCAATATCAAACTTTAATGATGTGACTGTCTTATTAGCAAGTTGAACCATTAACACTGCTCCGCACAACTCCAATCGTGGAATGGATATGCATTTCAGAGGAGTGATTTTGCTGTTAAAAGACTTACTAAAATCTCTCCAGTATGAGATTTTGAACGAGCATAGATGCAAGCTCCATAAGCTATTTGCAAACTATCACTGAATGCGTGAATCTGAATCGATGTGAAATTAGGCAAGGTTATTTGTCGAGGAATTCTAATATCTTCAAGTGCTGCCAGCTTATTATAAAACTGATTCCAAGTTGTGTGTAATTCCTGCGGAATAGATTCGTCCGATTGTAATTTCAATACCACAATTTCTGAATTATGATCTTGGCCTTTATAGTTACAGGACCTACCAGACCCAATGGGTCAAACACCTGAGAAATAACTGATAATATTTGCCTTTTTGTTATCACTCCATGAGCATTAGATTTCGTGTTAGTACTGTACTGGAACGTATCAAGTTTTCGGTTCCAAACAATTCCAAGCGTTTTAGTACCTTGATTGTCAGTGATAATGTAGTTACTATCCTGCTTGTCTGAGGTATTATTTCGTTTATTTATAAAAACTTGAGGTTCATTGGTCGCCCATTTCCGCAACTCGAAGCAGGCGGCGTGTAATATCATGCTAATTTCATCCATTAATTGTTTCGCGGACGATAGATCGGGAGCACCAGTAATTAAATCGTCAACATAAAAGTCGTCTATAATAATCTGTGAAGCATTCAGGAATTTACCTTGATGCTCTAGAGCTACTTGTTGTAACCACCGAGTCGCTAGAAAGGAAGCAGGAGATCTTCCATAAGTAAGTGTATTGAGCTGATAATGCTGAACCGACTGGTTAGGATCCGAGCGCCAAATGATGCGCTGCAAATTCCGCTGAGCGGGATCTATTTCGATTTGGCGGTACATTTTAGCAATGTCCGCTGTGAGATCGATGGTATGTTTTCTAAATCGAATCAAAATAGGAAACAACTCATCCTGAATCACGGGACCGACCTTGAGTACATCGTTCAATGATATATTCGAGGATGTTTTTGATAATGCATCGAAGACCACACGCAGGCGCGTAGTAATTGAAGATTCCTTTGTAACGCAATGATGCGGAAGATAGTACTCCGGCCATGTTTTGTCTTCATTATTGACAAACTTCATGTGACCCAATTCTACGTAGTCATTCATAAACTAGCAATATTGCTCACGTAATGATGGATTTTTTAACAGCTTGCGTTCAATGACAAAAAACCTGTTAAGCGCGGTTTCACGAGACTCCCCCAAATCAATATATTTTGCGCGAATGGGTAGTTTTACAGGAAGTCTGCCAGTGATTTTGGCACGCTCGTGACTGTAAAAACTCTGTTTCACATTAATCTTCTTCCTTACTGCGAAGCTTTCGGTGAGTTACTTGCTCTAATGCCAAGAAACGCTCCATTGATTCAGATATTTTATCTTTATGTGAATTTATATTTAGGTTACAATATGAACGAGGCAGAACACGAGTGCTGATTGGACCTGAAATTATCCACCCTAATGTAGATTTTTGCAATACAGGCAAGTTGCATCCGAGCTTTATTTGTCCGATGCATAGCAAATCGTAAAATATTTCAGCGCCAAGGAGAATATCTATTTTTGATGATTTACTGAATGTGGGATCTGTCATATTGATATGATCGGGAATACTTAGAGAATCGGGTTTGAAAGTCGCCTGCGGAATATTTCCTGTAATTTTATCTATGATTAGAATCGCGACTGTAGTACTATAATTATTATAAGCTGATTTTATTTTTGCTTTTGTACTCTTCGTAATCGTAGTCGACAAAGAATTAAATCCGATTATTGGCAAATTTATTTTATCATTTCCCAATTTTAGTTTCCTATATAATTCTTCTGTTATGAAATTTGACTGAGAGCCACTGTCCAATAATGCACGACATTTAACAGGCTCATTTTTATCGTTGAAAATATTAACTATGGCGGTGGACAACAGAATGTAATTCTCGTCCGGTCGTTTATTTACTATTTGCTGAGAAATTTGCGATTTTATGTGGGAATGTGAACACGTATTCGTGTTGGATGTACTGTTTGACGTGCTATTGCTTATGCGCGCTTGAGATGATTCGAAATGAAGTTTCGAGTTATGTTTTTTACTACAAATTCTACACCCACTTGATCGACATTCCGCACTAGAATGGCCTGGCCTCAAACAATTTGTACATAAATTGAGAAATTTTACTTCCTCATACCGGTCCTGCTTACTCGAGCCTAAAAACTTCGGACAGGAATAAATAAGATGCCCTTCCTTGCAGCTTGGGCACCGTACTTGTTCTAAAGACGCATGAGTATGACTTTTATATTGGGTATGTTCCCGTGGTGCATATTGCTGCATTTCCCTTATTATTGTTCAAGGATTCTAATAACATACTCTCATTTGTGATAAACTCCAAAAACGATTCGATTTTATTTCCCACTCCTTTCTCGTGTCGATGTCTAGTTTAGAATTTAACATGTAAAGTAAGATCGCATCCCACAGTTCGACGGGCAGACCTAGTGATTTTAGAGATCTAAAGTTCTTCTGGAAATTATCTAAAAATTCCCTAAGTGACAATGATGAGTTTTCACGATTTGAGGCGATTCAAACATATTTTTAATATGAGTACGAATCATAACCTTTTTGTTTTGAAACCGCTTTTCTAGCAATTCCCATGCCAATGCATAATTCGCATTTGACACCTCAAATGCTTGTATTACCTGCTGCGCTTCTCCTTTTGATGATGCTTGGAGATAATGAAATCTATGCACATTTGTTAGCGAATTATCGTTATGGATAAGTGTTTGAAAAGTATCGTGAAAATTGTACCATTTGTCATACGCGCCGGCAAACTCCGGTAGATTAATTTTTGGTAACAGAACCCTGCTTTGTTGAACATTTGGAGACGGTAATATTGATTGAGCCTCGATTAATAATTCTTGTGCCTCCGTAGTGACCTCAAAGAATTTGTCGTCAAAAGAATCTCATTCGAATTGTTGAGTACCGCTGTTATCTAGTAATTCAATTTGTGTTTGGATGTTACCGAATTTCATGTATACCTGCTCAATTTTACTTAAACGCATTTTTAGTTCTTTGATTTTTGTTCTATCAACTTTCAAATCATTCACAAAGTTATGAAATTTCGTTAATTGTGTTTTTAGAATGCCGCGGCGCGCTGTCAGCTCTGCTTTGCGTTCGGCCATGTTTATTTATGCGTGGCTGAAACTGTTTAATCTAATAACAATCTGATAATTTTATATTATATGTTGAAACAAGATATCGTTAAACGGTTATATTTAGATTGCACTCAATTATGCAACTAATAATAAACTGTATTGTAAATATGAGTAGAGCGAGACAGATCGAACAATAAATGCAACATAAGAACAAGGATGGACTTACAGTAGGCAGTTCCGCTGTTATTGCTTGTCGGGCGGTGAGCGCTTGAGCGGTGTCGGTATCACTACGATGTAGCGGTGCACGTTCGTTGCTATGTCGTGAGCTCCGTGCCGAAGGACCATATGTTGAGAGCTCATTGTATATTTGGTTGTAAGTCAAATTCAGTTCTCGTATTGTCAATAACATTTATTAGTTTACAGGATTTTGTTATACGAGTAGAAACGCAGACATACTACTACTTCAAAAAATGCGGCTACTGTCTTCGCGCTACACATCCCTACTCTCAATACAGAAGTAACGAAGAGCACTGCGACAATTCCCATTATTGATAGTATTTTATTATCTAGATTAACTACGGTTTTAATACAATTCATTCCGGCGATATTAATTATGTAGCTTTAAGGTGTTTTTTTATATAAATTAAGGAGTTATCGCATTGGCTTATGTTGCCTTTGTTATAGAAACTAGTATAGCCATTTAATTCATACAGAGACTGGTTTGGGATCTGTCTAGTTTCGGTTAACAAGATTATATCAAAAATATAATTGTACTCGCTAAGAAATGTTTGAAGTTCATCAAAATGTTTTGATACACTTCTGATATTAAAATGTATAATAGCGAAGTTGTTTTCATCATCATAATTTAACTGACACTTGCATTCTTCAGAATCTAGTAGATCTATAGTATCTATATCATTTGTATCAAATTCTCGTTTAAAGTTGTTCATCATTAATTTCTCTTCCTTTGTTTGCTTTTTTTAACTCCCTTGTTCCCCTTTCTTCCCCCTTTCGTTCTTTGGGTTGCTATGAATGAAAGTATTGTCTAAAAAGGGGAATCAATATTAATACGCGGCAAATTTAAGTTTTAGCAAAATTATTGATTTCAAACGATTATTTTTAAATACGGACTTTCAGGAATGCTGGCTGTTAAAATAATATAACTGACTACTTACAATTAATCTATTTAGTTCTTAAATTAAAATTTTTTGCTTCTGCGAAGGTATCTTTTGAAATTGAAGTGCTGCGTAAAATTTTTCTGCTTCTTTCTTCCTTCTGTTCATAAGAATTTTTTTTCCTGGTCTCAGTTGTTTGTTGCTCCGGCGCCTCTAATATTGTTCTTTTTGACAAAGCCCCATAACATGTTGGTGTAGAAGGAGCGCTATGGGGTTTTTCTTCAACTTCATAAGGATCCTTTAGGTTCAGTTCATCATCCGAAAATTGTTCCACGGTATACACTTCTCCTCGGGAGTATAATTTTTCTTGTTTGATGTAAGCTGAAGGATCTTCAACTTTAGCTTGTTTTAGTTGTTTCCTTAGTATTCTATTAGTATTTTGTTGTTTTGATGTTAGGTCATTATTAATATATATATTCGTACCTTTCAATTTATTACTCGCCTTTATAATTTTGGTCTTCTGTAATTATGACACAAACTCAACTATAATGGGTTTTCTAAGACTTTTTCCTATCGCATATACGTTGTTTAGTTCACTTTGGTTTATTTCAATGTTTAAATGGTTGCTAAATAGAGTTGTCGTTAATTCCACTAATTTATCTGTAGAATAGTTATTCGTTTCTGAACCAAAGACTATAACGTTATTGTGTTTGAATTTCTTTTCAAGTTGTTAAGTTTTTCATATCGGATTATTGTATTTCTATTTGATTTTTTATGCTGTCTATTTTAGTTAGCAATTTGCCTTCTACTTTTGTGATAGATTGTTTGATCTCCTTCAGTTCTTTCCGGATGTTTCTTAATTCTTCTATAATTACTGGGGTATTATCTGACATAATATACGTTTATTTGTTTACGATTTTTTTTGTCTATAAGGAGTGGTGGTTCCAGCCAGCTGTTGTACGTGACTGTCCGCTTGTTGATCAGCTGTTCTAGGCGTGTTAATAAATTCTAGTAATACACTGTATTGTTTAATGTACTTTACAATTTTCACATAAAATGAGTTTATGTAGTGTTTCTTTGTTATTCACTAGAATTTGTCGCATTTTAGGTTTATCACAATTGATACTTATGATTATTGTATCTCATTGAAACTGGCGATTAATTGAATATTTATTAGAGCGATTACAAGATACGTGCACTTTTTCCAAGCGATGCGAACTATATAGTTCTGAAGTTAGATATCTTTCCATAAATCTTTGATGTGCATAGTTTTGACAACACTATGCATAACAGGGAAATTTGAGCCGACAAGTAGGCTGAGCTGCCTGAATCATCGCTATGATGAGGGAAATATATGTGTGCAAACCAGCATGTCGATAATCTACAACATTGGTTTCTCAATATCATACTTCCAAAATAAAAAAAATGTTCTTCTTTTCGAATAAATAATATTATTAATAATGATATTCCATTTCTCATCACCTCTTATGCTACCACCACCACATAGGCGATTCAAAGTCATTTGAGTTAGAACGAGCAAGCGAGTCGGGCGAGTCCAACGAAATGTCACATACGATGAAATTCATACTCTACAAGTCTAGACCTTTCATTTGATAGCCATAAATCTATAGTTAGACGTTTTTCCTCATTTACTTGCACCATATAGTATTTCTTCATGAAAAAGTTGAAAACTAACATTCTACGCGTCAAGACCTTTCATTTGAAACCCACCACGCTTATCAGGCATATCGGCGGGTATGGCGAGGCTAGCTCTGGGCTTTTTCCTGGTTTGGGTAGTAGAATCAATCTAGCAGTCGTCCACACATCTGGGAAATGTTGATTTTTCAAGAGACATTCACAAATGTCCGAAAACAGCTCTGGCCTGTATTTCATAGCAGTTTCAACAGATGATATCAACTTGTCCAGGTGCCTTCCTTTATTTCCTCTGCTGTGAAGGGGGTGGGTTAACTACTGTATGACTTCTTTCGAACATGTCATTTGTGAACGGGATCAGGTTAGTGACGATTTGTTTCTTCTTTCTCACTGGGCCATCCAATCCTCTATATGTTTACCTCTATCAGATCTCGATGACCTCCATAAGGGGGATTCAGCGTTTACGTCCCCAAGTACTATTGCTTCTTCTATATACTTATATATACTTACCCCCATGAACAACTCATCAATGAGAACTATTAGAAACTTGGAACTATTCACGTCCACGTTCGGAGAGATGTATACCGCAAAGTCACGTTTCTAATTTTACCAAATTCAATTACTACCAATCATAATTTTCCTTCAATATTGTAAATCATTTTTATTCCTATTATAATCTTTCAGATATTTTATTTCAATTTATCTTATTAAAAAACTCACTTCATACCATTTCCTGTCAGTCGGTGTTAATTTCATTCTCAGATACTTTTATATTGCAAATAATAAGTGAAATAATGTCAGCATTAGGGTTCATTATTCTGCCAGACAAGTTCATTTACCGTACGAATCCTGAATTGCTGCATTTCATCAATAAAGTTTATATAAGTCACAGACATAGGAAAAGTGGGATATTCGAACTTTCTTCTCGCGTGTGTACGCATCAATGTTAATAATGTAAGTAATGTTTTTTCATTCACATTAAATGGAGAATTGATGATTCAATTAAACTGATTTCAAAACTATTCCTCATTATGTCTTTTAAATTAACTAAACAAATTTTGAAATTATTTATCATTGTATTTTATTAATCAATTTATGTTATACAAAATTTGATCTACTCATTTTGAATAGCGTCGTATTTTATTTTCATCTGTAATTTGTTTTAATAAATTCTATTGAGTTAATTTTACCAATGTTGTTTATTTCAAATAACTTTCAAAATATCTCAAACAAGAATCCTCAGGGATACGCCATGCCTCTCGCCCCAACTAATATTCATTTAAAACATTCAGCTCTACCAAAAAACTGACGCGTGGCAATATGTAGCTCCTCCAACCATATGTGGATGTAACCATTTTCCTTTTGGACACTGTTTACCGTAAGGTTTCTGTTTCGAAACCATATGGCCACGTCCCGCCGCTTATCTGCAATCCATCCCTCACTTGTACACAGTTTCTCGTTTGGTTCAGGTACCAGTAGTAGGTCAGTGTTGCGTCCCCACGTACTTTTAAATTCATTTAAATAATATTATCTATTCATTCAATAATTTTCTTCTTTTACCTCAAATTGAGCATTTCAGATAACGCATTCAAATCATTCATACAATTCAGCTTTGAATTATTCCCGCGCAAAACATTGGTCCATTACGAGCCGGATTGCTTATTTCGTGTACTTCATTCAAATATTAAGTATTGCAATCTTCGCTATCATTTGATATTATTTACGCATAATCTGAAATACTCATTTCGAGATATCTTCTATTCTAACAAATCATAAAAACGCATTTCTGGTGCAGGTAGTCGGTTAACTCGTACTTATCTGTTTGATTTGAAGCCAATTTGAATCTAATTGCCGACAGAGTTTGAGTCGATGATTGTTAGCCACGCTTGCTTATACAAATCTTTGTGAAAATTAATTTCTTGCGAATTCTAAATTATCTTGTACGTCGTCTTGACGCCTACCATCATCTGTTCCAGGTTGAACGATTATTGCTCAATTAATCATTTCATTAGAATTCAAGGTTTTCTCTCCCAAATTAAAAGTGCAATTCTATTTGCTTTTTCGGGAAATTTCATCAGAACTTTGGTAGAATGGCTCCTTCATCTAGTGATGTGGAGAAAAGAAAGAGAAATCGATATTATAGACAAATTGAAATCAAACGATTAGAAGAGGTTTTCGAAACCGCAAAATTTGCAGAAACTGATTCAAACTATCTTACAGTCTTCAAATTCAGGTTTGAACAAATCGAATCAATTCGAGACGAATTCTTTAAGTATCAAAATAATCTTATTGGGCTCTTGCCTGCAGATGGAGCAGAGACTCCAGAGGACAACTATATATCTGAGGATAATGTTCGTACTCAATTCGAGAAAATGTATTCTCAGATAAAAACAATAGAATTCCAGTTGTTCAAACAAGATGTCGACAAACAAGCTCATATTCCTAATCATCATCATACTCATGTCACTTAGTAATAAGTACTGCCTCTATTCAGTGGTGACATTACCGCTTTCAACTCTTATATTGATATGTATGATGCCCTAATTCATAAGAATTCTAGTTTGAGCGATATTGAAAAATTCAATTATTTACTTGGATCATTGAGAGCTGCACCGTTAGTTCTTGTACAACACTTGCCAATGACAAGTTCTAATTATAATATTGGATATGAATCTCTCGTCAAAAGGTATAAAAACTCTAGACTGATAGCTGCTGCACATTGGGCAGCCATTGAAAGTACTCCAAAGTTAACTAATGATGATGCCACTGCTTTGCGTCACATGTTGGATATTTTTAATGATAATCTTGCAGCCTTGAAAAATATGGAGCTGCCTGTTGATCAGTGGGATTTTATTCTTGTCCAGATGATACTGAAGAGATTGAATGCCTTTTTGGCTACACGTTTTGAACTTCATCATGATTCTACAGATTTTCCAAGTTACGCTACGCTTTATGAATTTCTATGAAAACAGTGTAGTGCTATCAAAAACACAAACATGTCCCGTAAATTAAAGCCAAAGAAACTGGAATCCAGTAAACCAAATTCAACATACCGAACTTCTAGTTTTATGGTTCAAACTAAAACATATCAATGTCCTATTTGCAGACAAGATCATCTTTTATATCGTTGTCCAGATTTCTTGAGTAAATCTCCGAATGAAAGATATCAAATAGTCAAACATCAAAAATGCTGTGTCAATTGTTTGAGTAGCACTCATTCTCTCAAACAATGTAAAAGTAAAGTAAAATGTTACAAATGTGATCAGCTACATCACACATTACTTCATTTTGGAACAGGTAATAAGCCACCGCTAGAATCTGACTCAGGTACATCTTCAACCTCTAGCAGTTTGAATTCTAATTTACACCCGCAAGTTCAGACCGCATTTCTTTCTTATACCGCTAGTGTGTTACTGTCTACTGCCCAAGTGGAACTTTTGGACAAATTTGGAAATCATATAACTATGAGATGTCTTCTCGATACAGGGAGCATGACCTCCTTCATAACTCAAAAAAGTATCCACCGTTCAGGATTACGAGGAAGTAATCTAACCATAAATCTAAATGGTTTAGGTGACATGCAAACTCTAGCCCAAAATGGGGAAGTGACTGTCTATTAGACCATGTAAGAAACTTGTTCCTAACTTGCTAGTAAATGCGGTGATTCTGACCCGCATCTGTGATCGATTGCCAACCTCTTCAATACCTAATAGAAATTGGCCCTATATATCTAACCTCTCACTAGCTGATCCTCTTTTTAATCATCCAGGAGAGATCGATATATTATTAGGTGCTGATGTTTTCACAAGTATTTTGCTCGATGGTCGCATTCTAGGAAAGGATGGTGGACCCGATGCTGTTGATACTATCTTTGGATATGTCCTCATGGGGAAGGTAAATATGCCACCTACTCCCCCTGTAAACTCCTTTTTTTGTACTGTAGGGAATTCCGAATCTTTAGATATGACCATGAAAAAATTCTTCGAGGTGGAACAAGTCCCTGAAATGCATGTTTCATCCCCGGAAGATATATCTTGTGAAAAATTATTTTCCGGTACCACTTCACGAGATCAAGATGGGAGATATATTGTGTCTCTTCCGTTCCGTGATACTTCTCCAATATTTCCATATATTCGTTCTCTAGCAGTTCAACGTTTCTTATCTTTAGAGAGACGGCTCTTAAAAAATACACCTGTGTATAATCAGTATTCAGATTTCGACCTGCTATATTCCCCACCATTGTGTGATAAAGCCTGATAGCTTGACCACTAAGTTAAGGGTGGTTTTCAATGCTTCAGCACGCTTACCGAATGGATTTTCCCTCAATGACCACCTGATGATTGGACCCAAGCTCCAGACAAATATATTCTCTATTCTGCTAAATTTTTGTCGCCACTCGTTTGTTCTCCTCGCTGATATAAAAATGATGTATCGCCAAATTTTAGTGGTGAAGGAGCAACAAGACTTTCAGAGAATCGTTTGGCGTAACTCAACTGATCCAATCAAAGATTATCGTCTCAAAACGATAACTTATGGGGTGAATTCGTCTCCATATCTGGCAATCAGAACATTGTTGAAATTGGCGGACGTTCATGCGGGTGAGTTTCCTCTAGCCGCGGAAGTTTTGCGAGAGGATGTCTACGTCGATGACGTTTGCACGGGGAGCTCAACTCTGGAGGGTGCCCTTGATATTCAAAGGGAATTGATTGAGGTTCTAAAAAGGGGAGGATTCGAATTGCGAAAATGGTATTAGGACTTCAGTGGAATCCCACTTCAGATATGTTCAAATTTTCTGTCAAATCATTTGACTCCCGCTGTACTGAACGCAACCTTCTCTCCAATTTGGCGAGAATTTTCGACCCCCTAGGGATCTTGTCCCCAGTCACCTTTATGATAAAACATTTAATCCAGAAATTATGGTGTCTCAAACTAGATTGGGATGAAACACCCCCGCAAGAAATTTTTCAAATCTGGAAAAGTTTCTCATCTGAGATTCTTGAATTGACAAAGATAAATTTGCCACGTCAATTATCCAATGATACGTATGAGTCATGTACCTTACATTGCTTCGTCGATGCCTCTGAAAAGGGCTATTGTGCGGTAATTTATTTTGTATTCTCTTCCAGTTTGAAAATGACTTCCATTTTCGTGTGTGCAAAAGCCAAAGTGGCACCACTTAAAAAATTATCTATTCCAAAACTTGAACTCTGTGCTGCAGTTCTTGGAGCCAAATTAGTATCATTTGTTGTACGCACTTTTCATGGGAAAATGTCATTCAATAACATCATATGTTGGAGTGACTCCTCTATAGCGTTATGTTGGATTCGCGCTTCAGCGCGCAGGTGGCAAACTTTCGTGAGCTTCAGAGTGGCATTCATTCAAGAAAATGTTGCACTCTCTTGTTGGTTTCATGTTCCTTCAGGTGATAATCCTGCTGACCTGGGTTCAAGGGGTTTACTTCCTTCTCAACTATTAGACAATGCACTTTGGTGGCTAGGCCCTCCATTTCTGAGAAAGTCTTGTAGTCCATCTTTGTCCGGGGAAAATTTATCGGAACCTGTCGAAGCTCTTCCAGAAGAAAAGAAGGTGACACTGCACAACCAAATTTCCTCGATAACCTAATCAACCAACATTCCTGTCTAAATACCATTTCCCGCGTTCTAGTGCTAATTCTACGTTTCATTCATAATACCCGAAAACCCAAAGAAAGAAAGCTATATTAGTTTTGGTTAAATATACTCAGACCTTGTTCTTTTCCAGTGAAATTTCCCTTATCAAGGAAAACAAAGGTCAAAAATGGTTGAAAAGGTTGTCTCCGTTTGTTGATGATCAGGGACTTCTGTGAGTCGGAGGCCGACTTCACTTCGCCCCTGTTTCATATGATCGAAAGTTTCCCGTATTACTTCCAAGTCATTGTCGACTAACGGATCTGATAATTTCACACTATCACGAAAATTATCTTGACGCTGGAATTCAAACAGTTCATTCCTTGATTTCTCATCTTTTTTGGATTCTATCTGCTGAATGTTCTATACGTCGAGTACTATCTAAATGTCTTCGCTGCTGGAAAATCAACCCCTTAGCTACTCAACCTCGAATGGGCAATTTGCCTGCTGTAGGGGTCACTCCAGCTAAACCATTTCTGCATGTAGGTGTAGATTATGCTGGTCCGTTCCGTATTACAATGTGTAGACTGCGAGAGGCAAAACCTTTGAAAGCCTATCTGTGTCTTTTCGTATGTTTAGTAACCAAGGCATTACATCTCGAAGTGGCTTCCGATTTATCTGCTGAGGCTTTTCTAGCTGCTTTGCGACGATTTGTTGCTCGAAGAGGTCGTTTTCAGTGTATTTATAGTGATTGTGGAACGAATTTTCTAGCTGCTCAGAAGCAAATCACTAGTATTATGGAATCCTCGGCGATACAAGAAGGCATATCGTTCTCCCAAACTCCCCCTTCATCTCCGTGGTTTGGTGGTCTCTGGGAAAGCGGCGTAAAATCTGTCAAAACTAATTTTATACGAGTTATTGGAGAACAAATCCTCACATACGAGGAATTACAAACGGTCTCTGCTCAAATCGAAGCAGTTCTGAACTCGCGTCCTTTGACTCCTATGAGCAATGATCCTAACGATCTGAGAGCTTTGACTCCTGGTCATTTTCTGACGATGGAGCCTTTAGTTGCCGTACCTGAAGTTGATCTGATAGATGTATCCTTCAACCGCCTTTCAAGATGGCAATTGATCCAACGTATGCACCAGAATTTCTGGTCACGGTGGTCGAGGGAATATTTGCACACTTAGCATCAACGTAGCAAATGGACAGATTCTTCTGTTCCTATCACCACTGGTACGTTAGTATTAATAAAAACTGATAATATGGGTCCTTTGCGTTGGCCTTTAGGTAGGGTTGAACAAGTTTCTCTTGGAACGGATGGTACGGTGAGGGTCGCCTCAGTGAAAACTCTCAATGGTGTGCTTCGACGACCCGTCGCCAAACTTTGTCCGCTACCAATCGCTTAAACCTCGCAAAATACTAGCGTATTTTGGTGGGGCAGTATGTTGCGTCCTCACGTAATTTTAAATTCATGTAAATAATATTATCAATTCATTCAATAATTTTCTTCTTTTACCTCAAATTGAGCATTTCAGATAACGCATTCAAATCATTCATACAAATTCAGCTTTGAATTATTCCCGCGCAAAACATTCGTTTAATGGTTAACAGAGGAACCATTTGTGTTAATTTTTAAAACCGCTACTCCGCCATTTAATTTAAAACCGCTATTTTCAACTTTTAAATCTAAACATTGTTTTGCGCGGGAATAATTCAAAGCTGAATTTGTATGAAGTGGACTGTAATATTATAGCGGTTGAAGTAAAATTTGAACTGAATCTTGAGATCCTACCTTACAGTGTGTAGTTAGTTGTTCCTGCTTAAGTGCGGCAGGAAGAGTCCTGAATCCTCCGGGACAGCGTGCTGAACCGGCCGGTTTCTTCTAGATGAATGCTGTGGTCGTGGTCACTCAAGTTTAGATTCAAAAGTTGAAAATAGCGGTTGCAAATTAAATGGCGGAGTAGCGGTTTTAAAAATTAACACAAGTGGTTCCTCTGTTTTCATAATTTATTCCACCTGTATTTTTATGAATTCGAGAGGGCTTCTTTGATTGTTTATTATCATGTAGTTTACATTTGGTCGGATGGAGATCATGTTGTGTATGTCAATTTCAGTTGTTGTTCCGTTCACCTCCGTCACTTCACCGCGCCCTCTTAATACTACCAGCATCGTCTGTCTCCTATTGAGGTACCCGATGCTGTGGCCCGATACCACTTTCAGGTAGGACACCCCTACCGGGCAACATCGCACCTTTTTGGTTCTGTGTTGTATTGTCGTGTAGGCCCACCGAAACCTTTTTGCCACAACTGCATCTTCTTCATCCACGTTATCATCGTCGTACCCCAAGGGCTTGAGGCGCTTGTTCGCCTTCCTTGCCCTTGGGGGCCCACCCCCGACAACGAACCTCTCCGGAGGATTTCTCCTCCGGTCGCCCCTTCGCAGTGGCGGCGGGGATGGCGTTACCTGGTGTTCAGGTGACGGCTCCACTGAGGCCTCTTGCGGTTCCTCAATGTTATTCATTGGCTCTTCACCATTGGCTCTTGCCTCCGCGTGAACCTCGGCAACGACCTCGAGGGTTTCCGACCACCGGTTCCTCCGTGTTTTCTCTGTTGGCGTCCCCGGTGACGAGGACGTCGACGATTGGACCTCTGCCGGTGGTGTTTGTTCCGGCGGTGTTGGCGGCTTTGTTTGTTCCGATGACGCCGCTTTTTTTTCTATCAATATTCCCCTTTCTATAAGAATCTCCAATATGCTTTTCCGTTCAGGTTGTTGTGGCGGCGGTGGTTCTGCGGTTGGAAGAGGAATTGCCAGAGGTCTGGGCGTAATCAGCGGTGGAATAGCAACTCGCCTTTTCTTCTTTATTTTCCGCGGAGCTGCGGTCTCCGCAGGTGTAGGTGGAGCATCGGGTGCCGCGTACACCACATCCAAATCGATATCTCTTAGAACGCGCTTCCCACGTCTTGGCGGTGGCGATGGCGGTTTAGTTGTTGGGGTTGATGTTGGCGTCGCAGGTGACGCTGCCGGCGACGCTGTCGGACTTGGCGACGCTGTCGGGGTTGGCACTTTCTGTTTTTTCAGAATACCTCTTCTAGGAACTGCCCGAGGCCTTACCGTGGTCGGCGGTTGTATTGGGGCCCTGACGTCTGCTCTTTGTGTTTGTGATCTGGTCACATGCCTTTTCCTGGGCGAAATGTCCTGGATATGAGTTTCTCCAAAGTCGACCCTCCTCCGCTTGGGCTGCGAGGACGAAGGCCCCGCTGCCAGTAAATCGGCCTTTGAGGGTGGGGACAGTATTTGAAGCTTTGGTTTACGACCTGCTGGGGCGGCGGCGCAAACTGGGGCAGCCGTCATGGGGGGCGGCGGCTACAACGGGAATGGCAGCTTCTGGGGCGGCGGCTACTATGGCGGCGCCTACCGGCGGCGGCTACAGCGGGAACGGCAGCTACTGGGGCGGCTGCTACTATGGCGGCGGCTACCGGGGCGGCGGCTACTGGTGCGGCGGCTACTGGTGCGGCGGCTACTGGGGCGGCGGCTACAACAGGAACGCCTGGGGCGGCTGCTACTACGGCGGCGGCTATTTCGGGTTGTACTCGTCGTCTTCGTCTAGGTGTATAAAGCCAAGCCGGCTTTATTCGCCCGCTGCGTAATTTCATTTTCACTGATATTATATAAGCACTATAATAATACAGACAAAGGTTCGAGTAATCCAGATCCATTGTGGCCTCCAGTGTAGTATCATTTGCATTTCTCGATCGCCCGAGGTTGATTTGTATAATTCTTATCATTTCAATAATGTATTTATAAAAATGGTACTGTCCTTTAGCATACGCGAAGTATAGATAAAATGATAAATAAATAAATACACATAAAACTTAGGTATATAACGCCACATACAATCAAATATCACGGCCTTTGATATCACAGTTTCCCGTTCCAACTGCCTGGTTTCTACCGCTATCGTCCTGATTACAGACCTCTTTCCTTTTCTTCCTCCCATCATCACTACTTTAGTTCCTTGTGTCATCGGAGCTATTTCCAACTTCCCTCCCACTTGTGGTGTCCTGCCTTTTATAACGTCCGCTTCCGGTCCTATGCCCTTACACCCCGTGTTTGAGGCATTTTGGTTTATTCTCACAGTTTTTAACATAATGTCCTTCCCTAGCACAATTCCTGTCCAGTTATCCAACATCTATTGCACCTTATCTCTTCTGTTCTGATCTTCACCTCCGCTCTAGACAAACCTATTTCAATATAGCGCTTGTCTATCATTTCAGCTGCCGCATCTACGGATGTTATTATGGTAACAGCCATTCTACCGCATTGGCCGCAGGGCTCTTAGTATCACGTCCAGGTGGTTTCCAGAGAGGCCCAGGATACTCCTAATTTCGGCTTCTACCTCATTTTCATTTGTATCGATATCCAAGCCTTATATTGAGTACCTTCTTCTTCTCTTCTCCCCCTACCTGTTTGAGTTTCCCGAAACTAGCTTGCATCTCGATTTTTTCTACCAGATCTTCTCTACTTTTACTTCCCTTTTTCAACTTTTTCTGTAAGTATCCTTACCTCGTTTGTCTTATGCCTTCTATCTCTTTCTTTAACTCTACTTCATTATGGAGGGTTTTTTCAAGTTTAACACCATCTGTGCGTACGTCCTTTCCCCACTTTCAATTATTACCCTTTCCGTGCTGTAGTTTTTTTTCTTCCTTTGTGTCTGTAGTATAAGAATAATAGTGGCTTTTATCGACTTATTGAAACAAATTACATAACGATTGACAAAAGACAAATTAAATAAACAACTAACACTGATCAGCACAGAACATTGGCGTTGACTCACGAAATGTTAATCAAACTTATTAGATTCTCAAGTTTCAAGAAACACTAAAATCAAGTATGATTTTATAGAGTTAACTCATTTAGTTACGTAATCACTGGGGTGAGAAGGAGGAAATCTGGTGCGTCGAGGTCTTTCAGGCCTGCTCGCCTCGACATCAGATCGTGGCATCAGATGGGTCAGAGGGGGAACTTCTGCCTCTGCAGAATCTTAATTAGGGGTCTCCTTATTCTCAGGTTGCTCATATGTGATATATGTGTGTTGATTGGCAGAATAACGAGGTTGCGTTTGGTCCATTGAACTGTTTCTTCTTGGAGCCAGTTGTCAAGGGTACAGTGGATTCTTGACCATCTCTTCTACGAATGATAGCGTACTGATTAGCTTCCTTCTAACAACTCTACTTCATCTAAAAGATCGTCCAGGAGCTATCCAAGGAGGCAAGGTGAATCCGTTTGCGGTCCGTCTAGAATGAATAAAAAAACGTTCATGGGTAGTGCAATTAGTACATAGCAGAGACTTAATGTAATGGAGAGATTCTTGCAGGACTCCTTCCCAATTTGAATACGAAGATTGCGTGTTTTCAGTGCCAAGCTAACAGTTTACCAAGATGTTCCATTAAATCGTTTTACTTCACTATTTCATTGAGGGTTGTAAGGAGAAGTTTGACTTGAAGCAACTCCATTTGTGTTTAGAAAAGATTGAAGTTCTTGAGACATGAAAGAGCTCCCTCGATCGGAGTGTATATACGCAGGTATCCCAAAAGAATAGAAAAGATCATTGAAGCATTCAATCACAGTAGCTGCTGAAATATTGTTACGGGTTCAAATGGGTTTGTAACGAAATGACTTGCTTATTTCGCTTCAGTGAAGACGAGCTGGGTTTCATGAATCTCACTGTTTCTACTATAAGGTTAATGAGAACAAATAAGGCTGTATACACCGGAAACTTCACGTACAATTGATTAGTGAGCGCCAATTGTAACCTAAGATAACATGCCACAATAAATTTGTATAATTAATTGCAAGGAGATGTGGAGATGACAAAATTACCAGAATATCATATCTTAATAGCTCATATCATAATTCTTTCAATTTGTTCAACCTGGCGAAAGTTCTTTTATTTCGGTTGGAAAAAAATTGAGAATATTATAATGACGAAAAGTAATAAATGATTCCTTGAATAATCAACGATAAACAAACAATATAAGATTTAATATCAGATAAATTCACACAGTTATATCAACATCGGATTTGGCTATGACAGGTTAACGTGAAGCAGCACTCTGGAATCACCAATTCCACAGAACGATGATTATTAGTATCTACCCTAATGACTGACCAGTGGAATCCCAACAATACAGCTAGAACTAGCTGATAAAAGAACTGATTACTAGATATACAAGCATGCACAAAAGGAAATGTCAGATACTGTACTTGATACAGGGCTTACACATATAGTCGACAGTATGTTTGTGCTCCTTAGCGTTATTCCACTAGTTCCCCAAATCCGATGATCCCCGTTACGGTCCTGAGTCCGATCTCAGTTCGATAATAATTGTATTTAATCATTCGTCTTCAGTGAAAGAAAAATAACGTTGACCAGATGAACGCTGATAGCGGAAGGTCAGAGGGTATAGTTATAAGTTGGAAACAATGAAGAAATCTTGGATATTGTTTATAACCTGGTTTGGTTGATACTATGGTTAAGTTGGTGTAGGAGTAAGATTAATACCTAAGTTGAGTGGTTTACGTTCGTATTTGGTACGTTTACATATGTTTCAAGTGTTAATATACGTTTGAATAGAATTACGCATATTAGACCAGTAGTAAAGGTTTTTATTCGATTTCCTATTTCATTAATGCCTCTATGGTAAGTTTTCCTCTCGTGGTATTTTTCTCTCATTTTTGAAATGTCTTCTAGTGGAATATCTATTAGTTTAGTTTTTGTGCAAATAAATTTATAGAGAGGCCATTTGAAAATTTTTTGAATTATATCGCAAAATTTATAATATAAGTCTGGAGGGTTGAAAAATATATAGCACGTTACTTTCGGTACTATGTATTCTTTGACAAACTGTATTATTTCGACTTCAATATTGTTCTTACTAATTTGAACTATACATTTTTGTTTATCAGGGAAAGGCTTAAGTAATTTTGGTTTTCCAGGAGAATGATTCACAATTTGTATTTCTATTTGATTTTGTCCTTTATTAGGCAAATTGTCAGAGATGGGAATTTCTGCCAAAGTATTTTTCTTGGTTATTGTATGTAACATTTTCAATGTTATCGGGTATGGGAATTTCTAATTCTGATTGATCGTCTTCATTGGCATTTTCCGATTCTTTGTTGAAGGAGTCCATATATTCAAGTAATTTGCTAGTTCCACCTAACTCATTTATATTAAGTTCGATGCGTTAAAGTGCATCAGCATTGCAATTTAATTCACCCTTTTTATAAGAAATATTGTAATCGTATTCTTCGAGCTTCAAACGCCATCTAACTAATTTTGAATTTGCTTCTTTCAGTGAAAAATCCATTCTAGAGGTTTGTGATCAGTTATTATGTTAAATTGTTGTCCGAAAAAGTATGGTCCAAAGTATTTCACTGCAGTAACAATTACTAACAATTCTTTTTCGATCATAGAGTAATGTTGTTTCGATTCGTTAAAAGTTCGCGAAGAATATGATATTGGTAAATCTTTACCGATAGGTCCTTGCGATAAAACGGCACCAATGGCTACATTGCTCGCGTCAGTAGTTGAATTGAAAATTTGTGTGAAGTCTGGGTATTGTAAAATAGGTTCGTTTATTAATAAATTTTCACAGTCAATAAAACAAGATATATATTCTTCGTTATGAGTTATAGTGGCATTCTTTTTAAACATTTCTTCAGTGGTTTCGTGAGTTTAGCAAAGTTCTTTATGAATTTTCGGTAATATCCTAAGAGTCCTAAGAAGCCTTTGAGTTGTTTTTGTGTTTTTGGAATTGGAAAGTTTTTTATTTTGCTGAAATTTTTTCTGGGTTCGGCTTAATGCCTTGTGAAGTTATAACATGTCCTAAATAATTAACTTCTTTCCTAAGAAACTCTGATTTATCTAACTGAATTTGTAAGTTGAATGGCGAAGTCTTTCGAACCCTTGTTTAAGATTGTTAATATGTTCTTGAAGAGAAACGTTGAATATAATAAATAATATCGTCCAAGTAAACTAAACAAAACTCGTTTTGTATGCCTCGTAAGATATTGTCCATAACTCTTTGAAAGGTCGCCGGGGCATTTTTAAGTCCAAATGGCATTCTTACGTATTCGTAATGGCCATTCTTGACGCTAAAAGCAGTTTTTAAATATCTGCCTCGTCCATTTCGATCTGGTGAAATCCAGATGCGAGATCTAAGGTTGTGAAATATTGGTAACGACCTAATTTATCTAAGATGTCATTTATATTGGGTAACGGATATTTGTCTGAGAGGGTTTTCACATTAAGATTCCGATAATCGAACTACTCTCCATTTTTATCTACCACTAGCATCTTGCTTTTTAGGAACTATCCAAATTGGGGAATTCCAAGCTGAGTTACTAGGTCTGATTATTTTTTGGTCTAACATTTTCTTTATTTGTGACTTAACTTCCTGTTTATGTATAAACGGGTATCTATATGTTTTGGAATATACAGGAATTTCATCTGTAGTTTTTATCTGATGCTTAACTGTGTTCGTGAAACTAAGTGGTTCATTTTCGTTGTGGAAAAAGTCGGAGTATTCTTTAATTAATTTAGAAATCATTTCCCTTTCTTCTAAATTCATGTGTTCAGTTCTAATTTTTGGTGATTCAATTTGATTGCATTCAAAATTACTAAAGTCGGAATTTTGACAAAATTGGTTTTGATATTCTGTAGGAGCAAACAGTTTACATTCCAGTGGTTCAGCATAAAGAGGTTCTGAAAAATCAAATTTTGCAATTTTTTCAGTATTATTAATTATCGTTACGTACGCTTCATGATTTTTACTTGTCGTAACACATGACGGTATTTCGTAACCATGTGATGTAATGTGTGGTACGATAATATCTCCATTGTCAGCTGAAGTTATGATTTTAATTACTTGTCCGCAACAGGGTTGTAGCGAATAAGAATTAATTTGCTTTTGTGGAATGTTTTGAAAGTGAAAATTTCGAGTACTTCCATCTATCCACTATATTGGCGAGCAGAACTGGAAAAGGTATTTGATACAATGAACGGATCATACTGGATAGTATAGGGAATTATTTGTTCACCTATATCGGGATCAATAAATGATTTTGTAGCTTCGGTATCAATAAGAAATATATACGGTAATTTACTTGTATATTTTTCATTATGATTGAATGGTATTATTCGTTGATTTCTGATTCCGAGGCTAGTATCTGGAAATTTTCCTCGTATTCTTCAAATTGAACTGAATTTTGATCGGGTAATGCAATTTCTTCGCTATTTAGTTTCATTAATTTCAAACGTTTCGTTGTTAAATAACTCTCCAGATGTATAATGATTCTGAGGAGTTTGGGCAAAATTGTTGGCAGGTTTTGTGAATGTTTGTCTGGTGCTTACACTCATTGGGGTTTGTACCGACGGTTTTTAATGAGGATTCGGCTCGAAAACTCGTTTATTTTGTGGTGTAAATGTATTGTTTTATGGAGGTCTATTAGGACTTCTGAAAACTTGCGCATTTGTTAAAAATTTACGATTGTTCATTTGCCTTGCTTGAGAAGAAAAATTATTACTTGTTACTCATTGTGGTACATTTGATGGTTGATTTGGTAATCTGAAATTTTTATTAGTCAGAACATTCTGAGGACTCAATATAGGTTTTTGATAGTATCTAACATTATTTTCCTCATTAATATAAAATGAGGCAGGTTGCATGTCTACAGGTCGCATAGCGCGAATTGAACTACCAAGTGGTTCTTTCAAACCAGCTAAGAAGGTTTTCAATGCTAATTTATTAAAAAGATTTTGTTTTATAGTCTTACCAACATCTGAGGAGCAAAGTAAATTGAGCAGACTAATAACTTTATCGTAAAACTCTAGAGAATTTTCGTTATTTTGTTTCAAAAGGACGAGATTTCGAATTAAACAAATCTCATCTTTATGATCATTGAAATTTCTTATTAATGTACTCTTCAGGTCCGTCCAAGTATTGACAGCCTGTACATTAACAGAAATTTTAGCATTCCCCATTAATTTGTTAGTGATTGATTTTAATATTAAAATGTTTACAAAATTATTTGGATTGTTATCCACAAACGTATTTATAATACTTTCTGCACTATCAATAAATTCATTCAAATCGTTGGGATTGCCATCGTATTGTGGCACACATGATGAAAATTCAGGTTTAAATGCTAGAGTAGCCATTTCTGAAATATTATCAATATTATCAACTATAGGATATTTTTCGGTACTAGGAGATATGGATTTAGAAAGAGTAAGGATTTCGATTGCGTCAATTAGATTATCGACATCAGACATTAAAATTATTAAAATTTTTCTCACCCTATCAACCTAGCTAAGATACGATTCATTGAATGCAGTTTCCAGGTGGTCCGCCTTCAATAGGTGTGGCTATCCAATGTTTGTGATGCCAACTCGGTCCTGGGAGATGTTTTCTCTTGGAATACTGGATTAACTGTAGAAAAAGAAGATTTTCCTCGATGAAATTTTTCCAGTATCCTACCGACTGCGCCAAAGATGGAAACTCGCTCCACAAATTTGTTTTTAAAAATAGCTTAGTTGAATATCACAATGAGAATCAAGAGCTACTTATTTAATCAAAGTCAGAAGTATGAATGAATGTCTTACATGTTACAATAATGTACCTAGAAATAAATAGTAAACGAAATATGATAACGCTGACACTGCTGGCTAGTTCAGAATCAGTTCATAGTACTATACGATGTGAATGACTTCATATAACATGCACTCTTCTTTCTCAGCTTATTAGAAGCGATCATAAGTTCTCATTAAGTGAATTGATCAATATCAGACCCTAAGTCTTTTTACAGCGATTTGAAAGCCCTCGCCCCAAGGATCTCTGTTCATATCTTTACATAATTCTCGCCACTTTGATCTGTTTGCCTTATTTATTTCCTCCTCCAGTTGTCTCTGCTTTATGTTCTTCTTCTTTGTGCTGGATTAACTCAATGTGTGTGTTTCTGTTTCTATTAGCCCTGGTTGGAATCCTCCTTGAAATACACCTACGACTAAGTTCTTTGGTTTCTTCATTCCACCAATACTCTGTTTTCATTACAAGCCTCTTGAATATTTAGTATCAATCCGTCCATTGAAAGATTAGCTGTTGAGCTTTCATCCAGCTCTTTGATAAATCTATCCTTGTCAATCTTCTTCGTACTCCATCTAATTTCATTGGTTCTTCTTTACTTATTGTTTTCTCAAATTTGAAACTAATGAGCTTATGATCGCAATAGGGTTTCAGAATCTTCAACTTTCCAGTTCTTGATAATACTCGCGATTCTTGGGGATGACATAGTAAGGTCAATAACCGAGGTCTCGCAAGTAGTGTAGGAGGGGGGATTCTGTGACACATTCCATCCGAGTCTCGATATTCCATCCAAGTATCGACTCGCTTAGAGTTCTTGTAGATTTTGATGTTAATGAACAGAGGGTGTAGAAGAAGAGTATTGGTCAATGTCCAGAGGCTATTGAAGAAGGGGTTTGTGGTTACCTGTACTTAGGGTGTGGTGGCCTATAGTATTACATAGCTAGACAAGTCTCGACAAGAAATAAATTGAATCATGCAAACTTCACATGTTTTGTTCAACTTGTTTTTATGAAAAGGTCAAGAGATCAAGATTTATGTTTATTGATAAGCTTGTTATGAGAAAGTAAATAGGCCAGTGTAGATAAAATTTATTTTGAGAGTTTAACATCATCTTCACGTTTTCATATTATGTTACTATAATTAAACACTCAGTTTGTTAAGAAATATCTTTTATTCTGAAAATTTATTATTTATAATGCATCCATATCTGTTTTACGTCATCTTCACGTTTTCATATCATGTTCCTATAATTAAATACTCAGTTTGTTGAGATATATCATTTATTTTTTACAGTAACATTTTTCTTTTGTTGAAGTCTATGCAGTTTTCACTTCTGCCACTCTAAACCTCTTGAATCATTGGTATTGTGCAAACAATCAGGTTTTGATATAGTACCCGAAATACATTTTTATTCTCACATACCTCAACTTCATACTTCAAACCTGTAATAACTATCATGCACGTTTTAAAATCAGAACGCACACCTAGTAATTCTTTTGTAACGTAATTCGATTGATTTTTGAATGATTCACTCCTATGGAGGTCGTCTAGAAGTTGATTTTTCTCGTTTTTACATAGCAATATTAATGATTCACTTTTATGAGGGTTATGTAGAAGAATTTTTCCGTTTTTACATAGTGACAGATCAACATCACATGTTGTAGACTGTTGAGTTGGATGGTTGTTATGTTCTATATTTAGATTTCAGTTATTAGTTTCTACATTGTTGCGATTGTTTGAATTACGTTGAGCATAAAGGGTGAAATCTGGATATTTTTCTAACAGATTATTATATGCTATACGATCTATTCTACCAGATAATTCTTGTGATATAATAGCGCTTCCATTTGATGGGATACGGATGTAATTCAAAAAAATACATCTTCGTGCATCAAATATTGGTTAAGAGAGTAATAATGTAATAAACAACATCGTTTTTGAATAAATAACAAGTTAATCAGAATTTTTAAGTTTATATAAATTTTAATAAGAAAAAAATCAAGTAGAAATGGTGAGGATGTGTTATCATTCTAAAAGTTAACAAACAATTTCTTCATAATTTAAAGTCAGAGTGTAAAAATGAACAAGGTCTACGTGAAGACTGTAATAAAGTTCATGAAACGATAGTTTGGGAATTTGCATACAGTCGTGCACGAAAATCAGGCTGCTGTAGATCGCTCACGGTTTCAAAGGAAAATTAGCAACCTTGAAGGTATTTTGGGGAAAGTGTTGAATATAGAACATAGAATGTCTATCTATTCTAAAATATATTTTAAATAGAAAGAAATAAAAAGTTAATTCTGTTTTATTAAAAGTTTAATTTACATCGTTTTTTTATTTATCCAACTATTATGTTTATTATCAAAACCTAATCACTTCACAAATATTTTGTCACCCTTACGTCTTCACACTTTTTCAACTAAATAAACTTCATTATATTTAACTTTCCGCATTTCCATTCCATCTCCACTGATTGTTTCACCTTTTTCATCCAGTAAAATGTAGGCTGTTGGGCTGCTGAACTCAATATTTTTAACAGAAAATATTTCGTTTGACCAGTTTGGAGTGTAACCCTTTGTAAATACACCTCGAAATTTGCTGATTCTAACTTTGTCACCTACTTTAAAGTTTGTATTGTTATCAGCTAATTTTATATTGCTATATTACTGTATTCAATAGATGTTTTTCATTGCTAATGTTAACTTCAGAGGGTTTCATCCAAATTGTTTGATGCTTTTTGTTGTTGTATGTTTGAACGATTGAATCCAATAGTGTTAACCATTTGTATGAACCTTGTAAGCTGAATTTTTTGTACATCAAATTTTACAGAGTTCTATTTACCCGTTCTTCTAATACAAGCTTTTTTGATGCTAATCACGTGGGGGCTTTCCAAAAACGCTTTTTTAAAAAATGAACTATTTTATTAATTCACAATTTAAATACATGTGACTCTTTTCGATGTTAGAATAAGAATGAGTTAATCTAAAAACATGTTGAACAAATCTGTTAACAACTCAGTGTAATATAATATTATGATGATCCAAGTTCTTAGAAATAACGTTTACATATGCAGTTTTATATTGGTATGACAATCATAACTCCTCCCTTCTTAAGATGAAGTTATCTGGTAACAGAGAACTAGATAACGATGTGTTCTTCTTGGTTGGTTTTGTTTTGATTATTTGATTTTTTCATAAATATACTGAATTTTAAGATTCCTCGTTTAGCAAAACATTTACTATGAATATGAATACGCATACGAATAATGTTATATAAATTAGCAATGTCCAAAAATCAAAGTTCTTAAATTCTAAGATTGAGTCTGGAATTTTATCGATTTCCTCCTTCTGGGCAGCTAAAGCTGTCTTCAAGTCGTCTAGTTGGATGGGGTCCAATTTTAATGGTTTCTTATTAATTGTCGGTCCGTCAGGATTACCTAGCACTGTTAGTATCGATGGAAGCGCAATGTTTTTATACTTCATTTTTGATTGTTCGAAAACACTTATGATAGATTTCTCTAAATTGATTTGACAATTCGGTGTGAGTTCCAAAATATAAAGTCCACTTAAAGGTACGTTTTCGTGATCGTTCCCACACTTCTGTATTGCGACAACCTTTTAGGTATAACTAGAAGAAATTTATTTTTTGCAAGTCTTTGTATTTTAACACTCCGCATAGTGATCGAAAATCTTGAACAGTTCATTAATTTTTGTTCGTAGCGTAACAATTGAGCTCCGCACGGTACTTATATTACTTCCTATCTCGGTTGGGTTGTGGTTTCGGCACAGGAACTGGTCTTCTGTGATCTCGGCACAAGGTTGTTGTAGTGATGAGTAATAGTGCTCATTTAGGATTAGATATTTGAAATTAGGAAGGATGGCTTTATATAGGTTTCCTTCTTTTATGGGTACAGGGACAAGTTGAAAATAGTCATAGTTTTCGTTTTCTGTCAAAGGAATGTTTATTACGAAAACTAGCTTTTCGCCTCTTATGTAACTTTTTACTGTAATGATTTTTTCAAATAAAAGGATATTATCTAATTTCGCTTCAAACGGTAGTTTTTTCTCGATATTTAAAAATTGTTTGATGCTCTCAATTTCTTGCAGGAGTACATGAGGTTGTATTATAGAATTATGTAAGGTATTTTCTTTCGAAAATGTTATGGCAGTTTCTAAGTCTTCGAGGATTTCGCTAATCATTTGGTATTCAATTATAATATGAAATACAGTAGGTTGTATGACAATGAAAAAGTAATCTTCTATATACCTTATTTCTGTTTCGTTAATACATTTCTCTATTTCCTTTATACGGTTTCTCATAACGAGCTGATTAGTTGCTAAACGTGAAATGCTATTATTGAATTTTTGTACGGTAGTTTCAATTATTGTAATTTGATCTTTAACAATTGATTTTAATTTATCTTGATTTGTGGACAGTGTTTGAAAGGCTTGGTCATAACGTTCAGCGTCTTCCGCATCTAAATAGCCGGTGATAGCTTTGAACATCGAGCCTAATCCGTTAATTAGACCACGTTTGTTTCGGAGGGTAGCGTTACGATTTAAATATGAAGGTTTTATCTGGATCAATTGAGTTTCAATTTTACTTGCTAAATTTTCGATTAAGTTATAAGAATTATTGAAGTCAATCTTATAATCCTTGTTGTTGTTATGTCTTTGAAAAGTTGCTTTCAAGTTTTCTGTTGAGAATGTTAACGTTTCGAATTCGGTCACAATTGTACTTAGATCAAAAGCTTGAAGGAATGACCACCGGTCTATTTGGTTTTGAGCAATGCCTAATTTGAAGGGTAAGAGTCCCGGGTTGTCTTTAATTTCATGATAGATGGGATTACGGTATTCTGCAGTGGTTATACAGATGATGAATCTGCAACAGAAAGTGGTTTTCTCAGTTCTTTAGTGTGAATAATAGTTTCTTTTTTTGTTTTTTTTATTTTTTACCTTAACTAAAGTATTTCATTGACCGTCAAATTCAAATACATCTATATGAAGGATTTGAAAGGCTGGCGTTCCAGTCATAGCTATAGGAAAATATGATTTGTCTCTAGCATATTTCGATATTTGGTAAAGATGGCATGAATTTACATAATTCGTAACGTCAGTTTTCATCGTAGGCCTATAATAATTTCTTCGGAGATGTTTGTATGTCTCTTATATACCACGATGGTTGCATTTGCCTTCGTGTTGGAATTTTATTAACATTACTTGTTCAACTTTTTCTCTTATTGAATTAACCATTTTTGTGCATTCGATTAATTCAACACCTTTTCCACAAAAATGATTTCGATACACGTTGTTAAATTCTAGGAATTGTGAGTTGTCTTTAAAATATGTGTAAAAGGTTTTGTCGGGCATTGTGAAGTCACGTGATAGTTCCACAATAAGTTCGCTATTATACTTAGGTATTTTAACTTCTAAGATTTTATGTTTTTGAAAATCATTTCGATTTGTTTCCAGTTTGTTGTGAACGTTAGAGGGTATGATGATCTGATTGAATATATTATTAATAATTTTGTCCAGGATTTCTATGTCTGAATTTGCGGAGTCATTAAAGTCCGAATGAATTGTGTTAATTGTTTCACTTAACTCTTTTTTGGAGCATTTGGGGCAATTAATTGTATGTCTTGCAAAATTTTTATTTTATTCTCGGATTGTGTTCGATTACTAGAGGAAGGGCGTGAACTGTGAACATTAGATTCCGATTGCAAATCTTGTAGGATTTTTCCTATATCTGGTTTTGGGGTATCTAAATTTTGGTTGTCATTAGTTTGGTTCATTTCTTCTTCAAGTGATAACAAGAAATCTACAATTCTTGTTCAGAATCTCCGGGTTCATTAAATATACTAGTATTATCTATGGCATTGATATGAATTTGGGAAGGTCCTTTACGGCATTGATCTTGTCGGGGCGGTGTGATAAGTGAATAATTAAATTTAGCACGATAATGTGTATTTACGGGTTCATTCATTATATCGGGTATCTCCATTTCTTTATAGATCATTTGAATTCGAGTATGCGGAGTAAATATTAGTTTTGAACTGAAGTTTATACTAGCGTCTAATTGTTTTAAAATATCTGCGCCTATTAGACCATGATATTTCTCGGAAAAGTCGGATATGTGGAATTTGATCCATTGATTTGTATTAAATGTACTGAATGCTGGAATTTTCATTACTTTATTATGATGTGATAGACCATGAGCAGTTTTAATGTAGAAATCTTCTTCCGTTAAGAAATTTTGGAAATGTTTATTAGGTAAATTTGTGCACATTAATGATCGTGAACTTCCTGTATCTATTAAGAAATAGCCATTTATCTCTGGTATATGACTACCTGAAAATTTACGTCTTGTTCGAATGTCGTTTGATGAGCATACATTATCAGCATCATACTTACTTTGGTTTAGTTGATAATCATATGAATTTGTGTGAGGGAGGTTAAATTGTTCTTCATAAGAAGTCAGCTGATACATATTATCATTGTTTATACTAAGGTTATTTATGCAAGAATCATTTACACAGAGTTCATTTGTATCAGGTTGCATCCCAGAGTCGGATTCTATCTGATAGTTTTCAGCGGTATTTCTCACTTGTTGATCAAATAATTCTTTGGATACAAAATTTGTTTATTTTGGTTGTGTTTTTGTATTACTCGATGAAGTATCCATCGGTTCTTGGCGGTATTGTTGGGGATTTCGAGCGTTTGCATTAGTTGAATTTTGAACAAAATTAGTGCGTTGGTTTGAAAATTGCGGATGTATCTGGGATGGAATTTTATTATACGGTTGCCATGGTTGTTTCCATACATTTGCAGGACCTATCATATTATTAGAACCTGTATTATGTTGATTATACATGGGTTGGTTAAATGGTCCATTATTAAAACTTTGTCTTGGGAATGACGAAAATCTCTGTAATTGTGGAATTATACGCATTGGTGTGGTATTCTGCTGAACATTAACAAATGGTTTGATCGTAGACGGATTTATAAATATATTGGGTCTGGGATTTTGGTAACATTTAGTACGTTCTTGTGGTTTGTGAGTATTGTTCAATGAATTTGTACTCTGACCGGATTTAAAGTAAATGAAATTTTCTTCTTCTTTAACTACACCAAGGGCTTTTTCTATGCTATCCGTATTTCGTAATCTAACAATCAGTTGAAGATTGTACGGTAAACCATTAATGAAAGTTTTCAGAGCGAACTCGTCGTAATGTTTAATTTTAACTTCTTTTTCGGCTGGATCGATAATTTCAGTATTTAATTTTGAAAATAAGAGGCTGCGTGCGTCTTGAATGTGTATGCCAAACTGTATGGGTGCTTCGTTTTTCAAAGGTCTTATAGAAATTAAATCTTGTACAGGCAATCGATACTTCTCTGATCACTGAACGTTACTGTAAGAATATTTTTTATTCCTGCCCGGGTAGTTATTTCATTTCTACTATAAACTAAATCAGCTGCTCGATCTCGTGATTTACTTAAAATTGTGTCAAGTATGCAAACGTTCATTGCATCTGCAGGGTGTTGTACATTTTGGAAATTTTTGATGAAATTTCCACTCACGGCTGAGAATCTACTCAGCAGTTTTGGATTACCGTCAAAGGGTGGTATGTTATCAGCTCGATATCTCATTAAAGGAATGTTTAGAGCCATATTAGAACATTTTGGTTCAATTAGGTGTAATCTTGAAAATATATCTACTAAATCTTCTACGTCGTTTGTAAGCATAAGCTAGTTTGATTAATTGAAATATGTACTTGTTGCTATAACTATTTTCAAACAAAAATGATGAGTGGGAATTAGAAAGGATTTGCACTTACAATAATGATATCTTCATGTTTTCTTGCCTTACGACTAATGCCTATAGGAACCAGCTATGTTGGTTGGTCTCCCAGGTCTTCCTATACTAGTTTTTTCTTCAATATGAAGAACCGATGTAATTCTCTTCACTAGAGGTGTGGTGAGTTGTGGACAGCTACGGCGATGTTAGCACGAACACTATCTTGCACTCTTTTTGCAATTTTGGAAAGTCTGAATTTGTTACGTCGATTAATCGTTGAAACGAACAGGTTTTTCCGTCGATTCGAAATTACCCTCAACGTGATATTCTACCGACTGCGCCAATTACGTGGGGGCTTTCCAAAAACGCTTTCTTTAAAAATGAACTATTTTATTTAATTCACAATTTAAATACATGTGACTCTTTTCGATGTTAGAATAAGAATGAGTTAATCTAAAAACATTTTGAACAAATCTGTTTACAACTCATTGTAATATAATATCATGATGATCCAAGTCCTTAGAAATAACGTTTACATATGCAGTCTTATATTAATATGACAATCATAACTTGCTGAATTCATGATAATGATTTATGTTATGTTTCAACATTAACTTCTCAAATTCATAGTTGAGAAATTTTTTCCCCATGTCAGTTTGCAAATTTGCAGGTGACTGTTGCTTGAGTATTTGGCTCATAGCTGTGGTAACATCTGAGGCTAATTTTGATGTAACTGGTAATGCCCACACATATTTTGAAAAACAATCGATAACAACCAAAATGTAACGAAAGCTACAATTTTCCTCAGCATAGGGAATCATTTCTACTAAATCAGCTTGAAATAGATCATACAGTTCTTCAATTATTACTCTACGTCTTTCGAAATTAATTCTTGCAGGGTTATGTAATTCTTCAACAATCTGCCTTTTAACTTTTGACATGTTTAGATTTTATGTTTCACTAATATATGACAAATAAAATTATCAATTTTTAATGCTGAAATTTTCTTGATCGAAATCGTATCTTTCAGTTGTAATTTATAGCCTATGAGAGTTCTTTTTGTGTACTCATTACTATTGATTAAGGTTATCAAAAGCGGATGAGAAATGCGAACATCTACCACAATTGCAGACTCAAGAGGAAATGAGTAGGTGGAGTTGTCATCAATTTTTAAATGGAATATTCCATTATTTGATACAATATCACCTTCAATACAAATATTTACAACCCCCGATTTTTCAATTTTCATCAGCTCATCAACATATGTTTTATTGACAGCATCCTCATCATCTTCAGGGTCCCCTACATTGATAAGTTTATCTTCATTCAGATCGAGTTCGCTTGAAATTGTTACAAGACTATCTGGAGATCTTCCAAATTTATCTACAGCCATGATTATTATTCGATAATGTTCGCTCCACGAATTGAGTATTTTCACAACGTTTTTAAAAAATACACTTTATTCAACAATGGTAGTTGTAGGTACAAATGCAATATTAAGACTGGCTAGATTCCGTAATTTACATATATAAATAATGTTCGGTATTAATGAACTCTAGGTTAAATCTGATATATGAAGAGTCATGTTTATTTACTCTGCTGATTATATAACTCCTCCATCCTTAAGAGGAAGTTTTGGCAGGTACGAACAAAACTGATGATGGGTCCCGGGTTGTTGGCTGACTTTTCTTCCGTGATAAGGTCTCAATGGTGACAGGTAAAGTTTTTGCTTGTGGTTGAAGGGCTCTGGATTTTCTGAAGAAATGTATGATGTACCATATTATTCCTAGTATAACTAGTACATACAAAGGAATTGTCCAGGGGTGGTGATTGGAGCTGAATGATAATGGTTCGCTGATATGCATAGTTTGAAGGCGGTTTCCTTCTAGTTGTATGCGATGTAATTCGTCGAGGGAAACTTCATTGATAAGTAGGTTTTTTGTGTTTTCCATATGCTGATTCATTTTGATTTTTGGCAGAAGTAAAGGCTTTTCATAGGATTCGCCAGTAGATGTGCTAGGACAGTTCTCCACCATAATCGACCTTTTTTGCATGTAAATCTCCATAAGGAAATCTAAGGTTCATTTTAGCGAAAACTTTCCATTCCAAGGTCATCCACAATCGCGCATGCGCAGTCATAGAAGTATATGGTTCACCAATCGATGGTCTATGGTTTGGTAATCTATGGTGCACCCGACTATGCTCTATGGTTCAACAATCGATGGACAGGTAGGCTATGGTTTGGTAATCTATGATTCCCCCAACTATGGTCTGGTAAATCTATGTTTTTTCCAATCTGCAGTCTGTGAACTAGTCATCTGTGTACTCGCATTCTACTGAAATGAATATTTTGTTATCCTACACCGGATTCGAACCCGAGAAATTAATTCCAAAGTTAGGTGGCTTAACCGCCCAGCTATGGACTTGAGAATGAGTAATTTTAATGTAGTATATATAATCCGAGTCAACTGTACTGAAAAAAGATTCGAACCCGGGAAATAAATTCCAAAATCGACGCCTTAACCGCTGAGCTATGGAGGACATGATAACAATCGTCTTTAATGTAGTAGATATAGCTCCGGTGCACCCTAGGTTTGTCACGTGGGTTTAGCCTAATGTCACCTAGGTAAAGGTGAGCCTAACCTCATCCATAATAATTTTAAATCGAAAGAATGTGATTTTTATGTTACACAATTATTTTGAAAGTTGAAAATAGTAATTCTGGACACGTGCTTCAACATTCAGACATGTGCTTCAACAGACGGTTATTCAATCAAACATATATAAGCAAGAAGTTTTTATGGAGATCTAGTTCGTTTCCCAACCACCTAAGAGGTAGAACTTATGGCATGTGCTTTTTTTCAATAAAGTGGAAAGCGTCCCCAGGAGGCCTACAAACCACTAGCAATCGATAACAAAATAATTATGTAAACATGTTTTAAATAAACTTGAACTTAACTAAACTTAACTAAATGTTGAATATGATTATAAAGGTGAGCCTAACCTCATCCATAATAATTTTAAATCGAAAGAATGTGATTTTTATGGTACACAATTAGTTTGAAAGTTGAAAATAGTAATTCTGGACACGTGCTTCAACATTCAGACATGTGCTTCAACAGACGGTTATTCAATCAAACATATATAAGCAAGAAGTTTTTATGGAGATCTAGTTCGTTTCCCAACCACCTAAGAGGTAGAACTTATGGCACGTTGCTTTTTTTCAATAAAGTGGAAAGCGTCCCCAGGAGGCCTACAAACCACTAGCAATCGATAACAAAATAATTATGTAAACATGTTTTAAATAAACTTGAACAATATGTATTAATAATTTGAATTTTATGATAATTATATCGTTTTGTTGATCTTTACTGAACTCTCCATGGAAAGTGAGATTATTCTTAATCTAGGAATTTAATTAAATTAAACATGTGTGCCATATCATAATTATTTGGAAGAATTAGGATTGAAAATGCAAAAGTACATTCGCTGATTTAGAATATTTAATAGAAAAATGTATACATTGACGTAGACGTAACTTGTTTTAGTCCACATGCATGTATATAGAGGATGATTTGGAATTGTTTATAGAAAAAATGTATACATTGATGTAACTTGTTTTGATCCACATGCATGTATATAGAGGATGATTTGGAATTGTTTATAGAAAAAATGTATGCATTGACGTAACTTGTTTCGATCTATATGCTGTATAAAATAAGAGGGAACTTCAATATCTTACATCAGTTCACAACAGCAAATTTAGGTAAGTAATTCTTCATTATATTCTAATCAAATGTGTACACATATCATGAATTTGTCAATTTCATTAGGTTAATTTTGTTTAGTGCAATCTACATTTATCAATTTGTTTATCATATAATTTTTTTAAGTAATTCATATAATCCCCCAGTACCAGTATATGTTTTACTACTATGTCTACACCATATATTTTTTAAACATGTAGGAGTTTAAATAAAACATGTGTGTGATATCATAATTATTTGAAAGAATTAGGCTACACATTTTACATCTTTATTCTCCTTAAAGATACATTTTTGTTTTGAAAGAATTAGGCTACACATTTTACATCTTTATTCTCCTTAAAGATACATTTTTGTTCTTATTAATTCTATACGACGTGTATCTAATTTAACTGATATTTTTTAACTTGTAGGAGTTTAAATAAAACATGTGTGTGATATCATAATTATTTGAAAGATTTAGGCTACACATTTTATATCTTTATTCTCCTTAAAGATACATTTTTGTTCTTATTAATTCTATACGACGTGTATCTAATTTAACTGAATACTAATATTTTGAATGAGATCATTTTTCATACGCAACAACATTAACGTAGACGTAACTTGTTTTCACATGCATGTATATAGAGGATGACTTGGAATTGTTTATAGAAAAATGTATGCATTGACATCTTTTTATTCATATGCTGTATAAAATAGAAGAGAACTCTAATATCTTACATTAGATCACAACAGCAAATTTTAGGTAAGTAATTATTCGTTGATTAATCTTTATAATTTCTTATATCGAATACTATATATATATTCTAATCAAATGTGTACACATATCATGAATTTGTCAATTTCATTAGGTTCTTTTTATTAAGTGCAATCTACATTTATCAAGTACACATATCATGAATTTGTCAATTTCATTAGGCTATTTTTGTTTAGTGCAATCTACATTTATCAATTTGTTTATCATATAATTTTTATATAAGTCTACATTTATTTCTGATAATGAGTGCATTGTTCAATTATAATTTAAATTGAAGTGATTCCATTCATTTAGAATATGAAAATTTGAATCAGCAAAGACCTACCTTTACTATTTTCACATCAGGGAAAAATCATACTCCACATCACGCAGATTAAAAACAAATTAATATGAGATGTTACAATTATTTTGTATAGTGAGAATCAACATATATCTTTCAGCTATACTGGCACTAGGATAACGAATGCTATGTATAGAATATGTATTAATAATTTGAATTTTTATGATAATTATATCGTTTTGTTGATCTTTACTGAACTCTCCATGGAAAGTGAGATTATTCTTAATCTCGAAATTTAATTAAATTGAACATTCATTCAAAATTGTAAGCATAATATCAGGACTGTATTAAGTAATATCTCGAACGGTGAGGAGAGAAAGAATTAAAAAATAAATGTATTGCAAAAGTACATTCGCTAATTCAGAATATTTAATAAAAAATGAATACATTAACGTAGACGTAACTTATGATTTAAATCATCCCTTAACCCGATTACAATGAAACATTCTGTATCTTCAGGTTCAACTAGAAACCTACACCTGATTTGGGTACGTAATCGCTCCATCTGTAATTGTGAATATTACAAGTGTTACTTATTAAATAATAAAGATAATCATTAGTCGAACATACTTCAACCAATAATTCGCCTAGAGCAAATCTAGTGCCACGTATACCAAATTTATCTAAACTTGGTATTGTAGGTTGGGGTGTAGTCAAAGTTGGAGGAGCAAACGACTGATGCAACTCATCATCATCATATAGCCTATAGGGAAAGTAGAATTAGCATTAAAATAATTCGAAAGTAAATCAGAAAAAAGAAAAACTTACGTTAAATCAATCATTCCCACCACATTATCATCTGGAGGAGCAGGTGACCGATGCGACTCATCATCATCATATAGCCTATAGGGAAAGTAGAATTAGCATTAAAATAATTCGTAAGTAAATCAGAAAAAAGAAAAACTTACGTTAAATCAATCATTCCCACCACATTATCATCTGGAGGAGCAGGTGACCGATGCGACTCATCATCATCATATAGCCTATAGGGAAAGTAGAATTAGCATTAAAATAATTCGTAAGTAAATCAGAAAAAGAAAAACTTACGTTAAATCAATCATTCCCACCACATTATCATCTGGAGGAGCAGGTGACCGATGCGACTCATCATCATCATATAGCCTATAGGGAAAGTAGAATTAGCATTAAAATAATTCGTAAGTAAATCAGAAAAAATAAAAACTTACGTTAAATCAATCATTCCCACCACATTATCATCTGGAGGAGCAGGTGACCGATGCGACTCATCATCATCATATAGCCTATAGGGAAAGTAGAATTAGCATTAAAATAATTCGTAAGTAAATCAGAAAAAAGAAAAACTTACGTTAAATCAATCATTCCCACCACATTATCATCTGGAGGAGCAGGTGACCGATGCGACTCATCATCATCATATAGCCTATAGGGAAAGTAGAATTAGCATTAAAATAATTCGTAAGTAAATCAGAAAAAAGAAAAACTTACGTTAAATCAATCATTCCCACCACATTATCATCTGGAGGAGCAGGTGACCGATGCGACTCATCATCATCATATAGCCTATAGGGAAAGTAGAATTAGCATTAAAATAATTCGTAAGTAAATCAGAAAAAAGAAAAACTTACGTTAAATTCTCATCCAACCTGAAAAATAATATACATCCATACTATACTTCAAAAAGAAATAAAGAACTTACTGTTCATGTATGTAAATTAGAAAAAAAAAAGTAAAACTTACGTTAAATCAATCATTTCAGCCATATTGTCATCCAACCTGAAAAATAATATACATTCATACTGTACTTTAAAAAAGAAATAAAGAACTTACTGTTCACGCATTTAACTTTCGCTATTCATCGTTTTTGTTTTTTGTCGAAAGTAGATGTATTCGAATTGTGATGGTTGCTTACATGTTGCAGCTATTTAAACATTTACAGTATTGACGTCAAACTCGATTTTTATTCAAAACATATATATATATATATATATAAACAAGTTTAAAGTTTCTTTGCCTAATTGGCCACTATCGTGTATGTAACTTAAGAGATATAGAATTAAATTTTCTGAATTATGAAGATAACTTAGATAATTTAACATAGGATTATAAAGATGAATAAACGTAAAAGATTGAACCATAGGCGGGATTCGAACCCACATTTCCGGACTTCCAGTCCAGGGTGTTTACCAATTACACAACTTCGGTAATTGGTAAACACCCTGGACTGGAAGTCCGGAAATGTGGGTTCGAATCCCGCCTATGGTTCAATCTTTTACGTTTATTCATCTTTATAATCCTATGTTAAATTATCTAAGTTATCTTCATAATTCAGAAAATTTAATTCTATATCTCTTAAGTTATATATATATATATATATATATATATATATATATATATATATATATATATATATTTGTCCTGTCGGACTATCTATCAGACAGTCCTAGTGTGAGTGCACCATGTCGCGCGAAATATAAAACAGGTGTTTGGAGGAATTTTTCATGATTTATCATAGTGAGCCGTGTCTAGGGAGTGTGAAATCGAAAAACTATCACGACCGTGATGAGAAAGATATGGCATATTCGAAATTGGTAGAAATGTAATGGAAAAGTACTTTCGCTGATTTGGATGTTGTTATTGCATCATCTTTCACATCTTACGTGTATTATAAATAAATGCAATGGAAAAGTACTTTCGCTGATTTGGAATTGCTTATAGAAAATGCATGCATTGACGTAGCTTGTTTTGATCCGCATGCTGTATAAAATAAGAGGGAACTCCAATATCTTACATCAGTTCACAACAGCAAATGTACCTTGCTCAATAGTAGTATTTACGATACATCAAGTAAATTTTCACATTTTATAGGTAAATTCAGTGTTGAAGCATTCGTTCAGGTAAGTAATTCTTCATTAATTGATTTTTATAATTTCTTATATCGAATGCTATATATATATTCTAATCAAATGTGTACACATGTCATGAATTTGTTAATTTCATTAGGTTATTTTTGTTCAGTGCAATCTACACCCATCAATTTGTTTATTCGTTTGATAATACCTATGTTTTGCAGCTGTTTTTGTTAGAATTTCATTATACGCCTTTTTATCATGTAATGTATAATATTTCGGTTGTTTTTTAAAAAGTAATTCGTATAATCCTCTAGTACCAGTATATGTTTTGCCTTTTACTACTATGTCTGTACCATTTATTTTTAAACTTGAATTCCCAATTGAAAATTTCTCTGTCCTAGGATTGTGACGGATTCCATACTTTTGATCAAAATCCCTCAAGTCACCCGTTATCATTTCGCTTATGTATTCTCGTGGTAATGGTTCGTATTGTTCTAAATAGTCAATAAATGATTTTTCGGCTATATCATCATTTCTAGTTCTATTAATATTTACTTTATCATTGTAATCATCATCATCATCTTCTTCTAATTCTTTAATTATTGATTGTTTGAAACTGTCTGTTGGTAGTCGTTTAGAATCAAGTTTTGGTGTTGAAGAAAATATTCGCTTTGATGTACTAGGAGTATGTAAATTATTTACATCTGAATCAATATTTTTAATAGGAACATTAAGATAATCATCAGACTGTTCATTTTTTGGTGAAAAATATTCACTTTCTTCACCATCATCATCACCACCACCAAAATCTGTATAAATATCACCAGTTTTCTTATCTAATTTATTTTCTATATTTTTCAAATGTTTAGTTATCGGTGAAAATATTTTTTTCTTGAGAATTTCCCCATGTTTAAATACATCCAATTTATTTTTTATCTCTTTACGCTTCTTTATTAGTTTTTGTTTTAAATGTCGTTGCGTAATATTCATATTGACGATGATGTTCTTCACTCGATATAATATTTCAAACTAAGTATGTTTGAATAAAGTAGATTGATATATATCAAATTAACGAAAAATTAAACAGTTTCAAACAGTTATTGAACAGCTTAAGAACAGCTTTTGAACAGCTTAAAACAGCTATTAAACAGCTTCAAACAGGTATTGAACAGCTTCAAACATCTATTAGATAGTTTCTCATTAGTTTTTTCTTTTACAAAAATAGTTTATAGATGTATGAAATTATCAAAACACTTTCTATATCTTCCTTTATCAATAGCATTATCTTTAACAATACATAAAAAAACAATTTAGATAGAGCATGTATGGAACATGATATTGCATATTCATGAGGAAAATCAAACTACTTTATTTAATCTTGTAAATATACTGAAACCCTTATATTCTAATGGTACATATCGTTGAGGAGTTTTTTATAAATGAGCGATTCCAATAGCAAATTTAGGAGATTCAGTATAATTTCCTTATAATCCACCGGTACATATCGTTCGAGAGCTCTTATAAACGAGTGATTTCAAAAAATTCAGATATATTACTATCATCCTGCCGAACATTCAGGAGATTTAGTATAATTTCCTTATAATTCACCGGTACATATCGTTCGAGAGTTCTTATAAACGAGTGATTCCAAGAGTAAAAAAAAAATTCAGATATATTAATATCATCCTGCTGTTAACATATAGGTTACGAGCAATCTCAATAGAGGTCATTTTAGGAGATTTAGTATAATTTCCTTATAATCCACCGGTACATATTGTTCGAGAGATAAATATATAACATTTTTTAGATAGAGCATACTTTATTCAATCTTGTGAATATACTGGAAACTTGTGTGTAATACCCTTATATTCCACCAGTACATATCGTGCGAGAGTTCTTATAAACGAGTGATTTCAAAAGCAATTGGAAGTAAGCATTTAGGGAAGATCTCTTCTCCATTTTCAAGAGATAAAGAGTTATCTCATTTACTAATTTTCAATTCTATCGTAGATCAAAATGCCCATTTTCACTGATCTGGTGAAGCATATCGCAACTCTTCTAGGACATCTAACGCCCCACTATAATGAAGCAACGGCTGCTGAGGGATTGCGAGAGTGCACCTTAGGGATAAGGAGAATACATAATGCCCTTAAATCGGCGAAAAACATCGGAGAGAAGCAGCAGCTACTATCAGCATTGGGGGCGGTGAAGACGCTACGTATCCAGATAAAATCGTTGCGGAAGAGAGGTTCTGGTATAACTTCGAGAAAAGAAACAGCGCGGGATCGAGTTTATTGGACTGATTCCATATCTGCGTTCAACAACCGCATCCGTACAGGGATCCTTTCAAACTTGAAGCATAAGGATCCCGAAGCATTTATGTTGGAAGAAGGATGAGGCAGTTAAAGTTAATGCAGTATTCTGCGGAGAATTTCGAATCGTCAAAGCAGAGCAGGTATTGACTGAATTCAAGTACTTCAATACATCTAATTCGCCAATCTATCGGGACACCAACTTGGATAGTTGGTTTGAGGATAAGATAGTGAAGCCGATATTAACCCAATTGGAAGAGTTTCAAGAAAGAGACAGCGGGTGGGCGTTGACTAAGATTATAAATTTGGGGATAAATATTAACAAATTCACACCTCAACTAGGTTCATCGTATATCGATTTACCGGTCCAGATCAAACGTAAAAAGGCTTGTATTAATGTGAAAAATGACGATGATGCTTGTTTCGCATGGGCAGTAACAGCTGGGTTACATCCTACTACTAACCCACATTCAGATAGAGCTAGTTCATACCCTCACTACAGGGAAGTATCAAAATTGAAAGGGATTCAATTTCCGATGACAATGCGTCAGATCCCCAACTTTGAGAAGCAGAATGGAGTCTCCATCAACGTATATATCTTGAAGAAGAGTGTAAAATCATTCGTTACGTTACCTACCTACCTCACGAAGGAGAAAAGGGATAGACACGTTAACTTTCTGCTTATTCAAGATCGTTACTTTGAGGAGGAGGAAGGAGAAGATAGCGATGATGTGACGCCAATTCGTTTCCATTACGTCTGGATTAAAGATCTATCACGCCTGGTTTCTTCGCAGCTGAATAAACATGATGGACGGAAATATTTTTGTGAACGATGTCTCCATTACTTCCACTCTGAGGAGAAGTTAGACAAACATACTGAGGATTGTGAGAAGCTAAATAGCTGTAAGGTTAAGATGCCCGAAGTTGGAAAGAATATCCTAAAATTCAAAAATTTTAAGAATAAAGTGAAAGCTCCATTTGTGGTATATGCAGATCTGGAAAGCGCTCTTAGCCCCACTTCGGACCCGAAAAAGACGCAGCAACATATCCCTGCAGCTATCGGATATTTCATGAAATGCTCCTATGAAGATTCCCTATCCTTCTATCGGGCTCATCGAGGCGTGGATTGCATGAGCTGGTTCGCGGATCAGATGAAACAACTTGCCGAAGAATTAAGTACAGTTTTCTGGTGTCCTTATGACATCGATATGACGCAGGATGAAAAAGTCGCATTCAGAATAGCAACATATTGTCATATTTGTGAGCAACCATTCTCTGAAGTGGATAAAAAAGTGCGAGATCACAATCACCTTCTACCTCTGAAAAATTATCGGGGAGCAGCACATGAAGGGTGCAACATCAACTATCAAGATACGCATGTTGTTCCTGTAGTTTTCCATAATCTAAGCAACTATGATGCAAACTTTATAATTGAAGATGTAGCCTTGCGAATGGAAGGTAAAATCGATCTGCTCCCGATAACTAAGGAAAAATACATAAGTTTCACCAAACATGTAGATGATACACCCATTCAACTCAGATTCATAGACTCGTTCAGGTTCATGGGTTCCTCCCTCGATAAATTAGCATCATACTTGAATGATTTCCCAAATTTGAAATGTCAGTTTAGGGAACTCGATGATGAACAAGTTGGGCTATTAACCAAGAAAGGTGTTATGCCATATGATTATATCGACTCGTTTGATCGGTTTTCCGATTCAGTTTTACCTCCTATTGATGCTTTCTACAATAAATTGGAGGATAAACCATGCCCCCGAAAACTCTACCAGCGAGCCCAGCATATATGGGAAAAATTTGGATGTAGAAACTTGGGGCAATATGTCGATTTGTATATGAAGACGGACATAATGCTTCTAGCGGATGTTTTCGAGCAATTCAGAACTAGCTGTCATCAAACATATAATCTGGATCCTGCACACTACTTTACATTACCTGGCTTCACTCGGGATGCTATGCTGAAACATACGAAACAAGAACTGGAGCTTCTCACAGACCTCGATATATTTCTATTCGTTGAGAAAGGGATTAGAGGAGGACTCAGTCAAGTTTGTTCTAAGCCCACGCCAACAATAAATATATGCCAAATTATAATCCATCGAAAGCTGATTCTTATTTGATGTATTATGACGTCAATAACCAGTATGGTTGGGCCACGAGTCAAGCTCTCCCATATGGCGGATTTGAATGGTGTGATGCAAATATTGACGTTACTACAGTTCCAGATGATTCTGATGTAGGATATATTTTAGAAGTCGAATTGGAGTACCCTAAACATCTGCTTGATCAACATATAGATTTACCCTTCTGCCCTCTACATATCGATCCTCAAACAGGGAACAGCTCAGCTTCATCAAATGCATCATCAAAATTGATGGCAACGCTTCAGCCTAAGGAGAAGTACGTCATCCATTACCGCAGTCTCAAGCAAGCGCTAGCAAACGGTTTGATTCTAAGTAAAATTCATCGTGCCTTGAAATTTAGACAAGCTGCATGGTTGAAATCGTATATTAACCTGAATACTAACCTTCGGAAGGCAGCAAAGAATGAGTTTGAGAAGAACTTATTCAAATTGATGAATAATGCTGTATTCGGTAAGACGATGGAAAACATCCGTAAAAGAGTGAATGTTCGCTTACTAACCGAGTGGGCTGGGAGGTATGGTGCACAATCATACATATCGAAGCCGGACTTTAAGAGTTGTACGATCTTCAATGAGAATTTGGTAGCTGTTGAACTAAACAAGCTGGAAGTATGGTTGAATAAGCCGATATATGTGGGTACGTCGATTCTGGATTTGGCGAAGATAACCATATACGACTTCCATTATGGATATATGATTCAGACGTTTGGGGATAGTTGTTATGTACTGTATACAGATACGGATTCTCTTATCTATGAATTGGAGCGAGACCCTCATGATATGATGAAGCGTGATCACCATCACTTCGACACCAGTGACTACCCAGTTGACAACATCTATGATATTCCACTCGTTAATAAGAAGGTGTTAGGAAAGATGAAGGATGAGAGCAACGGAACCCCCATGACCGATTTTGTAGGTCTAAGGTCCAAATTATACGCAATAAAGTTATTAACTACTGAGTATGATGTTAGTAGGAAGCTTCAAGATCTGAAAAAAGCTGAATATGAAGAATCCGAAATTGCGGAAATAATGCGGAACTATGGTGTGATAAAAAAAGCTAAGGGAGTGAAATTTTCCGTTGTGAAAAACAGGATCGATTTCGATGACTATGTAGAGTGTCTCGAAAAGTGGAAAGAAGTATCAGTTACTCAACATTTAATTAAAGCTGAAAAACATAAAGTGTTTTCTATAAGTCAGGAGAAGATTGCTTCATCTCCCAACGATGATAAGCGGTACTTGATACCTGGAACTTTTGCAACGCTTCCGTGGGGACATTATACAATCTCTAATATAATGGCGACAGATTAGTGATTGTTGGTTAAATATATTTACATTTAGATATAGTTACAATATATTCATTTCACATTTATTTATTAGAATCTAATATTACATCATAGGGATTTATGTATCCCGATTAGTTTGAATATAATCATATTCAACATTTAGTTAAGTTTAGTCAAGTTCAAGTTTATTTAAAACGTGTTCACATAATTTTTTTGTTATCGATTGCTAGTGGTTTGTAGGCCTCCTGGGGACGCTTTCCACTTTATTGAAAAAAAGCAACGTGCCATAAGTTCTACCTCTTCGGTGGTTGGGAAACGAACTAGATCTCCATAAAAACTTCTTGCTTATATATGTTTGATTGAATAACCGTCTGTTGAAGCACATGTCTGAATGTTGAAGCACGTGTCCAGAATTACTATTTTCAACTTTCAAACTAATTGTGTAACATGAAAATCACATTCTTTCGATTTAAAATTATTATGGATGAGGTTAGGCTCACCTTTACCTAGGTGACATTAGGCTAAACCCACGTGACAAACCTAGGGTGCACCGGAGCTGTATCTACTACATTAAAGACGATTGTTATCATGTCCTCCATAGCTCAGCGGTTAAGGCGTCGATTTTGGAATTTATTTCCCGGGTTCGAATCTGGTGTAGGACAACATTCATTTTTCAGTACAGTTGACTCGGATTATATATACTACATTAAAATTACTCATTCTCAAGTCCTTCATAGCTGAGCGGTTAAAGCGTTGACTTTGGAATTTATTTCTCGGGTTCCAATCTGGTGTAGAACAAAATTCATTTCAGTAGAAGTGACTCAGGTTATATACTACATTTAAATTGATTAATTCAATTCCTCCATAGCTGGGCGGTTAAGCCACCTAACTTTGGAATTAATTTCTCGGGTTCGAATCCGGTGTAGGATAACAAAATATTCATTTCAGTAGAATGCGAGTACACAGATGACTAGTTCACAGACTGCAGATTGGAAAAAACATAGATTTACCAGACCATAGTTGGGGGAATCATAGATTACCAAACCATAGCCTACCTGTCCATCGATTGTTGAACCATAGAGCATAGTCGGGTGCACCATAGATTACCAAACCATAGACCATCGATTGGTGAACCATATACTTCTATGACTGCGCATGAGCGATTGTGGATGACCTTGGAATGGAAAGTTTTCGCTAAAATGAACCTTAGATTTCCTTATGGAGATTTACATGCAAAAAAGGTCGATTATGGTGGAGAACTGTCCTAGCACATCTACTTTCGCTTTTGTCGTTTACATAGATATATTTGTCAGTTCCAATACTGCAATCATATGGGACTTCAATGAGATAGGTTCCTTGAAGCATAACAAAGCCTGTTTGTTCACAATGCGTTTCGATCTTCTCTTGTTTTGGGAATATAGCGATGTAGAGCCCTTCATTCACTTCTTCTATGAGAGAGTTTTTGGTACTTATTCTAAACATATTGCAATCTGGAATGTTGTCCTGGACTTGGAGTATTAAGAATATTCAGTCTCTATCTTGAATGCCATTAATGAGTTGGTTATTCGGGCATAAAAAGTCCGGATTCAAATATTTACATCGGTCTAGTTCTTATTGGAAAAGTTCGTTGCTCATTGTAAGGTAGGTAATGGATAAAGGTATTTGTGTGAACAAGAGGTATGTTCATTGTAGAAACTAATATTTCTTCCGAATAATAAGCTTCAACTGAAATTATATCATATAGTTTGTGAATATCGTCGTAATCAGAATGAACTAATTGATCTATTGAATGATCTAAGAGTAAATCTAATAATGTTTTCATATCATTTATAGATATTATGCTGTAATGCAACGTTTCAATTTCTTCGAACGATATTGAATTTTCAATATTGGTGAGTATCGAATCTAGTGTATCTGAGTTAAATTTTATTTGCGTAAGTGCATCTCTAAGAGAGAAATAAAATGTTATATTATTTTGTATTTCTTGGATTCTTTGAGTTATAATGCCTTGATTAGATTAAATATACTCGTACAGCAGACATACCGGCTAGCTTAAGTCATCCTGAGGAAATTAATAATTACTTTTGTTCTGTGTTTAGCCCTCCAGATAACTGTCCCAACATGGTTAATAGCTTGAAAGGTAGAAACTATGATGCCCAATATTCTTTCAATTTTGTTCTTACGACGCCAGATGAGGTTAGATCTGTTGTTCAAGGGATGGGTTCGGAAGTCTATGGTAGCGATGGGATAAATTCCAAGATGTTGAAACTATGTTTGCCGACTATTTGCTTACATTTGACACATATAATTAATTGCTGCCTGGATATAGGATTCTTCCCGACCTTATGGAAACTTTCCATTGTGAAGCCCTTGCCTAAAGTCACTGATCCTGAGTCATATTCCGATTTAAGACCAATAAGCATTATACCACTATGTGGTAAAGTCCTGGAAAAGATTCTATACAGACAGATTCACACATATATTACTGAAGTGGGAATTGTTTCGGATCTGCAATCTGGTTTTAGAAGGGGCCACAGTACGGTAACAGTCTTGGCTAATATTGTGGATGATATTGTGAGAAGTATAGACCAAGGACATGCATCTGCATTGGGGTATTATTAGATTTCTCAAAAGCCTTTGATACGCTGGACCACTCCCTTCTAGTAGCCAAGTTGAGGTTTTATGGTTTCAGCTATACAGTTTGTAATTTTTTTATGTCTTATCTTTGTGAGAGGACACAGGTTGTTGAATGCAGGGGTGAGAGGTCTTCGGTTCGTTATATTACCTCTGGGGTTCCGCAGGGTTCTGTGCTTGGTCCCTTATTGTTTCTGATTTATACGACCGATATGTTTGAGAGTATTCGCCAGTCTAAGATGCAGATGTTTGCGGATGACACTCAGATTCGGTCTGTCTTTTTACCTGGGGACGTCATACATGCTGCTGCTGCTTTAAATCGTGACTTGGCTTCTATTTCTGTTTATGCGCGTGAAAACAATCTTAAATTGAATCCAAAAATATGCATGTATATGGTATTTTGTCCCAGGAACCGCAGGACTCATATCCTGCAGAACTTTAAGTTGATGATAGACGGTGAGCTTATTAAGTACGTAGAGACTGGGAGAAATTTAGGCGTTATTTTTGACACTAACTTGAGATTTAGAGAGCATGTCTCATATGTTGTGAAAAAAGCCTATGTTGCACTTAAATTGATGTACTCAAACTACCATATTATTAACTTCAAAATGCGAAAAAAACTTTGTGAGTGTTTAGTAATTCCACTACTTCATTATTGCAATGTGGTATATTTCCCCTGTTTGGACAAACTATGCAAGTATTGTTTGCATAAGATTGTTAATTCATGTGCTCGATTTGTATTTGGTTTTGCAAAGTTTGACCACATCTCACATAAGATAAAGGAGCTCAGATGGCTTAGGGTTGACCAGTTATACAGCTACCACTTCTCAATGTTTGTTTGTAAATTGTTGTCTACCTCGTCACCACTTTACTTGAGACAGAAGCTTACTTTTAGACAGGATGTGCATGATCTTTATTTGAGACATGTAAATACACTGTAATTCTAATTCAACAGAGGTAATTTCCAACATTGCATCAATAGCTAGACCTGGAAAATAATAAGCAACGCTAAAAGGTATATGTTTTGAATATTAATTTTTCTAAAATACTTTCAAAATCAGATGTTTACTCAAATTCGTTTTGAAATCAAATGAAACTAGAATGGAAATGTAATGCAATTACACTAATAATAAATAGATAACCCTTTCTTTGCTATTTCTGAAATTAACAAAACATGTTTGTTCAAACTTGATTTTTCTCAGTCTTCGCACCGTATTGCAATTACACTAATAAATATAGCAGCAACCTTGCTTTTATCACCATGCAATGATAATAAATGAAAACAAATATTACTTTATTTATTTATTAGAAAAGCCATTGGTATAATAATAATAATAATAATAATAATAATAATAATAATAATAATAGCGTTTATTGCCCAACAGTTTCCCATTTACAGAGCAATTTTATAAATGACAATACAAGATTAATTAGTAGCACTAATTTCTAACTATGAGTGAGTGACAATGACAATCACAAGTCCTATTTGAATACAAAAACAAAAATTTAAAGATGCGCACGAGATTTATTCTTGAGTTCACAAACACTGCAAGAAAAGAGGTCACAAACACTAGAAAGTTTGTTTGCATTACTGCACATAAAATGTATTGGTGCCTTTAACATTAAATTTGTTTGAGCTCTTTTGCATAAGAAAGTAGTGTTGTGTCTAGATGTTATTCTTGGAACAGAAATATCAATTTGCGACAGTAACGCGGGACAGTCAATTTTACCATTGAATAATTTATACAAGCATAAAACAGAAGCCTGATTTCTACGTTTTTCTAATGATACAAAGTCAAATCTATGCAACAAATCAAGATAATTACAGCCTCTTGGAGGATAAATTCCGTTGATTTTGAAGCTTAGGAATTTTAAGAATTTCTTTTGAACTTTATCGATGGCAGATGAGTATTGAAAATATATAGGATTCCATATTATGGACCCATATTCTAGTTTAGATCTGACTAAACTGAAATATAGAGAGGTCAATGCTAAAATGTTATTGAAATTTTTACAGTTTCTTATAATGAAGCCATATGATCGATATGCTGAACTAACAATACTATTTATATGTTGATTGAATGTGAGTTGCTGATCAAAATAGACACCTAAATCCTTAATGGTATCAGTTTTTTCTAATATGACATTATCTATGCTGTAGGGAAATTGTAATGTATTAAGTTTCCGGCTGAATGTTAAGATTTTGCATTTAGATATGTTCAAATGCAAGCAATTTTCAAGACACCATGTGTGTAAAATATTAATTTGATTTTGCAATATCATACAGTCATCTAAACTGGTTATAGTAGCGTATAACTTCAAATCATCTGCAAACATCAACCTATTGCACTTCAATAGATTGCACAAGTCATTAATAAATATCAAAAATAATAATGGACCAAGATTGGACCCCTGAGGTACTCCGCTAGTTGCAAAATAGATATTTGAATAAAAACCATTGTAATGAACATACTGTTTACGTTGATGGAGGTATGATTCTAAAAGTTGTAAGTAAGTTTCATTAATGCCCATTATTCAAAGTTTGTGAAGAAGTATACTATGACTGATCTTATCGAAAGCCTTAGAGAAATCTGTGTACACCGCATCGACCTGCCCCCTGATATCTAAAGTTTCACACAAATATTGATTAAAAACAGCCAGGTTACTAACGGTGGATCTAGAATTCATAAAACCATGTTGGTATTCAGATATAATATGTTTGGTGGACAGATAAATGCGACTGTACAAGATGGTCTCCAGAATCTTCGCAAAGTTATTCAAGATTGATATCGGTCTATAATTATTAATGGCATTACGATCTTGACTTTTATGGATTGGGCAAACTTTAGCAATTTTCCAAATTTCTGGAAAAACTGATGTTCTCAAAATTAAATTGAAAAGGATTTGTAGAGGGTGAACTAATACTCTTAAGCAGTCTTTCAAAAGAAATGATGGCATTCTATCTGGCCCTGAAGTGAATTTATTCTTTAATTTTTTCCCAGCTTCCAAGATTTCTGTTTCGGTGATTGTTTCACAGCTAATATCTACTAGAGTATTATGATCAAAATTAAATAATAAGTTTTCCTCTACGTTTACAGGTAATGAATAAGCACTTTCAAAGAAATTCCCGAAGGCATTCACAATCGATTGCGGATCAGTATACGATTCCCCTCCATAAACCATTTTACCAGGAATTCTTGAAGTTCTATTTTTATTATTGACAAATGCCCAGAAATTGTTCGGGTCCTCTTTCAACTTGATTTCTACATTCTGTAAATACGATGCATATGCTTCTTTTAGTTTTTGTTTGATATCAGCCCTTAGCCTACTGAATTCCTGATGAAAATAAAAATTTCCTGTGTTTTTGAACTTTCTATGTAGCTTGGACTTTTCTTTAATAAGCTTTATAACCTCGCTTGGATACCATACTGGATATTTATGTCTAAAATTTTTGGAAAGTGGAATGTGTGTGTTCATGATTTCATAAAACCCATTATAAAAACTTTCCACAGCAACGTTAATTTCAGTAAAGTTTTCTAAAAAGTCCCAATTACTATATAAGAAATCATTGTATAAAGAGCGATGATAGTCCGCTCTTTTAAAATTGTATTTTCTGTTGTTAATATTTGTACTGAAATTACGCCTTTTTGAAGTGAATCCAATGAGCTCAATGGAAAGAGATGGGTGATAGAGATCTTCATTTACTAATGGTAAAAAGTCACGGGTTACTGCACAATCGACATTACTCATTACAAGATCTAGCAATTTATCGTAGTTGTTTAACATGTTGTTATATTGTTTCATATTAAAGAAGGCCAGCAAATTTGAGATTGTACGAGTTTTCCTATCTTCCAAATTATTATCAATAAAATTTGTACAATTAAAGTCTCCCAAAAATAATACTTTATCCGAATTGATTACATCCCAACCTTCTAAAGCTTCAAAAAAATTATCGTATTCATCTAGTGACAAAGATGGTGGAATGTAAACAATTGCTACAAAAAAAGACCAGGATGATACAAAACACTTGCACACCAAGAAGTCTATTTTGGGAAAATTATCTTCAAACTGGGAAGTATCAATAACTTCGGATTTGATACTGATGTCGATAGCGAGCAAAACACCCCCACCACAGGTCCATTCCAACTGACCAAGTTTTCGATCGCTCCGATAGACTTCGTAGTTATCGGGAAAGAGTTCACTAGAGTTAACATCGGACTTCAACCACGTTTCACTAAGTGCAATAATATTATATTCACGATTACTCACGTTGGGATAAAATTCATCTATTTTGCTATTGAGTCCTCTGACATTTTGGTAATAAATATAGATCGCATCAATTTTCACACTGTTGGGCGCTTTCAGTTTAAAGAGACAACTCTTGGTATGTTATTGAAATATTTGATTCGACAGTTAGTATCTCCGGAGTCAATTTTATTTATTAATTCTTGTTTCACTTTTTTATAGTATTCTATTTGTCTCCTAGTACGGTCAGCTGAAATATTAATATTTTTTAACTCAGGTTTTGTTTTAATTTTCTTTGAATTTCTCAAAATTCTCCCAGCTGTATCTTCATTCTGAACAGTTATTTTGATAGGGCGAATTTTCGAATCACAGAAAGTACCAATTCTAAACATTTTCATATTAATGTTTGCTAACTCCGGTGAAATTGTATTTAAAATTCCAGAGACAGCGTTTTTATCAGCTTCTACTTGATGAACTGATGAATTATGTTGATCAGGCTCCGAAACATTAAATATCATTATATTATTCTTGCGTTTCTGTCTTTCAGATATTTCAGAAATTATTTCCTCAAAGTCCACTCCAGGTGAGTTTGAAGCCAATGCGTTCTTATCTTTTAATTCCTTGATATCCTGCTGCAGTTTCATGATGAGAGCTTTCAGGTCCTTCAGATCGTTACCAATACCTCTACAGCCAATACAGGTCCAATCATAGCCTTTATTAGCATTTAAGGTACGTACTTCATTTGTCGTGATATCTACACAGGAATGCTTGTACTTGTCTTTACAAACACTACATGTGACCATAAGATGACCTTCAGACGCTTGATTACAGCATTTGCAAATTACTCGAGGAGGCATATTTTTAGTATTTACTAGTTAATAATATGCAGGAATTCGATATATTGATACGCCCCTGGTAAGTTCCTAGTCAAGATTGATGAGGAGATTTGGAAATATTGTTGAGGTTATATGCGATATTTAACTAACAATATCTAGTAAATCAGCTTCAAATCTACTTGCAAATAATCACAATGCTGGATGAAGCGTATATAAATACCTATAATTAATTATAATTGTCATGTATAATAAGTTTACATGATCCTTAGCACAATTCAAATTATTATGTAAATTTAAATTACAATGAGAATTGCTATATTTTTTTTCAAGTTTACTAATTGTGGGACATCGTAAACTATTTAAGTCTACAATATTATTTATTAACAAAAATTTCTTTAAAACATCTCTTTTAAAAGAACCTTTTACAAAAATAATATTATTGCAGCAAATATTTTCCATCAAAAAATTGGTGATATTCTCATAAGGAAGATATTCCGGATATGAGCTGTCCCAATTTAGACCATGTATTTTATCAGTGGTATGTTCAATGTGTCGCTGAATTTCCGTAGAGAACCAATCCATTTTATGTGGTAAATTAATTATGACATGTTTAATATCACCATTTTTTGCATTCAAAATTTCTAGTTCTCCAATTATAAATTAACTGTCTTTATATTGGGAACCTTGAATGTCTGCAATGTACATTTTCCTTACAATATTCTTACGACACTTGTAAGCGGGTTATATTTAACAAATCTATCGTGTAGAATTAAACAATATGCGGTTGTTTTATTTGGAACCTTTTTACTGGTCTCAAATTCTATTCGTAAATCAACAGAACAACCTTTGAGTGACTCTGATTGACGACTGCAATCGATAACAGTGATAGGAGCTATTTCTAGATAATTTTTAGGTGATAGACAAGGTTCACTTTGATTTTTATAGTAATATGACTGTTGAAATTGCGCATACATCTCATACAAAATTGCCCATTGATTAGTATCAAACTTAACATTTAAATTATCGTAAGGATAAACGTCAGAGTTCAAATAAACTTTAACATTAGTCAAGTGGCAATGATCGAAATTACCCTTCTTTTTCCCTTTCAAATTTTTCCTATCAGTCTGAAATCTTAAAACGATAAAACGAGGCTTCTCAAGCTGGAATGCTATACCATTATTTGCTAATTCTAACGTCTTACTCGGTTTGTTGCCCTCTAAAATCAATTTACTTTCGATGTACAGAAAACTTTGTGATGGTAGTGTGTAGATATCTTGAGTTTGAATTGGATTGCGAATTTCATCATTGTTATTCAAGGTGGTTGCAGCATACGGTAGATGAGTATGATATTCAGCGTTAATAATCGAATTATCAACGTAAACATGGACTCCCACTTTCAAAGTATAAAATTCATAACGTTTTCTGGTACACTTAGAGGAACACTTCAAGAAGACTATAATCTTTCTCACACCTATTCTAATTTTTTTTTCAAATTTTGTAATTTCAAATTATACCAAAAGCCTCTTGTCATCTCCTCAATGCTGGTGATGATGTAACGTTAATCCTATGTATTGTAAAAATTATTTATTTGCAGATGTTAACTCTTCACGTTTTCTTTTCACACTGAGTTTACTTTCCCATTCTTCTGATGTTATACTATCGTTATTAACTACAGATGTATCAGTAAGGGATGATGGAGCCGAAATATTATGTGCGAACACCATTTTATTGTAATTTTTTCAAATGTAATCTTACTGTGACAACTTCCTCTCTGAAATTGACCAATTTACCACTGTGATCTGTAATTTTGAGTTCAATATCACTAATATGTCGCGTATTAATTGGTAGATAGATAACACGGGGCGGACTTTCAACGATTTTGAAACCTGGTGGTGTTGTGGGAAAAAACATGTGAAGTATATGTACAAGCTTGTCATTGTCATAAGAATTTGTTACTAAATTACATTCAATACATATAGCATTGACTTGGGAAATATCTATGAGAAAGTCAGATTCATGTCTTCTCTTTTCAATCAATGTACGTTCAGCGAAACCTAATAATGTTGCAATGCTATCAGGTCGATTGAAATAGATGTCTTTTGTAAATTTTATTTCACATTTCATTGTATTATTATTGACTCGTAGGTGGAGGGCAAGATCTTTTTTATGTCGCGTTTGTAACTGATTTCGTATAATACTTCTCAATGTCAGCAACTTCATATGTACCCTCTGGTAATTCAATCGGATTATAAGCACCTTCATAATGGAACTTGTTATTAGAAGAATCAACGTTTGGAATTGAATTGTAAGTAACGAAATCGATCAGACCCAACACATATGTTTCGTTCTGGTCTAGCAATATAGGAGGATAGATTCTAGCCGCAAGTACCGAATCACGTTGAGATAATGTAAATGTATGAGACATCTTCATAGACTGGAGTATATCGAAAGGATAATACACTAAATATTACATCAAAAATATTCATTGAATAAAAATAATAAACGTAAATGACCACAATTATTATAACTGTTATAAGTTTGATAAATATCATGATTATATGAAATATTACACTCCATTTGAATTGAAATATTTTATTGCTTCTAGTGGTGGTCTAAGATTTCCATAGATATCTATATTTGAAGATACCACTGATAAAATACACGGTCGCCTACGATTGGAGACGGTCTATTGTGATAGGAGCGCAACGTCTAGCCCGATTTATCGACGAACTATTAGTGCGTGACACGACGAGCCGTTTTGTCCTATTAGGGCATAGTTTCGGGGGCTAATCGCTAGATATTATACAGAATGTATTTTGGATCGGAATCGACTAGCAACAGGCAGCACGTTTCCCCGACTTGTAATATGTGTTGCGACACCTCACGGCGGAACATTAGACGCTTTGTTATATCTAATTGGCGAGAAATATCTATCTTTTCTCTCTCGTCGCACATCGCAACGCATCGTAAAATCTTACAATTCTATATATGAACTACTACCGTTCGGAGAACTCTTGAACAAAATCGATTGTGACAGGAATAATAATAATAATAATAATGATGATGATGATGATGATGACGGTAACGATGAAAACGTTATCGGAGTTTTAATGGGCCGATTCCCCAGCCTGATAGAACGTCACGTTCGTAACGCGTTCGCAGTTAGAAAATCACTGGATTATTGTAAACGACCTTCGAGTACTCGATATCTATTTCTCAATGTATCGGGATATCCATCGATCGAAGCTATTCGTTCTGATGGAACGATTATTTATTCGCCATACGGTGGTGATGGAATTGTTCCTATAACTAAATCGAATACGCAACATTGTCGTGACAACCGCGGCCATCATTTTCCGAAACATTATTATCTTTCGAGGGTGGAGTACAGTTGTCGATGTTAAAACGTAATCATACCGTACAGATGATTTCTTGTGCTATCGAGAGTTTGTTATTTCCAATTTTACAGTCGCGATTCACTTAAGAAATTCATTTGTTCGAATGTGAAAGATAGGTAGATTGGGTCGACGAAAAAAATGTATACGATTTCAAGTGGCGTTTCTCTTCTATTGCAAACAACAAGCAAATGAACGTTGAAATTTTCCAAGTAAACGATATCGTTGTCGCGCGTGCGATATTACGTCATCATACGGAAAATAGTCGCGCAATCATTCATATGAACGATATGAAACTCTACTTGAACGGATCGAAATATGCTATAAAATACGACCGCGTTGCCGTTCGCTCTTTTCGATTACTGTTTTATATTGGAAGTCGACGTCCGTTCATCGTGAAACATTTATTCGTCGTTCTGCCCGATGTACGATTCGATTTTCAGACCGTGTAAGAAATCATTCGGCGTTGTAACGCGAACGTGTCAACATCGATCAGACATGGAAAATAAGATGGATGTGGATTTGCAGAATCGATTCGAAGTGTACGGAGCAGCAGCGGTCAATAGCAAATTCGACATCACAACATTTTTACGCCATCATCCGGGAGGTATCGAATGCATTCGACCGTTTGAAAACAAGTCTGTGACAATGCCGATGTTACGAAACCGGCATTCGATCGAATCGTATTATTTGCTGAACGAATATGGCGAACAACATGAAAATGTCATCTGTCAGAGTTTAGCGATGACATACCCGTGACGTTTCCGATTTTGTCCGTTATTGGAGGTGTTGGCTTTTGGACTTTTCTGGAATATTTTATCCACAGATGGGTATTCCATTCGAAAGTTTCCGAACGATCAAGAATGTTCATTTCATTACACTTCCTAATCCACGGTTTGCATCATAAAGTGCCGTTCGATTCTACGCGACTGGTATTTCCGCCACTCCCGGCAGCAGTGATCGTTTTTTTCGTATACAACTTGATGTGTGCGTTTATGCCGACCGCGATTACGCTACTATTCATGGCCGGGGGCTGCTCGGTTACGTATTGTACGACATGACACATTTCTATATTCACAATGAGGTCGTCCAGAAAAATACCTATTTTCATCGTTTGAAAATGTACCATGCCCGTCATCACTTCGGACACCGGTATTTCCGCCACTCCCGGCAGCAGTGATCGTTTTTTTCGTATACAACTTGATGTGTGCGTTTATGCCGACCGCGATTACGCTACTATTCATGGCCGGGGGCTGCTCGGTTACGTATTGTACGACATGACACATTTCTATATTCACAATGAGGTCGTCCAGAAAAATACCTATTTTCATCGTTTGAAAATGTACCATGCCCGTCATCACTTCGGACACCACGAAATAAAATTCGGCATCAGTAGTGTCTTGTGGGATAAAATTTTTTCAACTTGAATAAAAACTAAATATTATATTTATGTTTCATTTGTTAGCTCATGTATCCCCAATGTCATGTCATGAGATACGAATTTCCTCCTTGATTTTCATCGAACGATTTCAACGATTCAGAATTTTCTTGTATAACCCATCGCTTGAAAAGAATGATGGTCGTCAACACATCAGTCGTTCCCCTTGTTGAACGTTATTATCGTTCGGAAATTGAAACTGGAAAATATTCGCTAGTGAAAGTAGTTGCTCAAAATGTTTATAAGGGTGAAATTCGTATCTCATGACGGTCACGTTGGTTGTAAATGGGTTAAAGTCGAATACATGACACGGAAGCTACACTTTCAACTTTAGATATTGTCCATTGGCTCGACAAGCTTGACCAATCGGATTCTTCGTCAGACGGAAACATCTCTTCGTCCGCAATCATAAACATGTTCATCTATAGCGCACACAGACCGTCAGTTCCATTACTAACACACAGAAACGGTAGAACGCTCGTTGACGATTTTCGCGATGGAACGAAACACGCACATCGTGTTGTGCGAACTACTCAAAGCCGTTGCCGTCGTCCATCGCGATTCACATCCCGCAAACGTACATCCGAAAAAATCTTGAATTCGTCCCAACGAGATCATATCGTTCTCCGCCATGTTAGCAAATGCCCCCTTGCCGTCTAGATCGACGCTCTTCACTACGTCCGTATTGTAACGCACGATGGTAGCTCGTATCTTGCTTCCCAATTTCATCACCTTCAACACGGACCATGTGGGACGATAAATCTGTAAGACGCGGTCTGTATCCGATGAATGTCTATCTCTATCACCACACACTCACCGGTATTCTTCGGTACGAAAGGCATCCTCTACTCTCAAATCGAACGGTCTATTGCACGATTCGCAACAAGTAGTTGGTTCGTCCGACGTAGACACGAGGTGCAGATAACACATGTGCGTATCGTCGTTGTAGGATATAAACTCGATTTTCCTCGGTCTAGCATGCCAACGGTATAACGTCTGCAACATATTCTGCGGCGAATTCGATTGAACGGCACTCGCCTGTATCGATTTATCCAACGCCAATCTTGCCACGGCTCTAACGGTATCGGGTAATTTGACGATCAGGTCCATCAAGTACGACGTATCGCCGAACGAACTTTTGTTTTTCACGTCGTACGGATTTCCGCTTGACTCGAAATCCTTGTCCGTCGTACACATTCCGGACGATATGATATATTTCGCTTCCCCCGAAATATGTAAGAATTTCAAATTGACGATTGGGTGCGGACTCGAGACTCGATAGAACTGGCGACGAAGGCGACGACATTAACCTTTCCAATTTTATAAACATCTGTTCCATTTCTGCTAGTTCTACAAAACTGAAAACGGGGTATACTACCATTGTTCGTATACATTTCAGCAGGTCGCATATGGCTGCTTCGCGATTCGTCACCGACATCTGCCATTCAATTTTGAGTAAACACACGAACGTTTCCAACAATTGGAGCACACCGGCACGTTCCATATTTCGAAAGAGTTGTTGTAATAGAACTTGTCGAATGAATTTAACTGGCAACTGTCCTACTTATATGCGCGTTGTTACCCCTCTCTATCTCGGACTAACCGCGTAGAGTTGTAAAAATAGATCCAAAGATACAAGAAAACGCGCATGTGAACGTTATATTATTTTTCGGTGACCTGCGACTTGGTACGATGATTTTGGGTCAAAAATAACATTCAGAGACATCTACCAAAATGTAACGCAATCCCACTAAAGTAACGCAAAAAGCGCCATCTTTTGGAATGTAATACAATTCCGCTGTGATAACTTGTTGAGCGTCATCTGGCGAAATTCCCTCCAACTTTCACCCAACACGTACAGTGTGAAACGTACCATAGATATACTATACATTTCCAAGAAATTACAAAATCTGTGGATGGAGTAGGTTTAATATTGTACGATCTAACCTCAATCGACTTGGCTATCGGAACTCCGAATTGAATCTGATCAAAATTTTACCCCTTCTACCGCGATTTTCGTCAGACATATTCGAATTATATTAAGAAATCTTTTTGGATATAGAACAAGCTAACTAATTAGCTACCTATCCTGGAAATTGATGGAATATAGAACAAGAATTGAGGATTTGGAACAACATAATATTTTGAATTTTTATTGATTTTAATGGACAAAACATCAGATAAAACTTATTAAAGTACATGAAATGAACAATGTGTTCAGTGTTCAGTTCAAATCCTACTGAAATCCCTCATTCCAAATTGCTATGATTTTTTTTCTTTGACTGACATCTCTTTCCTCTCTTCTTCATTAAAGTCTTGTTCTCCTTTGCTTTCGAAATTTTCGGCGTGCCTATTTTCTTCTTATTTCTGATAATTTCTTCGTCCTCGATAGATTTATCATTTTTTGTATTAGTATTCAATGTAGAGTCTTTCCTCCTCTGGAAGATACGGTAACATTTCTATGAAATGTTTCCTTTTCAGATCTCAAATTTTTGGAATCAAATTCATGTCTGGAATATTTACAGGAAATGCCCATATACGGGAATCTTCGTTTCTAACTTTCTTCAGATTATGATTCAATTTTATTTCAGTGAAATTCCTTTCGAATGCTTCTCTAAATTTTATATTTAAAGTACATTCATTATTGTAAATGATGTTTCTCATTCGTGAAAGGTATTTTATTGTAGGTGAGAGTTTCTGCCTTAGCCTGAAAATTTCTATAGTTTGCAGTTGTCATCTGCAATACTTTAAATTTCAACTTCTAAGAATGTGTTATTTTCAACAACAATCTTATTAAAGTTGATGGGCTCCAAATATCTAAATTTTTCATACATCTTTCGATGCAGCTATGAGCCGAATCATTTTCTTGAACATTACCATGACCTGGTTCACTGAATTTTGGTTCTATTGATTTCAGGTTTGCCGATAATGGTGAATTCAAAAAGTGCTGGAGGCTGAATGACATTATCGAACTTTTGTTCTGTGGGACGCAGCTGTCAGACCACAATATCAGTTTTGTTATTAGTGGGTTATCCTGTATAACGCTTCAGAATTTTGTAGATAGCACACGCAATATGGACTCCACTTCTACCGCATAACATTTCATGCCATATTGCATTGTATACAACCTTCATTTTATCAAAATGGGCTGCCAAGTTATAGCAACATAACTTCGATTTCTAGTAGAAGTCGCTAACGTAAAGAGAAGGTATTTTGAAGATCAAAAGTTAAAATTCCGACTTAGTAGTCATCTACATAAGCTTGTCTGTCTCGATTCCTTTCGTCATTTCCGATATTCTTCCTTCTTATGTGTTTATTTTGAGGAGTGATCTCTTCTTCAGTGGGGTTCTTATTAATTTTGAACTCCTTACACTTATCGCATAGGTCTTTCTTAAAATTAGATTAAAGAAATTGAAGTTGTACTCTGTATTGAAATTTTTTTTGTGGATGTGGAATTTAACAGGTGTATCCTCACTTGATTTATAGAGGTCATATATCCTTTGAATGCTCAGGCCTCTTTCTAGATACTTTTCGGTCGACTTTTTTTGACAATAATGTGATTCTATCACGAGAAACTATTCGATATGGTTACGAACATTTTTCTCCATTTCTTCAGAAATCACCTTTTCTTATGCTCTCCTTTCAATGAAGAACGAGGTATATTTGTTCCAGTATCTTGCACATTTTTGAAAAATGATAAATCCTGTTTTTGCTCATGTTGAGGGTATTGGATAAAAAATGTTGACAGACTCTAATTTTAACTCCTCTAACATAAAGAAAATATTCGTATGAGTATTCTCTCCGACTATTCTCATTTTGTGTTCTCTTCGTAACAGCTGGGGTTCTCTTGACGTGTTTTTTTATGCTCCTCTCGATCATGTATTTATTTTGATAAATGTACATAGCATATCCTAATTTTACGCAAATGTGGGAATCATTGAGGATATAGTTTCAAAGTGGATATGGTTGATTCTGATATTTCAAATACTGAATACTGCTGTGGATATAGCACAAATTTAATGAATTATTTATTTTCCTGATGCGAAATATTAAAGTATTTTACTGGATATAGATCAAGCTAACTTTTAGGAGGAAAATGACGTGCCTACCTCCCAAATATTAGAAAATGGACTTAGAACACTCTAATACTACGATGACGACTTGTCTTTCGTTGATAGACATTCATTTTCCCTGTCAATGCAATTACTGATATTTTGAATGATATCATTTTTCATATGTTGTTCACGTAACAAGTCTCCTTGGAAAGATTCAAATTTGAGTTTACAATTTGCAAAGTCCATATTTATAACACTTATTCACATTAAGTGAATCTAGTGTTGCCATTAATAATGTAACATTATTCTTATATTCATTAATCAAAGTTTAGGCTATATTAATGCGTTCAGTTAGTTTGTTGATTCTTCTTCTCAAAGTTATATTTTCCTGTTGAAATGTAGACGTTAATAAGATGTTATCTCTTATCAATGAATCTCTATTAGGAGATTTGTAATTCAAACGTTCAATGTTTCCTCCATATTTATTAAAGTTATTTAAACACATATCGTACATTTGTATTTCTTCATCTTTTAAATCATTACATTCATCAAGTCTATCGTTACATTCTTGATACAATATAAGACTTGTATTATGAAGTGTATGATATTCTTCATTTTTTAAGTTATACAGATCTTTGTAATAATCAATTGTTGTATGATGATAACCAGTTGTGTTATTAGCATTAGCACATCTAATATAGGAGTGCAATTTTAAGAGCAAGATGTTGCACAGTAAGAACAACTTCATTTCTACAAAAGTGTTAAGAGAATGAATGGAACATGTGAATACCTCTCTCTATATTTAGTAAAACTGTTTGAAACATAAGTAAAAAAGTTACTTAATAACTAATAATAATAATAATGATTGTCTGTATACAACTTTTCAGACTATTTTGTTTAACGAATGTTATTTTTCATTCTTCCTCTTGTTTCTAAAATTGTAATAACCCCAAATGTTCTTATTATAATTGTTATTAGATTTTACCCATCGGTAATAATGTTCTCCAATAATGTCATCTTCTACGGCCTGTTTATAACTTTTCTCCATAATTACTCAATCGTCATCAAGAAAAGGTTGTGCTTGGTATAGAAAGAAATGTTCTTCCTAACTACCAGCAACCATATTACGTAGTTGATATAATTGTTCTGATTCAAATATTTGTTCCATCATGGCCATATATAGGGGAATTTCTACAGGCTCAGTTGTTTTGACTTATATAGTTGATGGTATTGAAGCTATGATTCTTGTTTTGCTTTTTTGGTTTAGTTGAGAATGCTTTTAGTATTTATACTCTAAAATACCATTTTCATAGCTTTGCAATAGATTAATATACAAGTAATAATGATGCAACTAAGCGTAATTGCAATACGGTGCCACGAAGACGGGAAAAAATCAAATTTGAACAAACATGTTTTGTTAATATTCAGAAATAGCAGAGAAAAGGTGAAAAGGTTATCTATTTATTATTAGTGTAATTGCACTATCGCGTGGTGATAAAATCAGGGTTGCTGTGATATTTATTAGTGTAATTGCAATACGGTGCCACGAAAACTGAGAAAAATCAAGTTTAAACAAACATGTTTTGTTAATATTCAGAAATAGACTTGTTTTTTTCTGCAGTAATATGACTAGAGATAACCTCAGTTATGGAAAGCAACTTCAGCGATTGAATCAACTTAAGAAAGTAATGGAACTTATGGGGGAACGTAGCAAGAATCATCATGTTAAAGGATGACTCAAGCAATGGACTCTCAAATATGAAAAACTTAAAAAACATATCATATTTGATTCTGTAACTGAAAGTTTCTCAGAAATAAAAATACAGTAGAATGTATACTAATTCAAATTCAATCCTTCTACCTTAAGCAAAATGAATTTCCTTCCCAATTATTCGACAATTTATGAAAAATAAAATGGAGACGACAAGGATATTTTAAATATGTACATACATCTATGAATTGAGAAGTAGAACTTATTTAGAATGCAGATTACCTTGTTCATCACAAAAAGATGTTGTAATAAAAACAAAATTTCATGCAATAAGCCGAACATAGTCGAACCAAAACTTCAAAGTCAACCAAACCGAGTATTACCGAACATAGTCGAACCTCAATCCGAACACGTATTTATTGCAAGATGCCAACAATCAAGACGTAACTGAAAGTCCCTCAGAAATAAAAATACAATAGAATGTTCACATTTCTTCATTATTTAAAAACCTAACAATACAGGATTTCAAAACATCTTCAAGTTAATTACATAACAAAAAGTTATTAATAATTATAATCGAGGTTTTTCGGGTGTTTCTCACCACGGATTCCCTTCGCCAAATTTTCATATGCACGAGGAAAACACTCCAGATTAGGATGGTCTGTTTCGCCACCACATTTTTTGCACTTATATTTTACTGGGATTGGCATTGCTTCAAATTTACTTCTTTATAACTAGTAGACTGTTTATACAAATTTAAATTCAATCCTTCTACCTTGAGCAAAATTAATTTCCTTTCTAATTATTCAACAATTTATGAAAAATAAAATGAAGACAACAAAGATAATAATGAGCCGAACATAGTCGAACCTCATACGAAGAAGATTACCGAACGAATCGAAACTTCAAGGTCAACCAAACTTAACAAAACAAGGATTGAAATTTGAAAACGATTACTTATAGTCAATGGTAGGTACAGATAAAGTTTCAAACACTTCATTCTTCGTCAATAAACCGCTCCACTCATCCGCTCACAGATCAGACCAGTTCAAAGCAGTTCGAAGCAGTTAAAAAACTGTTTTCAGATCTGAAGAAAAAGCGGTTAAAAAGATTGAATATTAACAAAACAATATCAGATGAGAAACCGACTGTAACCACATCAGACTTATTCCTAAAAAATAAAAATGAATATTAATGAAAGACATTTGAAACGAAGACGAAAATACAAAAGCGTAAAGATGTTAAGAACAAATCATACAGGTCATGCAAATGAAATAAATTCTATTATAGAAGAGTTACGTGAAGCTAAAATTATCAAATGAGTAAATTCATAACTGAAGCCAAACGACAAGTTGTTGAAGAAATTCATAATGGATAAGTTCTGATAATATAGCATAATTATTTCATTATATTTCTTCATTATATATGTTAATTTACATTTGGATGGTGCTTATTGAGAAGGAACCAAGCGCCGAATTGCGATTTTCAGTTAGACTTAGTTTTAGAGATTTTTTAGCTTTTTTGGTGCTTAGTTCCTCTCCAAAAAATAACGAAATGAGACATAATCTGGAAGAACAGAACCAAGTTCCTGGTTCTGTTTATACAAACAGATAACAGTAAGATGTTTTTTTTTTGAGTAATATATTAAAAAAATTATAATATCAAAACATTACAACTAAGACTGAATAACTGTGTTCTTTCTAAATCTACGTAATATTCTTTACTAAACCAAAACAAAAATATAACAACTTGAGACTACAAAATAGGGAAAATATCATTCTAAAACAAATAAAATTTTTAATCATCCGCCTCTATTTGAAAATCTGTATTTGGTCCAGAACCATCGACGTCATCCTCAAAATTGTCTGTGTTAGATATCTTATAAAAATTTCATTAGAGATTTGATATCTTCCCATTTTTGTTTGGAAATTGGCTTTCCAGTAGAATACAGTATCCCTAAATTCAAAAAATCCTTTAGAGGCTTTCTGCCGCGGCCAGTATTTTTAGATATATCAACTTCTTTGAAAGTGCCTTCAGGATCGTGAGTTTCTTCAACGAAAATTGAAAATGGCTTGTCTTTTTCGATTTTTATCACTTTTGATTTTAGCCAACTAATTTTTTCTTTTTATGTGGTAATTTTTCTGTTGCAAATTTGTTTTTCTAAATCTGCTGTGGAGTAAAAATCTTGCGTTTGCATGACACATGATACAAATTTTTTATTATTTTTACAGTTTGCAATGACCGAAGTAAAATCGTCCAGGGTATAAATTCTAACTTGTTTTTCAAGAGCACGCTCAATCTGTCCAAAATCAGTATCATTCGGCAAGTAACTGTGTCCAGATTCAAGGTATTTTAGGCTAATGATTTTTAAAGTAGGATGATTCATGAAAATATTTTCTAAAATCAATATCATTTTGATATTCCTATTTTGGCCGCCACAGCTGTCCGACCACAAAATCAGGTTTCCCACTCTATCAAGGTAATTTAAATTTATAAATTTTTTAAGGCATGATCCCACCTCTTGTGCACCTCTCCCTGCCACACCCTCTTCCCAAATGAAACAGTAGGAGTATCTGTTTTTCCAGAATGAATTCCTTCATTATAAATATTCAATTGGCGTTTATAGTAGACTAAATTTGTTGGAAGTTTTGGCAAACTTGAAACTTTTTGCATGTCATATGTAAGCGTTTCGACAAGAGGATTATTAATTGCCTCCTTTACCTCTCTCTTCATTTGATTTCTAGCAATTTCAGCTTTTTCCAGATGGCTAGTATGTGCATCCTTAAGGCCTTGTTTTTCTGTTTCGTCTTGGGAGCTTTTTATTTGAGCAGTAAATAAATCACATTTGTTGCAAGTGTCTTTGATAGGTGCTTTTCTTCTCAAATTAAAATTTTAGTAAAATACGCTTTTAAAGTATGTGAAACTTACTTTTGGGTTTTCATCTTCTAAGGTATTGAGTTCAAACATTCTGCTTTCTGTCAGGTCGTGAGGTAAAAATGTTTGAACTCGTTTCGGCCCGAGCATAGTGCGAGGTATAAGTCGGACGCCTGCTAATGTGGTGAATAATCTTTTCTATAACTTCTTGTCCTATTTTCTTTTTACCCCCTGCTCTTCCTCTCCGATCTTCTAATTGGCGATTACGAACCTTGCATACAGCATTATTTACTCTTTTTGTTGATATCTGGTAAGTATGTATAAACATGTTACGACAAACAGTGATATCTCCAAGCATGTACGTCCTAGTAAAGGTTTTCCCTTGTCCATTTTTTGCACGTTTTCGCTTTACAGGTACTTCCTCAATTGACGACCCGATAAAACTCGTTTGTAAGGCGTAGGATGCAAGATTCCAGAATTTTTCAAATGATATTTTTCTGTTTTCTCCACTAAGCATTCCGCTGCCTTGTATGTCACAATTGCATTTGTAATCTATGAACTCTTTACTCTCTTTTATCTTTCCTTTGGTAGTATAATGGGTTAAGTTTGAATCTTTAAGTTTAATTCTTTCTCTACATGTCTGGCGTGGATATTTTCGGTGTCTACCTTTTTTTGGTCTCCCCTTCCAGTTTTACCGTTCTTCATTCAACATTTGAATCCTATTAATTTCAGTAGTATTTTCTTCTGGTTGGCTTGCAGTTTGGTTTTCAGATTCACTGTCGCTTGAAGATGCATCAGAATTTGAATCCGGAACCAAATCTTTGTGTTTAATGCTATCGTCGGAATCTTCTTCTTCTATGTATCTAAACTGGGTTTGTCTTGAAGAACCTGGACCATGGCTATTTAGCATTTCAACTACAAGTTTTGAAAACTCTGATGCTAAACTGTCATTATTCTGATACTGCTTTTCTTCCTTCCCGTTTTCTTCATCGTCATTTTTCGTATTTGTCATGGTTTCTGTGTAATCGACACAACTATTTTCTCTTCGGTTAGTAACATCATTAGTATTATGGTTCAAGCTTTCGTTCTCCATTAAAAAAAATGTAACTTATGTTGGATTTATACAGAAAAATAAGATAAGATAAGAATAAAATCATAAATAAAAATAACATAAAACAAATAAAGGCCATTCTGTTTTATACAGCAAAATAAGAAATAAGGGCGACCAATAAGATACGTTCAATGACTTTCCATTCAATGGAAATTATAGGGAAATAGACCTATAGAAACAGAATCCAATGATGCTGAATGCAAATGGAGACTCCCATACAAAATATAATTGCTTCTTTTTCTTGAAAAAAAAAACACAGTATTATAACCATAGATTATTTTTTCATTTCTTATTTTATGTTATGTTATTTGGCTGTATAAATGCTTAATGGCGGATATGTATATTCAACTCTTATTTAATTGTTATGTTATTCTTATCTTATCTTATTTTTATGTATAAATTCACCATTAGAGTAGCTATGTACAAAAAGAACCAACCGCCATGGCGAAGGGTGGTTGGTTTCGTCTAAACGAAGTAAATTATCGTTAATAACCCAATAAAGGTATGGTTTTAATATTTTAAACATAACTTAACAGTAGAAAAACTAACATTTAAATAAAATAATAGATATTTGTTGAAGATTTTTTAAAAACAAACACTTTCAATACCTAACATAACCTACAAAAATATACTCACCTGTTTTATTTCGCTAATTCTTGGCTTTACCACAGTTTTCACTTGAATATAAACTTAATGCGGAAAGTACAATTCGCTTAGCCCTTCCACTCATTTTTAAATGAATTTGTTATTCACTAACGAATAAACCTGGACTTAGAATAACTTCTACACTAAAAGTTTAAAGCGAACCATCTGACGATTTGTAATAATGTAAAACGTCATGTCGTTTGGATCTCCTCAAACAAATTGAAAAGATACCTGCAAAGAAGATGTCGCTTGGTCCTTTGCCCAACAGATGTCGCAAAAATTTTTATTTCCATTTGGGTCTTTTTATACAAATAAAATGAAATATGTTCTGTCGCGTGGTACCTCTAACACAATTTTTCAGTCTTGGTTCCTTTCCAATAAACATCATCCATTTACTAATATATAATAATACTAAAAACTGTTTTTATTTTCCTCATATTTCTTCATTATATATGTTAATTTACATTTAGTAATAAATAATAATAGTAAAAACTGTTTTTATTTTTCTTATATTTCTTCATTATACATGTTAATTTACATTTACTAATAAATAATAACAGTAAAAACTGATTTTATTTTTCTCATAATTGAAAACATATATCGTATAAATAATTCCCTAAGCAACAAGTTAAGTGCTGACTGACCTCGAATCTTATGAATGTTATAATAATTCAGTATTTTTACCTTAAATCAAGTAGAGTCTTGCTGCACAAATAATTATTATTTGTTTATGAAACTTACTTTATTTTAATTGAAATGCATTTAGTATTTATATTCGATAAACCTTGGATAAATAAAAACAATGTAAATTAAACTTTTCATAAAACACAATTAACTTTTTTTCTTATTCTTTTTATTTAAAATATATTTTAGAATAGATAATCATTCTATGTTCCATATTCAACACTTTCCCCAAAATACATTCAAGGTTGTTAATTCTCCTTTGAAACCGTGAGCGATCTACAGCAGCCTGACACAAATCTGATTTTTGTGCAAGTGCAAATTCCCAAACTATCATTTTATGAACTTTATCATAGTCTTCACGTATAGACACCTTCTTCATTTTTACACTTCGACTCTGAATTATAAAGAAATTATTCATTTGCTTTTAAAATGATGATAATGTTAATTTCCAATATCATGATGCAACTATGTATAAAGACTTGTAAAATTGATCATGTGTCAGTAAAATGAATGCAGATTACCTTGTTTATCACAAAAAGATAAAAAGATCATGCAATAAAAACAAAATTTTATGCAATAAGCCGAACATAGCCGAACCTCATACGAATAAGATCACCGAACGAACCGAAACTTCAAGGTCAACCAAACCGAGTATACACGAGTATTTTTGAACATAGTCGAAATATTACCGAACATAGCTGAATCAAGATCAACCAAACCGAGTTACACGAGAATTACGGAGCATAGTCGAAACTAGCTTAAACACACTTTTTCAACCCTTAACAATGCTATTCTCACCACCTCTTCAGCACACCCTAAGCCTCTGGTCATTGGTTTCAAGCTACAAGAACGAAACTTCAAGGTCAACCAAACCGAGTGTATATGACTATTACCGAACATAGTCGAAATATTACCGAACATAGCCGAAAAAGCCTCTGGTCATTGGCGTCAAGCTACAAGCAGTGTGGTCGCTGAACAAATACACACGAGTATTCAAGAACATTGCCGAAGTGGGTAGAAGTGGATGGCTTGTATCCAGAATCGGACTTATTTAACTACTAACAAAATTATACTTTATTATTCATAACCGTCTCAGGAAAATCTCAAATTTCCCATCTGGAAACTAAAAACAGCGACCCAAAAAACATACTAGGGGTCATTTTCGGCTCCTAATTCACTAATTTTGGATTGTTTTTATAAGTATGCTCCTCTGGGGGGTTGAGACCATGTTTTGGGGGGAGTAGAAAGGTTGACCCCCGTGGTCTCAATAGTCATGTATGATCTATGGGGTATTAGGAACAAAATGCAAAAAAAATTTCGAAATTCTAGTCTACTATATTTTTCGTTGCCTGGACTATAGGTTTCACACCATCAGATGTCATTAAGTGCCTCGAAAAGGCCACTCCTTCCTTGAGAAATTCTGACTCATCTAGTTGGATCTTGAAAGGATGTGGAAAGTATAATAATATCGTCCATATTACCAGACAAATTATATTTTGTAGACCTTTCAGGATGTTTTCCATTACTCGTTGGAACGTGGCTGGTGCATTTTTCAACTCAAAAGACATTCTCACGTATTCGTAATGCCCGTTCTCGATGTTAAAAGCCGTTTTGGCTACATCATCTGGAGCCATCTCAATTTGGTGAAATCCGTTAGCTAGGTCTAGGGTTGAGAAATATTGGTAAAAAGGTGAAACTTTCGCACAATAATCGCGTTGTGATTGTTGAAAAACTGGAGTAACTATGAATGGTTCTTTGAATATTGTGCCCAGGTGATATTGCCGTGCAATTTCTGGATTTAAAAATGACTTTGTTGCGCCGGTATCTGTTAGTAATTTTATAGGTGGATTTTGAATTTGAATATAAGGTAGTTGTTTTTTATCGTATATGGAGTTTGATTCAATCATGTGTTTTTATCGTATATGGAGTTTAATCCAATTATGTGTTCTCGGTTTCCAGCGTCATTTAAATGGTTCTTTTACATATTGTGCCCGGGTAATATTGCCGTGCAATTTCTGGGTTTAAAAATGACTTTGTTACGCCGGTATCTATTAGTAATTTTATAGGTGGATTTTGAATTTGGATATAAGGTAGTTGTTTTTTATCGTATATGGAGTTTGATTCAATCATGTGTTTTCGGTTTCCAGAGTCGTTTCCTGAAAATTTTGACCTGTTTCGTCATGATAATCGTATTGGTTGTTATCGTCTAAATTTTCATGGTCGTCATTAGATTAAAAATTGGAGTCGTAAGAAGATTGTGCGTCATTAGCCTCGTCAACTGAATTATGAGATTCCACATTATGGAGCGCTTCGGAAGTAAAATTATAAGTTTGATTTGGATCTCGTTGAAAGTAAGAATCTCGGGTAGGCTGTTGGTAAGTCCTGTTATCTCGTGGAATGTTAAATGTACGAGATACTACACTCATAGTAGTAGCTTGAGAAAGAATTTGACCCTGCTGATTTCGGGTGACAATACTCATAGGTGTGTTTAGACGTGGATGGGCCATTTGGTGAATTCTTCCAAACATTGCGGGATGGGCCAAACACTCGATTATTAGTGAAATATCTTGGTGGTTGCGTTACCGATCAGGGTTTAATTTTGATAGGGCCTCTAGGAAATGGATTTGGGAAATTTTGATATTGATTGAATTGAGATTGCCGAAATAAGTTTGGTTGAGAATAGTTCTGTAAATTCTGAATTGGTTTTTGCGTATGTTGTTTGAACTATTGGGGTCTCTGAACAGATTGATTAAATTTTTGCAAATATCTCATGTTATTGTCTTCAATAATACATTTTTGAAGCTGAAGAATTTGATTTCATGGACCTAATCATTGAGCTTATTTTATTATTGTCACTCAACGACGCTCTTTAATTTAAGGTTCCTCTATTTCACCGATTTTCATGGTCGTGATAGCTAATCACAAAAATTAAATTAGCCGTGAAATGGTGCCAGGTACAAAGGAATGTCAGAAGACCTTATTTGTCTTGACAAGGTGATAACACTTTTGGGGTCAATTTATTGTTATTGAATACCTATATCTAGGCCACTGGGAGCAATACCGGTCTTGAGTTATGTGCAAATATGGTGACTTTTCTATGCATCCACGACACCAAATTTCATTCAGACATCTTAATTATCTTCGGAGATACTAGCAAAATTGAGAAATTTTCTATAAAGTGCAACTACCAACCTCATAAATTAGGCGTCTGTGCATATATGTTTATAGGAACTTTTTTCTCAAAATCGAATTTTCTATCGACTGTTGAAGTTCTGCTACTAAAACCTGGGAGATCCTGTATATAAATCCTCATGAGATAAGTCACATTAACACATACTTATTATTTTCGTCCTTACGTAAGTTTCGGCCTCATGACCATCATCAGAAGACATCTTATTTGTATGCTATTCTCCAAATATCTCTAGACTTCTCCGATAACTGTTATTCAAATTACCGTGAAATTGGAGAATTTTTTTTTTAATGTTGAGATTGTACAAAAAATGACAAGCATCTTCTGATGATGATACTGAGACCCAAACGTACGTGCAGGCTAGAATAATGAGCATATGTGTCAGTGTGACCTGTACCCGCGAATTTATTGTAAATCATACCTGATATTGGCTGACACATGTTGGATATATCAAAGCATTAGTAGTCTTTCCATTATTGGGGTATATTACATATTAAGCTATTAATCAACAATTGGAAAAGAACTACCAAATAACTAGCCTTTGAAGAGGTTTTTTGACTCAAAACCTCATGCAGTGCCTTGATACGGATACTACCTAACATTCCTATATGCGACTGTCCTTAAATTATTTATTTAAAGTGATTATTTTAACTGTTCAAAAAAAGGGCTTGAAAACAATCAAAATATCTCCATAGTGCAATGTCACATCAACATGCGGTCTTCAGCATTTGATATATTAACACGCTAAACAAAAATTAGTAGACCTAAATCCGATAACCGGAAGCTGAAATATCCTAATTTTATTTTATTGTTCCGGTTTTGAGTCTCAATTGTTGATTTAAAACTTTGTTAGAGCAATTGTAGACTTAAATTAAAGGTGATACGTTATTCTAACTACAAAAAAAGTCCCATAAGATCCGTTGAATATCTTATATGTTCGCGTCACTTAAAAAAAGACCACATTATCACTGCCAGAAGAAAAATAGTGTATACTCGTATATACGAGAACGCATACGCGGTGCGAATAATAGAACCAAAATTGGAACGGCAGTGCTAGACTTTTTCCTAAGCTCCATTAATCAAAATCAAAATCGGTAAGTGCAGCTACATTTCTTTTGAGTCTGTCGTAGTGAGAGAGGTGATAATATGAACAGATGTTAATAAGTCGCTATTCATTACTTGGACCTTATAATCTCTAAACACTTCATTTGTAACAGGTCTTTAATAACTAGCCCACAGTGGTACCTTTTCAAATTGTATGTGCACTTTGCGTTCATATGCATCTCCCCGCCCGACCAAGTTTAGTCAGATACACTAGAGATGTAGTAACCCTTGCTCAAAAATCTTGAAAGAAGAGTTAAATTTGTTATCAGAACCGTAAATTTTGGGAAAATGGGATTCACGCTTTTTCTATTGATTTCTGAGAAATATTTTTAAAAAATCGCATGTTCCAAAATGTACTGACGACAACTTCAACCCTCCTGTCAACAACATTGAGCAGGGGATCATTGCATGTGTCGAGCAATATTTTTGAGTGACGAAATTTCGGTCGAGGGGATTGCATATGAACGTAGAGTGGATAGTTCTGAGTTAAGTCATCTGCAAAGACCTCACTAGGCAAAGAGTTTCACAATTTGGCTGTTCTCAGTAATTGCAAATTATGCGTTATTGTACAATTGCATTCCTGAACAACATTAATACTGCTATTATACGTTAATAGAGTTTGATCGAGCATTATAAAATAGAATCTAAGTTATTTATATTATCAAAATTTGTTTCCATTGTCTTTTAATGTTACAGACGGAGAATACTATATCTCCTGGTACACTACCTACACCCTCACATTCTTCGAATTTCGACAACCAGCCCTGGAATTTTTTTTTTTCTAATTGTCTGATTCCAATCAGGCACCAGCTTTTAGTTGTTTTTCAAGGTAATTCTTAACAACTCGCCTTCTGAGATCGTGTTCAATGTTCCTCCTACAAAGGAGTATAGTGTCATTCGGGGTAACTTTTAAAATAGTTTTTGCAGGACCGCAGCGAGATTATGGTGGATTATAATATAGAAAAATACGCTGATTATAAAACTCAATATTTTTTGCAAATATGCGAACTTCAGTGTTTAAATGGTGTTTTATTTGCGAAATGTTTCCTATTCTTGTTATTATCTAGGAACGGTGAGTCTTAAATAAGAAATCTCGAATAGAATTAGAGGTATTTATAATACACATCTTTCAAGATCACTTACTACCTTTAATTTCTTATTAACAAATTAATGTTTTAAATAACATTTTTTTTTCTAAGAAGCAAACAGTTAATTTTAGACGATAGTAGCTGAAACATGTTGGGATATATCAAATTAATTGTACTTTTTCATTGTTGGGCTATTCTGCACATTAAGCTATTAATTAACAATTGAAAAAAACATTAGTAGCAAATCACTAGCCTTTGAAGAGGTTTTTTGAATCAAAACCTCCTGCAGTACCTAGATAAGGATAATAACTATCAGTTCTGTATGGTCCTGCACAAAAATTATGTATTTACTTAATTGCTTTAGGAGCAATTGTTGACTTAAATCAAAAGCAATACGCTAATCTAACTACAAAAAAAGTCCTATAAAATACCTTGAATATTTTATGTTTGCATCGTTTGAAAAAGACCAGATTATCGCCGCCAGAAGAAAAATATCTTACACTTCGTATATACGGGAACGCATAATCGAAAGTTCGAAAGGCAGTGCTAGAGGGGGGATTGCATATGGGCGCAGAGTGAACATATAATTTCTGTGAAAAACGTACCACTGTAAGCTCATGAAATGCACGTGGTGAATAGAGACTTGTCAAAATCTGTTCATATTATTATTCCCCTCCTTTCCTACTATAAACTCAAGAGAAATGTACCTGCCCATACCGTTCTTAATAAATGGCGTTTAGTAAAATAAACCTCCACTTCTGCCGCTAGAATTTTGAATATGTCGCTCACACCGCTCATGCGCTTCCATACGCTACTGTCCGTCAGGCGATGATAAACTGACCTTTTTGAAAGTGACGCAAACATATAAAATATCTAACGGATTTTGTAAAACTTTTATCGTAGTAAGGTTAACAACGTATTACCTTCAATTCGACTCAAGTTTTGCTCCACAAAATTTAAATAAACAATTGTGAGAAAACCGAAGCAACACAGGAAAAATAGATATTTCAGCTTCCAACTATAGCATTTGGGTCTCCTTAGGCGTGAAGTTTTCATTTTGCGCCAATATATTGATTCGAAGACCACTTGTTAATACAACATTTTACTACAGAGATATTCTTTTTGTTCATGTAGCCTTTTTTAAACAATTGAACAAATGCTTTGAATTGATAATTTCTGTGTAGGACGATATATGATTGATAGGTATTATCCATATTTAGCCATTGCAGGGGGGTTTGAGTGAAAAAACCTTTCCAAAGACTGGTTTCTTTGAATTGTTAGTTACTAGCTTAATATGCAATATATCCGAAGAATAATAGAAATACAACTTCTGTGATGAAAACTAAATATTATTCAGCTATTATGTGAAAATAGTTATAACTTTCTGAAAAAGAAATTGTTAATCAAAACATTAATTCGTTAATGACAAATTAACGGTTGATGATAAAAGGTTGTAATTGATCTTAGAAGACCCGCTTTTTAAATACCTTCGAATCAAATCAGATTGTTCAATTTACAACATAGCGTTCCTTGATAATGACAGAAACAATTTTTTTTTTGTAATTTGTCATTGTTTAAACAATGAAGTTCGCAGATTTGGGAAAAAATATTGAGTGCTCCATTGATTATATGAAATACTAACTATTTTGTTTTTATACCACTTTTATTAATGATAACGTGAAAACGTAACTATAGTTTCAACACCGAAGTGCCATTATCAAACAATTGAAAAATTATGGAGAAATAAATGAAACAGTTCAAGTATAAATAGAGTAGAGTAAAGTAGGGTTGAGATTAAGGGATCAAGGGAAATTCCAAAAACAGGTAGATCCTATGAAAGGACAGTATTACATAGTAAACTTAGCAACCATTTGTGAATTAGTGTGATTATTATAATTTAATATTATAAGAATTATTTGAAGAGCGGTTTGAAAGACAGAACAGTACATAGTGAACGAGATACCAATTTGGGAATAAGTGTGATTATAATTTAATATTCTAAGAATTATTTTAAGAGCGGTTTGAGAGACACATAATAAGATCACATCATAGGACTAAGCGATCATTTAGGATATTTTTATTAGAGTTTTTGACACCTTTATAAATTTCTATCGATTCTGATGTATTCAATTTGAAACCTCTGATTTGGTTACGTAGAATGCTTAGGCTATCTGAATTAGGGAAATTATGACCAGTTTGCAATAACTGATTAGCAAAGGTTGAGTCAGTTTAGTTGAGTCCAAACGAGCGAAAATTTTCCTGGTATCTTAATTTGAAATTACTACAAGTTCTACCTATATAAAAGTCATCACAGTCTGGGCAAATCATCTTGTAAACTCCAGGTTTTCTATATTTATTGGTTTTGTCTTTGGCGTTGTATATAAGATGGCAAAGTTCATTCAATCATCCCTAAACAAGATTATGAGGATAAAATGTCAGTATTCATCCAAGCGGAATTAAACGAAATACGTAAATACCCAACTAACCTTTTTCAATTAAAAACAAAACAATTCCTACAAAATGGTGAAATTTTATTTGACAGTGGTTTCGAAAAATATAAACTCATTAATAGCAGTCCTTGCTCTCCTAAGCTACACGGACTTATTAAAAATCATAAAGAAAATGCCCCCGTACGACCTGTAGTGTCTCACATCAATAGTCCGAAAAGGACCTTGCAATCAAATTAAATCAGAAATTCAAGAAATTCGCTAATTTTGAACCTAAATTTACTGTTAAAAATTCTCTCGAATTGTCCGAATTAGTCAAAACACACCATAAACCAACCAATGGTTTTTTAGTTTCCTTTGTTGTTTCAAACATGTTTTCAAATATTCCAACTTCAGAATGTAAGTCTCTAATCAGAAGCATTTTAGATAGATCACATATTAGCCCTTTAATTCAAAATAAAATAGAACTCGCGTTTGACCTATGCTTGAGTCAAAACTATTGTCAATTTAATAATAAATTGTATGTACAGAGTTCAGGTCTCGCCATGGGTAACTCATTGAGTTCACTATTAGCAGACATTTTTATGTCTGATCTGGAGGACAAAATTATGAACTGCACATTAGCAAAAAAACATATTCAATTTTGGTATAGATTCGTAGATGATGTACTTGCTTTCTTCAGAGGAACATCCAGATAATTAAATTCCTTTCTTTCATTTATTAACCAAATTCACCCAAAAATCTAATTCACGTTGGAAACAGAAAAAGATAGAACATTAAACTTTTTGGATTTAACACTAATACGTGACCACAATAAAATAAACTTCAATATCTACAGGAAACCCACTTGTACAGACATTACTATTCCGAACTCATCGTTTAGCCCTCGTACCCATAAATTAGCAGCATATCATTCAATGATCCATAGAGCATTTTCGATACCATTGTCAATAGAACACCTCACTATTGAGTTGAACACGATAAAACAAATTGCCGTCGATGATGGTTTTCCGGTAGATCAAATAATTAAACTAATATATCGCAAACAACAACAATTAACTTTCTATTAAATTCATCCGCGTATAAAACACATAGATGTAACCACCAAATTCATTTCTTTGACATATTCTGGTAAAGTGAACGAACATATTGTTAACATTTCATCAAGCCATAATTTTAAAATCAGTTTCAAACCTCAAAATAAACTTTCCCATCTTTTATACAACGCCAAAGACAAAACCAATAAATATAGAAAACCTGGAGTTTATAAGATGATTTGCCCTAACTGTGATGACTTTTATATAGGTAGAACTTGTCGTAATTTCAAATTAAGATTCGAAGAACATTTTCGCTCGTTTAGACTCAACAAACCTGACTCAACCTTTGCTAATCATTTTTTACAAACTGGTCATAGTTTCCCTAACTTAGATAGCCTAAGCATTTCACATAACCAAACCAGAGGTTTTAAATTGAATACATTAGAATCGATAGAAATTTATAAAGGTGTCAAGAACTGTAATAAAAATATCCTCAATGGACCTATATCGAAGTGATCTTTTCATGTGTCTTTCAAACCACTCTTGAAATAATTCTTAGAATATTAAATTATGATCACACTATTTCACAAATTGTAACCTTGTTTACTATGTAATACTGTACTGTCTTTCAAACCGCTCTTCAAATAGTTCTTAGAATATTAAATTATAATCACACTGATTCACAAATTGTTGCTATGTTTACTACATAATACTGTGCTTTCCTAGGATGTACCTATTTTTGGAATTTTTGTTGATCCCTTAATCTCAACAACTCTTCTCTATCCATACTTGAACTGTTTCATTTATTTCTTCATAATTTTCTAATTGTTTGATGATGGCACTTCGGTGTTGAAACTAACGTTTCCACGTTATCATCAATAAAAGTGGTATAAAAACAAAATAGTTATTTTTTCATATAATCAAAATGATAAATTACCATAAAGTAACGGTTTCCACCATCGATTTTTTGAGAGCTGTATTATGAAAAGAGCATTCTTTACATTATGAATTTCGCTGTGGTCCTTTAGAAACAAAAAAACTCAAATTTTGATTCTTCCCCTACTACTCCAAGTAGGTAAGTGCCGAGAAAGCACACCCAAACCATAATTTTGTATCCGGGAGACCTATTCCTGTGAATTTTCCCATTTTTAACATTATGATTCGACTATGCACGAACATATTCACTGTTATGTTCGATTGCTACAATCAAAGCGCAACTAGCATAAGCCGAATGTCCACAGTGACGATACATCCAGTTCTCACTACGCCAACGAAGATGTCGGCGAAATGTAAAGACTCGCTCGAATGAGATAACTTCACATAATGCTATCTTTGAATATCAGCCTTCAATGGAAAGCACTACAAATTAAAATATCAAGGATATACCACATTAAGAATTGAATTATTTCAAAATACTAGATATGTGTTTAATATTTAGGTGCATTCTAATTAATAAACGAATGAAAATTATGAAGAACATTCAGAGGTTATGTTACCATAAATATTCCTTGAATATTGTGATACTATATACAGTCGTAACATTTGTTGGCTTGTAAATGTTAAATGATTGTTGGTACTGACTGCATATTTTTAGAACATCTTAGTTTTTGATGACATCGTTATATGTGACTGCACTCATTTTATAATTCCGCGAGCTTCACATACTCATAGAAATAATACGAACATTACATCTTTCCCGACGTTGCCATTTAGCGGAGGCGGCAGCGTAACGTATGTGATGCAAAAATAAGATTTATATAATCGGAGGCGACAACGTGCCCTTCCCATAAGTTTTGTTCAACACCAGCGCCAGCGGTATATACCGGAACTAAAAATTTCTTTTGTGAGTATAGAGACTACTTTGTGGCCTCCGACAAAAATTTCGGTTTAGGGCTCTGGAAAGCCTACTGAGGCCAGAGGCAATGAAAACATGCGAGAACGTTGTCGCCTCCGAATTCGGAGGTGACAACGTCATATATGAGGTGTCAACGTACCCCCAGTATCTACTTTGAAGGCTACAACGTACCCTTTATGAATATATATATATATATATATATATATATATATATATGTAGAACTGGATTCTCGGGTATTGATCCGCGTTGTGTGGTTTCGGTCCTCAAAAGGACCAATTTCACGACGTTTCGGCAAAGTCGCATTTGCCATCTTCAGGTGATTCGACCGTAGAGTCTTCCAGACGTCGTGAAATTGGTCCTTTTGAGGACCGAAACCACACAACGCGGATCAATACCCGAGAATCCAGTTCTACATATATATATATATATATATATATATATATCAAATTTACGGAAAATTAAACAGTTTCAAACAGTTATTGAACAGCTTAAGAACAGCTTTTGAACAGCTTAAAACAGCTATTAAACAGCTTCAAACAGGTATTGAACAGCTTCAAACGTATATTGAATAGTTTCTCATTAGTTTTTTCTTTTACAAAAATAGTTTATAGATGTATGAAATTATCAAAACACTTTCTATATCTTCCTTTATCAATAGCATCATCTTTAACAATACATAAAAATTCATATGGTTCTTTCCAACAGTATGAACATATATTTTTGAATTCTCCAAAAGTCATATCAGTCCCCACATGATCATTATATATGTGTTTCAAATTTAGATCGTCTTGTTTAAAGAGAATAAATAAATTGGCATTATCTCTTATCAAATGCTTAGATATTTTTGCATAAGTTTGGCATAAGTAAAAACAATCGATGTGATTATGTCTTCCCATACTAAAATATTCTCTTATAACCTTCTGGTTGGCACAGGACACATCGTCAAATAAAAATATCGAATTTTTCTTAGCCGCTGAAGGTTCCAATATATTTTCACTATTACTAAAACCATAATATCCAATACCTTTTATTGGTTTCAATAGTTTCTCTAAATATTTATATTTCGGTTGATATAGAGACTTTGAATATAAATATACGTTTTCAAATTTTAATCCATTCTCATGTTCAATCAGACTGATCATTACATTTGTCTTACCACAGTTTCTGGTAGTGCATCTCGGTGAAAAGTTAAACTCATTAGGTGTAGCGGGTATAATGAAAGCAAAAGTTAAACTTGGAATGGGTTATGATGATGATGAACCCACCAAAAATTGTTCTAAAATATTGAGTAGATGTAGTGGTTTGATAAGAAAGTCTAAAAATGCGTTGGAAAACAATTTGAAAAATCTTGAGTTGTGTTTGAAAATATTGAAAAATTCCAAACCAATTTTAACAAAGAAAATAAAAGCAAACAATATTATTCCAAAAAAATTGATTCGTAAATCTCTTGTGAATGACATTATACCAAAAAAATGGACTCCCAAGTTGGAAAAACGAAAGGTGAACTCTGATGATAATGATGAAGATTATAATGATGATAATGATAATGATGTACCGTTTAAAATTATTAAACCAGATTCCAATACAAAAGTGATACGGAAAATTCCGTTACTAAAAAAGAAACGCCTCAGCAACAACAACAACAATGATGATCATTTCAATTCAAAACAACCTAAATTGGAAGAAAGTGACATAATGGATTATGATGACATGATAGCTAATAGGAAACGTAAACTACAAGATAATGACAACGAATTTGAATCAAATAAAAAAGTAAAATTGTTTTAAATATAATTGATTTTTCATTTTCACTTCATACGTAAAATAATTTTTGTCAGAACAACATTTACAAAAATGGCTCCTAGAAGAAAAAACAATAAAAAACAAAGTAAAAGAAAGATTTCGTTTATTACTCTAACGAATCGTCTAAAAAAATATATGCTTCATCATAAACCAAGAGATTTGAAAAGTGCAATTGCATTAGCGTTGAAAGCTTCCAATAAGTCCAAACAGAAAATAGCATTACCTAAATCGAGAATAATCAAGATTCCGAAAACAGGAGGATTTTTACCTTTGAAACCATTATTCGCTGGGTTGAGTGCTCTGGGTGCTTTGAGTGGTGGAGCCGCTACTATTGCAAAAGCCGTGTCAAACGCTAAAAGTGCAAACCAACAATTGGAAGAATCGCAACGACACAACAAAACAATGGAATCTATTGCATTGGGTAGAGGTGTGTACATGAGACCTTACAAGACTGGATTGGGACTTTTTTTAGCACCACAACAGCAGCACCCCTCAAAAAACTATCGATAACATTACCTAGACGACCTTTAACAAATATCGATATACTAAACTATGTAAAACAATTGAAAATTTCCAATTTTAGAGGAGTTTTTATGCGAGATAGATTTCCAAAAACAATACACATTAATGAAGCTGGTGTAATAAATATGGATGGTATTAATGGACCGGGTACACATTGGTGTTGTTACAAAAAATGTGTGAATAACTTCTATTATTTCGATAGTTATGGAAATTTAAAACCTCCATTAGAAGCTATCAAATATTTCAATTCTAGAGGTCGTTGTAATATTTTATACAACCACGATCGTTATCAAATGTATAATAGCTATAACTGTGGTCATTTGTGTTTACAGTTTTTGAATAATAAATAGCAATTATTTATATAATTAGTTTTATTCAAGTTCCATCATCTTGTAAATGAACATGTCCTACACATTTACATTATCAGACCGAAAATCGGTCATTTCTTCAAACATATATCCTTCTGTTCGGCTAAATGATAATTCTAATTATGTTTTAGGACTAATTGACTTTGTGACTTATAATTCAATACCAAATGTTGATAAAAGTAACAATAAATTCCATTTGAATGAGACAGTTTTCCTAGAAATACCAGAAGGTTCTTATGAAATTGAAAACATTAGAATATATATCAATCATCATTTGATTAATGTGGAAAAAGAAGTTAAAGAAAAAACTTTCGTAGATCTTAAAGCTAACGTGAACACTTTGAAATGTGAACTAAAGTGCAACAAGGACATAGATTTTACCTTGCCTAATAGTATTGGTAAATTATTAGGATTTAGGAAGAGAAAATTGAAGAGAAACATCAGACATATATCGGATTATCCCATCAATATTTTTAAAGTGAATGCGATTGGTGTAGAATGTAATTTAGTTACAAATTCATATAATAATGGTAAACCTGTCCACATGTTATATATGTTCTATCCTAACGTGTCGCCTGGTTATAAGATTGTACAAAATCCTTCGAATGTTATCTATTTACCAATCAACACACGTGATATTAATGAGATTGTGCTTAAAATTGTCGATCAAGATGGAAATTTGGTCAATTTTAAAGGTGAAGTGATAACGGTCAGACTGCATCTAAAAGAAATTAAGTGAGAGAGAAAGAAATGGTTTTTAGATATAACATCGATTCAAATTTTGCAACTGATATTTGGGGAGATATAAAACCCAAAACGGAATGCAACAAATTCAGTTCTAAAAGAAAACTTAAAGCGTTAACACCCGAGAGTAGAAAAGTTTTACGTGACTTAGGTTTTATTCTACACAGTCAACATCGGTCATAAAATCCAAAAATTTTGGTGTAATCTGAAATTGAATATTAGAATTGGCATTGAAAAATTTATTATAATATATTTACGTTGTTCGTGTAAATATACTGAAAAAAAAATGAATAGTAATATTTTGAAAATTAACGAATCAGTCTATTCTGATAATTCAATAATAAATTCAGAGTACCATACTCATCAACCGTATGCAGCTACAACATTGAATAATAACGATGAAATAAGAATACCAATTCAAACACAAGACATATACACGCTACCTCCACAGAGTTACTTATATCTTGAAGGAACACTAACAGATGAAGCTGGTAAGCCTTTACCAACCGTGACTTTCGTCAACAATGGAATACTTTTTCTATTTGAAGAAATACGATTTGAACTTGGTGGTACTATTATAGACAGAGTTAATAATCCTGGAATTACATCTTTGATGAAGGGGTATGTTTCATACACAGATAATGATAATAAACGATTGAAAAATGCATGTTGGGAGATTGGAGATCAACCCTTCAAAACTGCTGATGACAAGGGTAATTTCAGTGTGTGTATACTATCGAAAAGTATTATGGGATTTGCAGAGGATTTCAATAGAATTATTGTGAATATACGTCAAGAATTGGTATTGATACGGAGTAACTCTGACTTGAACTCAATACATACAACAGTTGCAATAGATAAACCTAAAGTTAAGTTGCAGAAAATTTCATGGAAAATGCCACATGTATCAGTTGCAGACGCTCAAAAATTACAATTATTGAAATATATCGATAACAACAGAGACCTCGATATTGCTTTTAGATCTTGGGAACTGTAGGAATATCCTCTTTTACAAAAAACAAAAAATCATACATGGGCAATTAAGACTACATCTCAACTAGAAAAACCACGTTTTGTTATATTCGGATTTCAAATAAATAGAAAAAATGATAAAACAAGAAATGCCAGCTACTTTGATCACTGTAATTTGAGTAATATCAAATTAAACTTGAATTCAGAAGTGTATCCATATGATAACCTAAATTTCAACTTTGATACTAATCACTGGACTTTGTTATATCAAATGTTTGCGCAGTTCCAACATTCATATTATGATAAAAATGAAAGTGAACCTTGCATATCACCAGAATATTTTAAACAAATAACACCGTTAGCAGTGATAGATTGCAGTCGTCAGAACGATTCGTTGAAAGGTGGTGCTGTGGACATTAGATTAGAGCTAGGGACAAATACAGATATTCCTGATAAAACATCAGCTTATTGTCTAATAATACACGATCGTTTAGTGAAGTACAATCCTTTAACCAGTGTAGTGAAAATATTATAAAAATGTTTGTGATTGACATTCAGGGATTTCAATATAAAGACAGCAACTTTATAATAAAAGAAATCGCAATTTTGAATATCCTTACATACGAATTGAAACATTTCATAATTCGTCCAATACTCACGGAAAAGTGTCTTTCAAGACAGATTTTAAGTCGGATTGGTTGGTGTAAAGAAAGACTTCACGGGTTAGACTGGAATTCTAACAACAGCAACAACAACAACAACAGCACCAGCACCTGCTCACCCGACTACATTTATTTAGAAGACTTTAGTAGTAAGCTACTTGAAATTGTAAAAAACAAAGATGTGATAGTGTTTGTTAAAGGATCCGAGAAAAAGATTATATTAAATAGATTTCTATCAAACATTATAGACTTGAACGATTTAAAATGTCCTAGCTTGGAAGAATTAACAAAAAATAATTTTGATAATCCTAAAGTTGACTGTAATTGTCACTATCAATCTAATAGTTATTTGAATAATATCAAGTGTGCAAAAATAAATGTATTTTATTTATATGAGTGGCTTGTGAAATTTAACTTTTAATGTTATATGTTTATAGAATGGAATAATAAAATTATATTATGAAATTTATTTGTTTTATTTATTCTAATAATAATACTATCAAATTTTAATTGTCTAAACAGGAAAAAGAAAAATGATAAAAAAATATTTACGCTTCTTCCTCATTTTCAATGAAATTCCCATTAAAGAGCTTCTTTGACGATGATGACCAGGACGATGTCGAAGCCTCCGCTTCATCTTCATCGCCAATCATATTAACCCCATATCTTTGGACAATCTTCTGCATTATCTTGAACTCCGCCTCATTGTCCAATTTTGTGCGAATATATCGCAAGGTCGAGCAGTACGTTAAATTTACATGTACTCTGTCACTTTTCACATCTACAGATTTTACACCATATCTGAAGAAACAAAAAACATGTATTAAAACTCAAGAAAGCAACAAACAATAGTCTGTGTATACAGTTGTTATGAATTTATAATAATTATAAATTGTGAAGTAAATAATCATATCAAACATTTTTTTTTTTTACTTGAAGGAATTATTCTCCTATAGTTTCAAGTACTAAACAAAATAACCTATTGAAATTAACAAATTCATAACATGTGAGTGTGTGTGTGTGTGTGCACATTTGATCAGAATATATTGATTAAGACTTGGTGAAATATATAACATTTGTTATAAGAAATTATAAAAATCAATAAATGAAAAAGTACTTACTGGAACGAATGTTTCAAAACTACGTTCACCCATGATATGGGGAAATTCACCGGATCTTCGGAGAACACAACTATCGAGCATGGAACGTTTGCCATTGTGAACTGATGTAGAATATTGAAGTTCCCTCTCATTTTATACAATATGTGGATCAAAACAAACTACGTCAATGCATACATTTTTCTATTAACAATTCTGAATCAGCGAACCGGTACTACACATTAGATCCGTGTACTTTTCCAATGCATCTATTCATAATTCACGTAAGACGTAAAGGATGTGTTTGATCACTGAACTATTCTACAATAAAGAAAAAGAGAAACATATAATAACAATAAACTTACAAAAATAATGAGAAAAAAAAAAAATTAAAAAAAATCTTACATTCTATATAGTTGCTATTGTTATTACAGTGAGAGAGAGAGATAACCAAGACAAAAGATGTTTCAACAAATCATTAATCATCAAATCCCCATGGAATAGTATCTGTGTATACATAATTCACAATCCTTTTATCGTCAAAGGGATTTAAAGCAGTTTTAATTTGATTAACAGTAAATACCTCATGTTTTTTTGAAACAATCATATTTTGTACAACATCAACATTTGTTTTATACATTAAACAGTTATAATAATCTTCAAAAGTTATTTGTCGTAATGATGCTGATGTTATACCCTTTGCTTTTTTTGTAATTCCAAAATCTGAATCAAATTGTTCAATAAAATTTTGACTGTACTTATTTTCAACTAATTTTGCAATTTTCTTAAGTTTTTCATTTTTGTCAGAATTTAGTTTGAAACAATACATTTTGGAACGCAACCCAATGAATTCAGTCATGATAATAACATTGTTTTCATCCTTCATTAGTCCTATTACCTTTTTATTACAAAGAGGAATATTATAAACATTGTTAGGTTGATAGTCTGACGTATGAAACATATGAATATCACCCTTGATACATTTGGAAATATCATCAACATAAAATTGATATATTAAACTATCAGGGTACAATAATTTTACATTATTTTGAAATTTTTCTTTGATGTAATTATATTGAAAATCATATAAAATAGTTTTTGAAATATCCAAAATTGCCATACCTGCGTTTATGGGCTTATTAAAATACACTTTTAATCTTTTCATTTCAATTAATATCATGTTTTCACCAAAAATTGTAACGTTATCGCAATTTGGTTGGGAAATGTAATAATTTGCCCCATACCTCCCTTTCCATCTAGTTACCAATTTCACATCTTTATATTTTCTCACATTTTCTATAGTTTTTCCAAAAGGAGCATCATTCATTAATTTATAAAAATTCTTTTCAAAATTATTCGAACTTTGTTTTCTCAAATTGGTATTGAGATCTATATATTTCTTTAATCATTGAGATTGTCTAAATTTCTAAAAATGAAATGAATCTAAGTATTCATATGGAAAAACACCCTTCCTCGTAACGAATTTGAATTTTTCAATTCCATTAAAATATTTTTTTGTTACAATTTTTTGTTCATCATTCAAATAAGATGACAACTTTTCCAAACTGCTCGACATGAATCGAAAAGAATCAAGAAACCTAAAACATATATTGGATCTTTCAACGTACTTTGTAGAGGAAATATATTTCTCCTTATTAACAGGTAGGAGAGACAAATTTCCTTTCATTTCCGTACTGAGAGGTTTGATAATAAAGTGACTGTCATATCCACTGAGGTTATGGAAAATTACAGGAATTGTGTTTACATTTTTGAATTGTAAATTACATTTTGAATGTGCAGGACCTCGATATTTCCCGGTGAAATGACAGTGATCTCTAACCTTTTCTGCACTAGATAAAATTGGTTTTTCACAAATGTGACAAGTTGCTGAAGTGTCATACGTATATCTATCATGTGAGGACATTCTTATAGGTACAACATTTGAAAATATTTCCTTCAGTTCAAAAGCAATATCTTTCAGTTTCACAAACCAGATTTGACAATCTTGACCAGTATAAGAAGAAAATTTAGACAATGAGTCATCATAGGAACATTTTAAATAATAAGCGATACTGAATGGTTCGTGTTTTCGATATTTTCTGGTATTGGAAATAGTATTATCGGTATGATTCATCAAAATACTTTCCAAATCTGCATATATTACAAAAGGAACCTCAATTTTATGAGAAAAATTTTTAAAAGATAATATTTTATCGTTCTCTTTTGGAAGAATAATTTTTGTGTTGTTTACATTCTTACATTCATCAGAATGTTTGTCTAGATTTTCTTGACTTATAAAATGATTCAAACATCTTCCACAAAAGTATTTTTCATTCTTCACATTTCCTACCTGTTTATGTAACAATCGAGATAGATCCTTTATATAGGTAAAATGGTAAATTGTGTTTTCCTCATTCACTTTATTAAAAATCATTAGTAAATTGATAGTTGAAGGAAATTCAGTTTTACTAAGAGTCAAAGGTAAAACTTCCTTCTCATTTTGTATAATAAAAATATTTATTGACAAATTATTCAACGATTCAAATTTTGAAATATCTCTCAAAGAAATTGGAAAATTGATACCCTCATATTTTAAAACTGTACTAAAATGAGGGTAAGAAGAAACTCTAGAGATATTTTTGTTTGCTGGAGTTGGAAAAAGCGCTGCTACAACTGACCATAGGAAACAATAAATATCATTATTTTCAATATTAATAACACTTTTGGTGTTTTTCACAAATTTTTGCAATTTCAAATAAGTACCGAACCCAACAGTTATTGGATTATAACAATTTATGTTAACTTTCAAATACCAAATCTCCAATAGGGCATATCCACTGTCCCTTTCTTGAAATTCTTCAAGTTTTGTTAAAAGTTTATCACTCACAAACTCTTTATACCAATCTTTCAATTTTGTACTTGATTCGATAACATTATTTTTAGTGGTGAAATGTTTAATCGATGTTTCACCAGATTGCGGCTTGATAAATAATCCAACAAAAGTTGTATTCACTTTTAAAAGAGAATTTTGAACTTCCTTCTTAATCCTATTTGCAAATATACGAAATGCTTGTTTGAAAAAAACATGAGGTTCCTTTATTTTCAAATTTATTATAGCCCCCGTTTTTATACGATTTTTGAAACAAGATTCAATATCTTCCCAAATCAATTTCCGATTGGCATTAATTTTGTTCAATTTCAATTTAAATTTTTGTAAGTAATATTTCAAAATAGTCAAATTAGATTCAACAACTGCAGAATTATCTATACAATTTAATCTATTCCTTAGAGCTCTTTTCAATTTGAAAATATTTCTTCTTGAAAAACCAATTTGATTTAAATATTCATCTTTTGTCTTAATTAATCTACTCACCATTTCAATTGAAACAACCATGTCGATTGAAACACCATCAAGTGTATGGGAATTCGTTCCATTGTTTGTTCTTGCCATAATAAGAACTTACTTTGACTTGAACTTGATGCTTGGCTGCTTGTTTGTTTGCTTCTACCGAACTCGAACTGCGATCGTTGTTCACATGCCACAGCTATTTAAACATATCCCTGACAATGTAGTTTAATGTGAAATAAATTATTATTATTATTTGAATGTTTTTATTATAAACTTCCATGCAATATCCTAATTATAACATCTCATATCATATTTGTTTGATCTTTGTGACCTCGTCAGTGATAATCATAAAAATATCATATTTGTTTCACCTTTGTGAACCCTCATTGACGTCAGCAGAGATAAGAAACCTGCAAGTCTTGACAAGAAAATTAAAATTCATAATAATATCATATTTGTTTCACCTTTTGTGACCTCTACTAATATCAACACAGATAAGGAAATAACAAGTCTCAACAAAATCAAAAATTACTATTTTCAAACTAGTTGCGAGAAATATAAAAAAATCACCTTGAAATTATTATGGGCGAGGCTAGGCTCACCTTTACCTACTATCAAGGTGACATTAATTAGACCCACGTGAGGCGGGCACACCCTCTCTCTGGTCATTGACGACCACTTCTTCAGCAAAGGAGCCTCTGGTCATTGATGACATCCCACAAGAAGTTGGGGCTGGTGGACACAGGCGGATGAACATGCCATCGAACTGTCCCAGAATCCCGCTTGATATACTACTATTATACTCAGAAAATATATTTTTGTATACAGGGTTAGTATTTGTCATGATTTGCAAAGTACCAACGAGTTTTTCCATACTTATTAAGTCAGGGGTGAGTCATTGGTCTTTCTTATTTATTTTAATTTTAGTCACTTGAACAGTTTTGTCAAATATGTTTGAGAAGATACTTGCAAATATGTCCCATTTACTATTTATTTCATATGAGTTATAGATTGGGTCAAATGATGTATTACGTGATGTTTTGTAGAAGGAAGTAAAGTTTTTATTTGAATAACATCTGTTGCTGTACGATTGATCAGTTTTTTCATGCGGTTCACCAAGTATTGTTAATAGTTGGCCGTAATGGTCAGAGATTCCGGTAGCTATTACTTCAGTAGCGTGTTGTATATTTGTATTAATTATGATATTGTCAATACACGTTTTGGATGTAGGTGTTTCACGAGTAATTTGGTTGACCGTATGGGTCATGTTATAGGTGTTAAGGAGATCTAATAATTCGTTTCGCTCATAATAGTCCCTTAAAAAATGTATATTGTAATCACCCATGATAATGAAAGTTTTGTTTTCTCTAGCTGTGAAGGACAGTATTGTTTCCATTTTCCTGTAAAAATCGTTAAAGTTAGATAGGGGTGGGCGATATATTGATATGAGAACATATATATTGTCTTGGGTTGTGATTTCAGATGAAGCACACTCTATGAGATAATTTTGAGATAATTTCACAATATCAGCTCGCGGTTTAGCTTTAGTGCTTGCTATGCTATATACAGCGGCTCCTCCATGGTGTCCTTCGGGACGACAATGGGAGGTTATTAAGTTGTAACCCGAGATGTGGCATCTGGTAATCTGTTGTTCAGACAGCCAATGTTCACTGATACATACGAAGTCTATTGGCTCTTGCGATGAGAAACACATGGCTTCTAACTTATCTACGCAGTTATTGAGAGATCGGACATTCTGATGTAATCCACGAATGAGAGCTCTTCTCGCTAGGATTTTTGGTCTAAAAAAATTTTGCTAGATTACCACTGATATTTAATATAGTCGTTACTATAGTTTCAACACTAAACGTGTCATCTTCAGACGAAAAATGAATTTAACAAATATTAAATCTACTATATATATGTTAAAGAAGGATTTCAAACAAATTTTATGGCTATAGGAAATAGTTCTAGGATAAACCAGAGAGGGGTAAGGTGATTAGGTAATTCCGTGAGGACATTAGTGGTGCGGGTATATTTACTAACGGACTTTAAATACTAAAATCAGGTTATTAATACATTGAAGAGATTACTGTAATATAAATCTAGTTGATAATGATAATAAGATCCTGAACGATCAACTAGATTTATATTACAGTAATCTCTTCAATGTATTAATAACCTGATTTTAGTATTTAAAGTCTGTTAGTAAATATACCCGCACCACTAATGTCCTCACGGAATTACCTTATCACCTTACCCCTCTCTGGTTTTTCCTAGAACTATTTCCTATAGCCATAAAATTTGTTTGAAATCCTTCTTCAACCTATATATAGTAGATATAATATTTGTTACTATAGTAACGACTATATTAAATATCAGTGGTAGTAAAACAAAGAAGTTTTATTTATTATTTCGTTAAAATGATGAACTATCACAAAGTAACGGCTTCCACAATTGAATTTTTGCTAGATTGTGTTTGCTTGGGATTTCGAAAATTCCATCTTCGCACGCACACCCGCGGGGGCCAAAAGTTTGGATCTGAGACGTCCTTCAGTAGGTGATACGGTACACTAACTTGAAAAGCAGCGTACGCAATTGTTTCTACTTTCGTTACTGAAAACTCTTCGTTAGGGAATGAGGATGTGAGATAGTTTTTTACCGTCTCACAATTTGCTTCTTTATTTTTAATTCTGCCAAGCTTTTCTTGGTTCGCCAGTAAGTAGGCCACCGGTTTTATCTATTCTATTAGCGCTTAAGGAATTTTTAACAACTGATCGACGTCTTCTCTGCACTTGTATATATCCTTCGTCATTATTGGATGTAACGCCACTGGATGATGATTCCAGCTGTGAGGCAGGCGTGAGTTTTTGGTCGACAGAAACAGGTGGTTCGGTGTTGTTAGTTTTATCACTCTGCTTTTTAATTAGTTTTTGTGAGTTAATATTATTCTTTGTAGTGGACGAGATAGGATTAATTTCCGTGTTGCTGTTGATTATTTTAATAGCGCAATTGTTGTTAAGGATTTCAATTTGTCTTACCAGTGTGGAAACTATAGTTGTTAGCTCATCATTCTTAGTTTTTGATTCGGATACGGTGTCCAATAAGATATTGATTTTATCATTGAAAAGTCTCTCCATTGCTTTATATAAAGTGCTTGCATGTAGTTCTTAGGCACCACGTAGTTCACTACACGTATTTGATTCTGTGGTAGAGCGAGTTTTAGGCTTAGTGCCATTCATATTGCCCGAATTTAATTTCGGATAGTTTGCTTATTTATTTCGAGCAATATTAATGGGAGAACAGTTGAATCACGTCCGTTCGCTGCGGACACACAACACACACTCTACTTTACTTTATTATTATTCGTTGATGGATCTAACTTATGTTCAATATTTTTTTAATGTTTAGTTATAGGTGAAAACATTTTTGCGCAACGATCTCACCATGTTTCAGCATATCTAATTTGTTCTTAACATCTTTACGCTTTTGTATGAGTCTTCGTTTCAAATGTCTATCATTAATATCCATTCTAATTTTTAAGGAATAGGTCTGATGTGGTTACAGTTGGTTTCTCATCTGATATTGTTTTGTTAATATTCAATTTTTCTAACCGCTTTTCTTCAGATCAGAACAGCTTTTTAACTGCTTCAAACTGCTTTGAACTGGTCTGATCTGTGAGCGGATGAGAGAAGAGGTTTATTGAAGAAGAATAAAATGATCGAAACCTTTTCTGTACCTCCCATCGACTATATTGTTATCTTTAAAAATTCATAGAAAACCGTACTGTTTCTGCCAGCATAAAGCGCACATATTTGGAAATTGTTCAAAAGTCATATCGGTGCCCACATGATCTTTGTAAATGTGCTTTAAATTTAGCTCGTCCTGTTTGAAAAGAACGAATGCATTCGCGTTGTCTCGTATCAAGTGCTTAGGGATTTAAGCATAAGTTTGACAAAGATAGAAACAATCCACATGATTGTGTCTTCCCCTACTGAAATAATCTCGTATCACGTTTTGATTATTGAATGCTACATCATCAAATATAAATAGTGAATTGTGCTCTGCTTCAGATGGCTCCAGTATTTCTTCACTGCTGCTGAACGGATAAAAACCAATACCTTTGATGGGTCTTAATAAGTTTTCCAAATATATATATTTAGGTTGATGTAAGGATTTTGAGTATAAGTAAACATTTTCAAATTCCATTCGTTTTCGATCAAGCTGATCATCACATCAGTTTTTCGCAGTTTGACGGACCTACAATTATACATCTTATCGTGGAAGGTAAAAGTGAGCCATGTTTTTCATTATTCTTATCTTGAATTAAATCGTGATTATTTACACTTAAAGTTGTTCGCTGTTTTATCACTTTCATTGCTCTCTTCTCCAAACAATAAATCAACTGTAACTATAAAATTATCATTCGTTAACATTTATAATCAGTCAACGATGAAAATTGATTAAGTTACAATCTAATCATATAACGGAAATAAGAAAAATGGAATTTTATTCGAATATTGTAGAGGGGGAGGGTATTATGAATAGCGTTATAAATAATTTACCGTTTGAAATGCATATACCAGGATATAGATATTGCGTTCCGAGTACAAAACTTGAAAAAAGATTAGCTCACATGACAGCATATTCTCAGGAAAAGGATAAGAAACGTCGTCATGAAGCTGACAAAATGCTAGCTGACAAAGCTCTTGCTAGATTTCATTCTAACAATGCCTCGTTAGGTGAAAAAATTTAGTAACAAATTCCTATAATAATGACAAGCTTGTACATATACTGCACATGTTTTTTCCCACTACACCAAGTTTTGAAATCGTTGAAAGTCCGCCCAGTGTTATCTATCTACCAATTAATACGTGACATTTAAGTGATATTGAACTCAAAATTACAGATCAGAGTGGTAAATTGGTAATTCCAGAAAGGAAGTTGTCACAGTAAGATTACATTTGAAAAAATTACAATAAAATGGTGTTCGCATATAACGTTTCGATTCCATCATCCCTTACTGATACATCTGTAGTTAATAACGATACCATAACATCAAAAAAATGGAAAAGTGAACTCAGTGTAAAAAGAGTTAACATCTGCAAATAAACAATTCTTACAATACATAGGATTAACGTTACATCATCACCAGCATTGAGGAGATGACAAGAGACTTTTGGTATAATTTGAAATCATAAATTAGAATAGGTGTGAGAAAGATTATAGTCTTTTTAAGGTGTTCCTCTAAGTGTACCAGAAAACGTTATGAATTTTAATACTTTAAAAGTGGGAGACCATGTTTACGTTGATAATTCGATTATCAACGCTGAATATCATACTCATCCTTCGTATGCTGCTACCACCTCAAATAACGATGATGAAATTCGCATTCTAATTCAAACTCAAGATCTACACACTACCATCACAAATTTTCTTGTACATCGAAGGTAAATTGATTTTAGAGGGCAACAAACCGAGTAAGACGCTAAAATTAGTAAATAGTGGTATAGGATTCCTGTTTGATGAAATTTGATATGAGATTGGAGGTACGTCGATTGATCGTGTTAGAAAACCAGGTATAACGTCAACCCCCCCTTGTGCCAGGAATTGATATTGATTCGAAGTAATAATGATTTGAATGCAATCTATACTGGTGTTGAGGAAAAACCTGAAGTTGTATTGAGTAAAATCTCATGGAGACTTCCACATGTTTCAGTAGCTGATGTAGAAAAATCACATCTTTTAAAATACATCGATGGTAATAGAGATCTAGATATTGCGTTTCGAATCAGGGAATTACACGAACAGCCTATGTTGCAACAGTCAACGAGTCATACATGGTCAGTTGAAACAACCAGTCAGCTTGAGAAGCCTCGTTGTATCGTTTTAGGATTTCAGACTGATGGGAAAAATTTGAAAGGGAAAAAGATGAGTAATTTCGATCATTGTCACTTGACTAATGTTAAAGTTTATTTGAACTCTGACGTTTATCCTTACGATGATTTAAATGTTAAGTTTGATACTAATCAATCGGCAATTTTGTATGAGATGTACGCGCAATTTCAACAGTCATATTACTATAAAAATCAGAGTGAACCTTGTCTATCACCTAAAAATTACCTAGAAATAGCTCCTATCACTGTTATCGATTGCAGTCGTCAATCTGAGTCACTCGAAGGTGGTGCTGTTGATTCACGGATAGAATTTGAGACCAGTAAAAACGTTCCAAATAAAACAGCCGCATATTGTCTAATTCTACACGATAGACTTGTTAAACATAACCCGCTTACAAGTGTTGTGAAAATATTGTAAGGAAAATGTACATCGTAGGCATTCAAGGATTCCAATATAAAAACAGTGAATTTATAATTAGAGAACTAGCAATTTTGAATGCAAAAAATGGTGAAATTAAACATGTCTTAATTAATTTACTTCATAAAATGGATTAGTTCCCCATGGAAATCCAGCGACATATTGAATATACCACTGATAAAATACATGGTTTAAATTGGGACAGCTCATATCCTGAAAATCTACCCTATGAGAATATCACAAATTTTTTGATGGAAAATATTTGCTGCAATAATATTATTTTTGTAAAAGGTTCTTTTGAAAGAGATGTTTCAAAGAAATTTTTGTTAATAAATAATATTGTGGACGTAAATAGTTTAAGATGTACTACATTTAGTAAACTTAAAAAAAATGTAGCAATTCTCATTGTAATTTACATTTACATAATAGTTTGAATTGTGCTAAGGATCATGTAAACTTGTTATACCAATGGCTTTCCTAATAAATAAGAAATTCAGTAATATTTGTTTATATTTATTATCATTATTGTATTATAATATCATCTTCATCATCATCTTCTTTTCCTTTTCATGTTTGGATTCCCTGAAATATTTTCTAAAATTTTAATCTTCTCGGTGGTGGCGGAGGTGGTTTGTTCTGTTGATGGCTCTGTTGATGGCCCCGCTATCGTCACCAATGAAGGAAAAGGTGGTAGTGTTGAAACATCCTTCTGATAATTTACCATGGCTTGGAATTTTTATTTTTTGAATGCAATTTCAAAAACTGTCATCTCTTCCTCCGTTTCTAAATTAGTTCTCACATAACTAATAGGTAAATCCCCAAATTTATTTTTCAATGTTTCATTCTTTGGTGAATATGTTAGATACTCGGATACATTCTTTTTTCTGAATAATATTTTTGACTCCATATCTGTAATAATTCAACGAATAAATAGTATATGAAACATAATTTAAAAAGAAAAATACTTACTTAAATATTTCCTTCATCACCACATATGCCATATATAGGGGAAATTCCACGGTATCGGTTGTTTTAAGTGGTATTGTTGATGGTTTCGAAGCCATGATTCTTGTTTTGCTTGTTTGGTTTAATTGAGAATGCATTTAGTATGTATACTCTAAAATAGCATTTTCATAACTTTGTAATAGATTATTAAACAAGTAATAATGATGCAACTAAGCGTAATTGCAATACGGCGCCTTGAAGACTGGTAAAATTCAAGTTTGAACAAACACGTTTTGTTAATATTCAGAAATAGCTGAGAAAAGGTGGAAAGGTTATCTATTTATTACTGCAATACGGTGCCACGAAGACTAGGAAAAATCAAGTTTGAACAAACATGTATTGTTAATATTCAGAGATAACAGAGAAAAGGTGAAAAGGTTATCTATAGTAGCGTAATTGCATTACATTTCCATTTTGGTTTCAGTTGATTCCAAACGAATTTGAGTAAACATCTAATAATAAAATGAGTACCAAAGAAAGCGTAGATACTATTGTAACTAAAATAGTGAGCAAAATTCAACTAGTTGGTAAGTCAATTAAAACTAGTGAAGATTCTATTAAATCGGATAAATTGAAAAAAAAAATAATACTATCATCGAAAGGTTGATTAAAAATAAATCCCTTAAAAATTATTCTTAATTAGAGTCAAATTTAGCACATTTAAAATATTGTAAGGAACAATTTGAATATCGATATAAAGCAAAATTTAATGAATCTAAAAGAAGTAGGAATTTAATTTGGCAAAATGTTTAGTCATGTTTTAAAAATCGAATAAGGACTGGTGTTATAATTAATTTCAAAAGTAAAGAACCGCGCTTATTTTTCGAAAAGGCATTCAAAAGTTTTTCTGCACGAATTAGAAGTCAATTGAAAATATCAACACTAGAGGTAAACGTAATATTTTCGGCTGATTTTGCTGAAACTCAAACCGGTCAGACTGAAATCAAACATTTCATTATCAAAAAAAATATTTTTTTTGCAGTAATATGACTAGAGACAACTTCAGTTGTGGAAAGCAACTTTAACGATTGAATCAACTTAAGGAAGAAATGGAAATTATTAGGGAACGTACCAAGAATCATCATGTTAAAGGACGACTTAAGCAATGAACTCTCAAATATGAAAAACTTAAAAAACATATTATATTTAATTCTGTGACTGAAAGTTTCTCAGAAATAAAAATACAATAGAATGTTTACATTTCTTTATTATTTAAAACATCTTTAAGTTATTGATATATCTTATTCCAAATTATTCAGTCCTTTGGATAATTATAACCAGGCTTTTCGGGTGTTTCTCACCATTTCTCTTTGCGTAATTTTCATATGCACAAGGAAAACACTCCAGATTAGGATGGTCTGTTTTGCCATCACATTTTCTGCACTTACATTTTACTGGAATTGGCATTGCTTCAAATTTACTTCTTCTCAACTAGTAGACTGTTTATGCTAGTTCAAATCCAATCCTTCTACCTTGAGGAAAATGAATTTCCTTCTCAATTATTCAACAATTTATGAAAAATAAAATGTAGACAACAAAGACATTTCAAACATGCACATACATCTATGAACCAACAAGTAGAACTTATTTAGAATGCAGATTACTTTGTTTATCACAAAAAGATGATGCAATAAAAACAAAATTTTATGCAATAAGGCAAAATTAGAATGCAGATTATCTTGTTTATAACAAAATATGATGCAATAAAAACAAAATTTTATGCAATAAGCCGAACATAGCCGAACCTCATGCGAATAAGAGTACCGAACGAACCGAAACTTCAAGGTCAACCAAACCGGGTATACACTAGTATTACCGAACATAGTCGAAATATTACCGAACATAGCTGAATCAAGGTCAACCAAACCGAGTATACACGAGTATTACCGAACATAGTCGAAACTAGCTTAAACACCCTTTTTCAACCCTTAACAATGCTATTCTCACCACCTCTTCAGCACACACTAAGCCTCTGGTTATTGGTGTCAAGTTACAAGAACGAAACTTCAAGGTCAACCAAACCGAGTATACATGAGTATTACCCGGACATATTCGAAATATTATCGAACATAGCCGAAAAAGCCTCTGGTCATCGACGTCAAGCTACAAGAAGTGCGGTCGCTGCACGAATACACACGAGTATTCACGAACATTGCCGAAGTCGGTAGAAGTGAATGGCTTCTATCCAGAACCGGCCTTACTCAACTACTGTCAAGTTCCAAAAAATCATCAAGTTTTCTTGAAGTTTAACTATAACATATCCCTTAAACCACTCCAATAAATTTGTAAAAGCATCTATTGGAGTGCATTTGGTGTGGAAATATATGTATACTCAGTTTGATTAAGCTCGTCGATTACATTAACTCTCGTATATTCCTCACAAAATGTAGCGTTAAACCTTAATAAAATTATATGTATGTAAAATTTTGTTGATTCTGGGACTGAAAAGATGGAAAGTATCGTATAAAAAATTTTATCGAATCTAAATGTGAAATGTTCGTTATAAAGCCAGTTCGAAATCGTTGAGAAAATGCACATTTACCATCCTCCCACCTGATTCGCTCACTGCGATTCTTATTAGTTGGAGGAGGCTTATTTCTAATTTCTTTAAAATTTTGAATTTTTTCCAAATGGCCAATATTGCACTGCAGTTGGTTCTTACACGGT